>VUYV01000061.1:3663873-3886026 GCA_008711295.1 Anarhynchus alexandrinus | reverse complement strand
GTTGCGTTTCTGCAGGATCGGAGCTGCCTGTCTCGGGGGAGGGGAAGAGGCAGGCGGGGAGATCTTTACCTACCTAGATATACATATATATATATGGTTTTTTTTTACGCTTGATCTTATTTTATTCCAGCAGCACGTATCTCCACCCCTCCTCCCTCCTCCCCTCGCTCCCTCCCTCCCTCTCCAGGTTGATCGGCTGAAATGAGGCTTTGCGCGCTGATCCCTTCTCGGGCTTTAAAACAAAACCCGTCCCCGCGCAGGCGGCAGCGGCTCGGGGCGCCCCGGCGCTGAGGCGGCCGAGCGGGACAGCGCGGAGCGGAGCGGGGCGGCGGCGGCGGCGCCCGCGGAAACTTCGCTTGGGAAAGAAACCTCCACCGCTTTCCTGGAGATCCACGTGAGAACGGGAAAGCCCGACCGCAAGATCTCGGCGCTGCTGCCTGCTGCAATTTTACTTTTTGTTTGCCTTGATTATTATTATTGTTAATTTTTTTTTTCTTCGGTTTGTTTGTTTGTTCTTACTTTCATTTTGGAACCGGTTCCCAGCTGCTTGGCTGAACTTCTGGAGACCGATGGACCTTTTATATTGCCTTCCTCTGTTTTAAACAAACTATGGACGCTTAAACTTTTCTCTTTCCCCCTCCCCCTCGCTCCTTAACCCCCACCCGTCAGCTCATGGGGCTAACGCTGCAAAGCAGCCGCAGCAGAGGGAGAAATACACAGCCACTGATTTATTTTCCCGTCTCCTAAATTGCAGTTAATTCCTCTCATCGTCCTCCTCATCACCCATTCTCTCGAGCTTTTTTGGCTGCCGGGTGTCGAGCTGTGCGTTGTTTTATCTGATCGCGATTCTTTTGTTGTTGTTGTTTAAATGCCATGCACTGCTTATCTAGAGAGAAAGCTATATGGAGATAGAGGCATATAGTGAATGTGCGTGTGTTTCCATAAGACTATCAAGGGAGCAGATCAGAAGCAGCCCGGATCCTGACCCTGACTGTATGAATAAGTAAGCAGGATGCTGACGACTGTGTGTTAGTTGCCTGTAAGGTTTTCGTAAGTTAAAGGGGGACTGGGGGGGGAGGGNGGCAGAGGGGGACACACGACAGACCAGAGACAGAGCGTAGAGCGTTTGTGCGGAGGAGGGGGGAAGCTCTGACACTTTTCTCTGCTCCCTTCGGCGTAGCTGCTGCCTCCCATCACTGGGGCTCCGCGGTTTGCTCTAGTGCACCCCCACCCCCCGCTCCCTTTTCTTTCCTTCCTTCTTTCTTTCTCTTTCCCCCTCTCCCCGTGGTAGTTTGCTGATGTGCAGCCCGGATCCATCTTCTGGCAGCAGCAGCGGGACCGGGCGCGGAGCGGGACGCGGGCAGCGGCCGCCGCCGCCTCCTCCTCCTCCTCCTCCTCCGCGGGAAGTTTGTCTGGGGTTTGACAGAGGCGAGGGGACGCCCTGACAGACAGGATCTCCCGGCCTGAGTCCACCCCCAGCGCCCACCCACACACCCAGCGACTTCTCCCCGGCGAGGTGGCGGGCTGGGGGCAGGAGGGGCAGCGGCGTTCGATGCTCTTCACTCCGTGTTGCACCCGTCTGACCGGGGCTACCTAAGGAGCACCCTCTCTCGGAGGAGCCTCCAGGTTGGAGAAGGGGGAAGAAAAATAACAAACCCAACCCCAGTCCCCCAAAACCCTGTGGTTCCTCCATCCCTTACCCTCCTTCCCCAAGCCGGCGTGGACAGCTGAACCGGCTGCCTAATTCATCTGCACCCTGCCCGCCACCTCTCTGCCCGAGGGAGGATGAAGATGCTGTGCTGGAGGATGGCACTGTGGCTGGCCGGGTGGACTGTCTGTGGGAAGCCTTCCTCCTGCGCTGGCCTCGATTATGACTACACTTACGATTTCACTGAAGAGGATAAAGCTGAGGCGATAGATTATAAGGACCCTTGCAAAGCCGGTAAGTGACTTCCACGTCTAATACAGCTCCCCACCCCCTCCCCAGATGGTGACTTTGTCTGGGCTTTACTCGCGGTGGTGTGCGTGGGGAGGGGGGGCGGGAGGGGGGGGGGAATTCCGGGCTCACCTGCTCCCTCCCGGGGCAGCGGCGACAAGCGGAGCCGGAGCTTCCCCTCACCTGGGGAAGGTACCCGGGACCCTGCTTTTCTGGGACATCCCCGTTCCGTAGCGCTTCCCGGCTGAGGCGGGAGGGGGGCGCGGCGGCGGCGGCGGCGGGGCAGGGCTGGACCGGCCGCCTCCCGCTCCCGCGTCCCCGGCGGCGGCGGCGGTCCGGAGGGCTCCGCGGCCGGCACGACGCCGCCGGGGACGTGGAAGTTGCAGAGGGCATTTCGGCGGGGCTCAAAGGTTTCGAGGCGGGACCGTGCCCCGCAGCACAAGCCGGGGGAGCCCGGCCGGGTCGGGTCCCGCAGGCGGCGCCGGAGGGTGGCGGCTCCTCCCAGGTCCCTGCCCGCCCCCGCGGCGGTAACCGGGGGCCGCCTCCCGCCGGCTGCCCCTCGCCTCTTCCTCCGCCTCAACCTGTCGCTCCCGGTCCGCGGGGGCGGGCCCTGGGCGCCGGCTGCCCTGTGAATATGTATACGGTTAAATGCACAGCCCGGGAGGGGAGGAGAGGAGAGGAGAGGGCAGGGCGAGGCGCGGGGGGCTGCCCGACGGCGCGGCTTTCAGCCGTGAGAGTCCACGCGTGGGTATCTCATGCACCCAAACGAGTAGGTGGGGCGGTTCGGGCGTCTACAGCGCGTTCGGTGGGGCCGCTGCCGTGCCCCCTCCCCTGCTCGCTCTGTGCCGGACCGACCCCTTTCTTAACTGTGTAGGAAGAGTTGTTATCTCCGCTTCTCACCTTGCGGAGCAGCTGGGTACTCTTCTAGAACGTTTATCTTACTGATTTAGGGCTTAATACCAACTCTTCATCCGTTGAAGTTATCGCTGACCTACTCACCCGGGTCCACTGGTATTTCAGTAGACAAGTGTATCTCGATGATGTTGTTTCCCCCCAAAATGTGTTATGAACAACAGTGGTGGTCCATTCCCGACAGCTCTATTGTTAAATAAGTTCTCAAATTTTCCAGCAGCCTCCTTTGCATTAATTAGTTATTTTATATTCTGAAAACTAGTTCAGCCAAAGGTTGTGTTCACTATGTCTGTGTGGTTTTGTTTAATTTATTGAGGAGAATGTGGTGAACATATATGCCAAATATGCAGACACTGTGTTTTTCTAATCACAAAAATATTTTGTTCCTAAGTGTGAATTGTTAGGTCTTACTTGCTTACAGCTGAAGAACACTCAAGTTCAAAAAGAGCAGAAGCAACTGGAAACAAAATATTATTTTTCCCAATTACCACTCACAAATAAATGTACGTGAGTGGTCATAGTTAACTTGAGCTCTTTTCTTCTGGTCTGTCATTGTTTAGGAAGATTCATATGCATAATTTTATATAATAAGAAATATGTGTATTCACTGGGTTTGCTGTGGGATTTTTTTGGTACTTCTTATTTCATAGTGGGAGTAATTAGAAATTATAATTCATGACAGTAAGCGTTCTAAGGTTATGCATGAGAGAAAGACAACACTGAGAGGCTGTGCAATGTGATCAGCATTGACACTTCTGCTATCATTTTGTTTTGTTTGGATAAAGAAACGTGCTTCTAAAGTTTGGCCTATTTAAATATTTTATAGGAGCTTTTGCTGCTGCTTCTTCACAAGGTGGTTAGATGCTACTGTGATGAGAAACAGGTAGATGCATGAAGAGTTAGTTGTGTGTAGTTCCCATTAGTCTTAAAAGCAATCACTTTGAGGTTTTCTATTCAGTAAACAGCTCAGTCATTATTTTCCTTTAGTGTATAGTTCTTCAGAAATGAAAATGTACGTCACGGCTGCCCACTGGGTTTGATCCACGTACCAATTGTTTTTAACAAAAATTAGAAAGTTCTATGTGTATCAATGAAACTGATCCTCTGACAGTATTTCCCAAATACTTTTCCTGCCAAACTTTCCTTAAAGACTACATTAGCCTTAGCCTGTGAAGTACTGATACTTGATCAAAGGTGATGGGGATAGCGGGTACTCAGCCTCTTTTAGCAGCATAACCCAAATGCATGTTGTTGCTAGGTCAGTCTTACCGGCTGGGGTGGGTTTTGGACTCCCATGAGTAATTTTACTGATACCTGCTATTAGGGTGGCTTCTTCCACAGTGAGGCCCTAGAGAAGGACAAAGCTGGGCTTCGCACTCAGGGGTGTGAATTGTTCACGCTCAAATTTGTGTGCTCGCTCTATGCATGAGATAACAGGATAAAACAAGATAATCCTTGCCGAGATTGTGTTCAGTGTATGCAAACCTTGTCTCTTAGATATAATTAACACCTGTTTTTACTGCATCTCAAGGGCCTACAACTGAGGCTGTAAAAGTGCTCTTTTTCTAACTGTTCAGGCTGGTAACAGTTGGGCCCCAGATACCGTGAATTTCTGCAACTTGACCAAATGGGGGAATACCCAAAGTCAGTCTAGGGTTTTACCTACTGACATACTTCAAAAACTCCAGTGAGTTCCATGAAGATTTTAGGGACTTCTTAGAATAATTTGGCCCTACCATAATTTCTAAGCAAATAAAATGCTTTGAAACCAGCCACAACTAAGATCGCCCCAAGAGGCTGATGCAGGATGGATTCACCTGTATTTTAAAAGTTATTTGCATTCTGCTTTTCTCCAGTGCATAGTGCTTGCTGCTTAGTTTTTATTCTGTAGACCACATGAGAAAACATTTGTGATCTTGTGATGGAAAGCACAGTACACGAGGCCTCAGATCCATAGTTAGGTATAGTTATAATTCTATATAGGTAACTCCTTACAGTTGTAGTCCTAACTCTGTTGAATCAATCTTCTTTTGGTAGGTCCCTTTTCCCCCATTTTTCCCTTTTGTGGAAGAGCTGGAGAAATTTACCAGAACCAGAATGAAAACAACCTCTGGGACATTGTTTATAGGTATTCTGTGGGATTATTTATGGGTATTCTGTGTGTATTTGAACATTTTCGTAAGGAAGAGGTCGTTTTAGCGAGCGTGCTTAGGATCACCCCGTTGCTTGAACTTAAAATTCCCAGAAGCATTGTAGTGCAGGATGCTATAGAGGCTGAAAAGTACATTTTCTGACAAAGTTTCCAGCTTTGAGAAAAATCTACTGATAACAGGAGTCTGACAGCTGCACAGTAGGGTTAGGTGTTGTTTCTGGAACTGATATTTCCAACTGCATCTAAACCAGCAGCTGTTTTATGCAACAGCCCCAAAGTTCAGTCTCGGCAGTGAAGCCAGCACACCTCGCGAGCCCTGGAGCAAGGGCTCCGGGGAAGAGAAGAGCCCGGGGAAATGTTGTGACGGTGTCGAGGAGACGAGCGGTGGTGAGGGAGCTCTTGACATTGTGCAGATGAACTTGATGAGCTGTGTGGTTTCCTGTGTGTTTGTCTGCAGACCTTTAACCTACGTTTGAATTTTGGGTCATGCTACTTCTCCTTACAACAAGTATCCTGGCGTGCTCTAACAGCGGGATGTGATGTAACACAGTTTCTGTGCTTCTGATGTCTCGGATATTTCCTCGTGTCTCTCTGCAGGATATTACCCTCAGTGTTTACCATTGTGAAGTTCAAGTGTAAGGCATTCTTAGTTCATCTTCAAGATCTAATTTGCCGGAAGATGTGAAACTGGCAATGCCATACTCATCGCAATGTCAGGCTTTAAGGAATCTAAGAACATATAGATCAGAATTTCTATAAATAAGGTATTACTCCAAAAATTAAAATGCTTAGTTAGATTTAAGTGGACACTGTCAAGCTTTTCAGATGGCAGCGTGCATCTATATTTATCTGTGGGTTCCCAAAGTGTTTGTTTTTTTTTTCTTCCATTCTTGCTATCTTCTTAATGTATTAAGTGTAGCTGTTGAGAACCATACACAGTGAGATGGGCAGGAAAAGAATTTGCCATTCTGTAATACTTGTTCATAGTCTGTACTTAGTTGACATTAAAAGTTTTTTGAAGACTTTTGGTTTTTTTTTCCCCTTAAGAAAAAACAAACACACACAAAAAAAAAAACCCGAAAGAGAGAGTTACTCTGGTGTGATCTTCCAATTAAAATACTGTGAACCATGGAAGATTAGGCAACAAGTCTTAGTTTTGTTGCATACCTGCATTGCTCAGGACTGTCCCAGCCTCTAGATAGCCGGTTGTCCTCAGATAAGTCTCTTCTAGCATTTCTTCTGTGAGGTATTTAACTTCTTAAAAGAAATGTTAAAGGTTTGGGAAATAAGCTCAACGCTGAATTCCTTGATCTATTGTTTTTCCCTGTTGTGGGCCTTGGTCTTCTTTGCACCAGAAATTCTGTCTTGCGCTGGGGAAACTTTTGCCGAGGAAAACTTCTCCCAAGGAAAACTTCATTGAAACTTTTACTTTCTCACAATAGTTTGTTTGGATGTCTTTTTTTTTTTTTTTAACACAAAACACTTAATTGGGANATGATGTAAACACATTAAGAGCAGGAAAAGGAATACTGTTGAACAGATTATTTTTTTTTTTTTTTCCCAGTAAAGCTAGATACAAATGTCAAAAGAATAGTGAAAAAGTTGGACAATTAGATTTACAGCTTCATAACTTGGAAGTTGGTTAGCTTGCTGTTGTTTGACTAAGAAAAATTCTGTATGTACGTGTGCCTGCTTGAGAATAAGAGAAAAGTAAGGAAGACAGTCCTTGTTGTGTCCATTTCTCCTGTGAGAATCTAAGGAACTCACCTGGTTTCTTTGCACCTTTATAAAGAATAATAAAAAAAAAGTTTGGATTGTCCATAACAGGGATGTTATTATTTCCCACCTCACTCAGATGTGAAACCTAATTATGTATTTTATTTGTAAAGTATCAGAACATGAAAAGTTTATGGTAAATGTTAAGTATAATTATTATACGGTGTCATCTGTAACTGCAATCTGACTTTTGTTTATTGGTGTTGTAGCAGCAGCCTTCTATACTGCTAGGTTGCTTTTTTTAGGTTGTGGCTTGTATTCTGGGACATTTGTTTTCAGCTGTAAGCATGCTAATTGTGCAGTCTGCTAACAGGAAAATTCTTAAACCATCTGATAATACATTTTGAATCTGTTGTATGGTTTGGGTAGTTGAAATCTTTCATCTTTATATTTCAGTCAGGCAGAAAATTTTGAAAGATATATTAGTGCAAAGTGCACAATATAGAGGTGGTACTGCTAATGCCACTTGCCAGATTGACAGAACTGTGACTAATCATGGAGTAAATGCGTAGTGTAGGCAGCTGAAACAGAAACAAGCTTTGCTGAATAGTCGGTCCCAAATGGCCTCCATCCTGCTGTGGATAAACTTATAGGGTAAATCAGGCTACTGAGAAACTTAGCTTTTAAGTCATATTTCTTTCTCAGAAGTCTCCACCATTACTTTATCTGTGATGCCCTTTAATGTGGTATCTCAACAACTTTGAAAGAAATTTTTGTGAACGTAAAGTTCCTTTTCTCCTTGGCTTCATTGAAAAGATTAATTCAATAGTGAAACTCTGGGAAAACTCTATGAAATGAATATATTTGATGTTCTAACTTTGTCAATATCCTTCCATACCAAAGGCTCAGTTTCATGTCCAGACTGCTTTCTATAGGGATCTGTTTCTGAATATATTTCCGGTGTGTCGAATGAGTGACCTGCAATTGAGCAGTATTACATCACTGCAAAACAAGCCTAATTGACAAATCTAATTGAGCTTGGAATCAGGTCCCCCAGGCAAGCTCGGAAACATTCACCACACCTGGATGTCTGCCTTATGTCATTCTTATTGCCCCTCTGGAAAACAGGGTTGATAGGCTTATGACATAATTCCATTCACTTCTTTTTGGAGAGAAACGGTCATGTCTGTGGTGCATGGTATCGACAGAAGGGCTGTAAAATGGAAGAGTCAACTTCTGGTTTTCACAGGCTCAGGGGACCTTGTGGAGGAAAACAGACCTTTTTTTTTTTTTTTTTTTGTTCTTCCTGGATGCATTACAGAACTCCAAATTTTATAACAGTGAATAAACTAAACAAGGGTAGAAATGTCTATTCTTTGTTTAGACAATGTGTGTTTATCCTGAAACTGAAATAGGTTTTTATGGTCTAGCTTTAGACTCATGAAAAATGTTATTGTTATATACAACAATCTCTCTCTTTATTTTTTTTTTTAAATATATCAGAAGGAAAGATAGAAAAGATGATTCTAAAAGTATTCCAGAGCAAAACCAAACTTTGGGCTTTTAAAGCTTTCAGTAGGATGGGCAGCATTTCGTAGTGATTTTCAGACTTTTCTCAGCCTCCTTAAGGTCTTTCTAACCTACTTGTTCCAGTCATTATCGAATGCAGTCCGTTCCTCCCATTGCTGACCACAAACAACTTCTGTCCACCTCCCTACTACATCCCTTCAGAGCTATAGCAACTGAAAGTGTGACGAGAGAAATCTTTGGGTATTTTTAATTCTCTCTTCTCAGGATATTTTTCTTGGCTAAGAAAAAGCTAATGGCTAATCTGTTAATGTGTTTTAATGCACGTTCATACTTCGTGTCTGGTGCTCATTTTCTACTTCTTTCCCTGTCACCTCTTTCATTGTTCCTGTGACGAGTTTCCTTCTTTCTGGATTCCCCTTCTCCACTGAATGCACTTTCTACTTGCTTTCCAGCTTTTCCCTGTGCTGCCCGACCAGTCCTCTTCTCTCTGTTTTTTCCCTTGACGTATTCTTCTCTTGCTTACAATTAGCAGTTGTTCCCTCCAAATATAATTTCTGTCTCGTCATCAGGCTTTCTGTAAGATCGTCCTCTAGTGCTTTGACAGTTCTGTCGCGAAGAAACCGGGCACCTGTGCCCACAGCTGGAAGTGAGGAGGAGGAGAAGGCCGGGTGGGCCGTGCATGACCAGCACGTTCTCAGAGGCCTCGCGCTGGAGTGCTTAGTGGGCTGCCAGTGATCTGTTAAACGCTGCGCGTCAGACCCTGAAATATCCAGCTATAAATATTTATACAGAACACATACATGAACCTTCTGTCTCGGTTGGACTCGTGTACCTAAATCCGAAGATCTGATGTGAAGACTGTCCTCGCTGAACAATAGAAATAAGAGTACTAGAAGCACTTGAAGTGTAAAACCTGTATAAATAGTAATGCGCCAGAACAGGTTGAGCTGGGGCGTGTGAAGGCGGAGGCTGTGCCGTGGACGTATGTAGAGTGTCTGTGTGTGACCCCGAAGAGGTGTGCAACCCGTGTGAGTGGTTGCTCTTGCAGAGTGCTTCGGGGGCAGTTCTTACTCGTACGGGTGCTCTCGGATGACTTTTATTGGGATTTTTGCCTGAGTAATGGCCTGCAAGTGCAAATTTTGAGTGACTATAAATCTGCGAGCGTCAAATGTTTGAGAATATTTGAGCACAGTCAGATAGCTCTTACAGAGTGATAATGCGCCAAAATGTAGGTTTGTGGGTTTTCCCTTCAATATTTAAAACCAGAGATTGTACACCAAAAAATCAATTTTGTTCTAAAATAACTCCCATTTTTTTTTTCTTGAGGTGTGTGAAATATGATGCCTAATGGGATATGCAGTGTGTATTTAACCAGCTTCTTTTTGCTATATATACTTTATTGAGATAAAGTCTATCAATAATTGACTAGGAATTGATTGATGGTTCTAAATTATATTGCAGAACAATATGCCTAGTCTGAAGTATCCTTTTAGTAATGCAAAGCATATGAATGTTCTTAGCAACAATTTCTGTTACACTTAAAATGATAATTTTGTTTAAATTTTGTGTAAATTACATGGGAGTTTTAATTTTAAAATAGTCATAAATCATGCTTTAAAAGTTGGTGCCACCCAGCAAAATAAGTTCAGCTGTGTTGGGGCCGTCACTGTCAGTCTAATGGCACGTCTTGTCAGGATTCAAACTTTCAGATGTTTCTAGGTTGGTATTCTCATATGTCATTGACAAAATATCAAATTTTTAATATTATATTAAATAATAGTAAGTATTAGAATTCTATCTCATCAACAATACCAGGACACAAAAAGGAAATGAAAGTGTTTCTTTTAAAACTTATTTTCAGTGCATTTAAATCTGAATTTAGAAATTACCTGTCTTGCTGTCCTGATGAATTTCATCCCTTTCCCTACAAAAACTGAATAACAGAGACACATTGCTGCATTTGAAAGGCGCCAGTATCTCACTAGCCACATTGTGCTCCTTAAATATTGTAAACGGTGTGGTGGAGTTCAAATACCAGCTCTTGGAAGAAGTGAGGGGCCATGAACATCAGCTGAGAGGGATATATCTAAAGAGCTGTGCAGATGGGTTACGTTTTTCTTATGCTGGTAGCAGCAGTTAAACATATTCCTAATAATAACTCTAACTGTTATTAAACAAAAATGAATCAATTTTATTGGTGTCTGACATTTTAATAGGTGCTAGTTAGGTACATTCTTGCTGTTGTGAGTATTGTTTCGCTCAAGACCTTCAACATTTTTCCGCTTCCCCAATAAAGTAGAAAGAATTTTGAATAGGGCATAGTGATTCTAGAGGCAGAGCTGCTCTGTTTCCAGATGATGTACTCAGATAAGTAAAGAAAATAATTTCAGATGGTTGTTATATAATATCAAGATTTATTTAAACAGTTTACTTGCACAGCCAATTATATTTGCTTTCACGAAGAGTAGTTTTAGAACAACTCTGCGGGTGTGAGAACATGACGATGAACTGCCCAATTTCTCCATCTGGTAAAATGTCCTTATATTTATAACAAATTTGCATACATCTTCATTTTTGCTTGTACTCGCTTTTTTCCCCTTACTCAACATTACTCCTACAATTGTGCTCTTACTTCAGTTTTATTTGCGGGCGGGTTAAGCTTCACTACTTGACAACTGTTTCCATACTTATAATTGTTTATTTCATCCCTTGTAAACGTGTATATGCATATAGGCAAATTGATAAATTGGGTATTTTGTGTTCAGGAAATCCACTTAACCCTTTTCTGACTAAGAACATAGTGTGTTTCCATGCAAAACTGCCAGTGTCATGATGAAGGTATGTTACCCAGCTTTTTGTGATCTTCATGTTAGTACCAGGATCTCTGATCAGTCCCTCCTTTTGTCATCATATAAACTGCTCAGTCTTTCTCTAACTATGCAGCTATTCAAGATGATTGGTTCAGGACTAAATTCTGGAATCCTTATTCTGTTGTTACTGATATGCTGTTATGGCATCACGTTCTGAAAACTAATATAGATTAATCTTTCATGTCTGGAAAAGAAATTATTAAAAAGATCCCCACAAACCAACAACAAAGCCTTAGAAAAAAAATAAATTCAAACCTATAAATAGCTAAGGAACCAGATTCATGCAGATAAGTGTTTTATTACACAAAGGTTCGATTATTGGAAAAACTAATGAAAACAGGGTAAAAAGATGTTCAAGTTAGAAAACAGAAAAGGAAAGAGAAGGGACGTGATAAACACGTACAACTTAGGAAATTATACAAGAAGATAAAAAAGGAGTTTTTTGTTTCTATTCCTATTAGTCTGGTAAAATCTGAAGTGCTAAATTCAGAACTGAGACAAGGAGATACGTGGGGTTTTTATACAACTTTTTTTAGATTGAAGTCTGTTAAAGGATTCCACTGAGGCAGTATTCGGATACATGATATGACATTTACATAGATAGCGGGGGTATCTGGAGCACCGAGAATTAATAATGACAACATTTTCAAGTGGATATTATACCTCTGGCTTCAGAGTTCAAGGCAGTCTTTAGTAGCTGGAAACCGGGATGAACCCTAACGTGTGGTGAGATTATCCTTGTCCACCTACTGCAGATTCTTGTTTCTTTCTGTGAAGCAGCTGGTGGTGACTGCTGTCAGAGACAGGACCTTGGATCTCATCCAGTCTTGCAGTTCCTTTGTTCCTTGGCCCTCCCTAAATGCTATTTCAAAAACTCGTGTCTCGTAGCATGCCTGAAAGATAAATGCAATTTGGCTATTTTTGGGAAGCGAATGAATTTCAAAGCTCAGTGTGACTGTAAATGCATTGACCAACTGTATTTGATGAAAATGAATGTATGCAAGAAGAAAACTGCATTTACCTAATGTGTATAGATTCTCATTATGGGTCCAGTGGAGCACTTTTGTACATGCTTATCTTTAAACACGTGTGCACATGCTCACCTGAT
Source organism: Anarhynchus alexandrinus (assembly GCA_008711295.1). NCBI lineage: Eukaryota > Metazoa > Chordata > Aves > Charadriiformes > Charadriidae > Anarhynchus > Anarhynchus alexandrinus. The sequence goes on along the minus strand of VUYV01000061.1, from coordinate 3,873,802 downwards.
TACCTAAGGTGTCACTGAAGCACAGATGCCTGTAGAAGTTTCTATATAGGGTATTTAAAGTTGCGTGTAAAGGTCACGTGGGTGCCTTTTTTCTTTCTTTTTTTTTTTTTTTCCCCACTGGGGAACGCCACGTTAATCTGTGTGTTAAACCTGATCTAGAGGCTATTGAACTTAGTGGGAATGTTTCCAGTTACTGTAGAGATAATATTTATAGGTGAATAAGTAATAAAGTGCAGAGCTGACTAATTTACTCCTGTGTACTTGGGCTACGGCTCGCTTGTAGTCATGTGCTCACATGCTTTGCAGGCACATTAATGAAGGCAGTTGGATTTTTGCCCCAGTTTCTGTAGTTGTCATCACTAACACAAGACTATCGTGAAATCTTACATTCAGTGACCTTGTGATTGCAGGTTCTTTCTTGCTGGACTGGGGTGTGAAAAAAATCCAGCAGCTTGCAAGAGCATCTGATTTTTTTTTAATTTTTTTTTTCTCCCTCAAAAGAAGCCTCAGGATAAGACGGGATTTAGATTACTGCAATAATTTCTCAGCCTTTAGAGATAGGTTTCTTCTTGTCATAGCTAAATACTTTATTAATTGTTCAATCTGATGAATGGCTAAAGATGCTGACGAACATGATGGTTGCAGTTGCGTATACAGTTCCTTATCTATGTAATTTCAAGAAATGTAAAGTCAAAGATAATAAGCCATTCGTTACAAAATACAGCAGGCATGTGAAACTGGTGTCAATGTAGTTTGTAATAATATCAGAAAAATCATGTACCAGTAGCTGAAGTTTGACAAGCACTGAAAGTCTCTCCAGTAATTTACAATATCCCCAAATTAAAACATTTCCTATCCCAGAGGCTGCTAGAAGCTAAAGAGATCTTGGAAAACTAGGAGGAACAGGTGTACTACTATCCTGACGTATTTAATAAGTTGAAGAATTAGTTAAATATTAAAATAAAAACAGAGCAGAAAGTGCATTTTTTTTAAAGCTACATATAGCTTGGACGGATTGCAAAAACTCTAGATTGCAATATAGACCTAAGTATCCTCATGACATAGTCTAACTCAGTGCAGATCTTGCATTTGGCCACACAGTTTGTTACTTTAGTGTTTCACAGACTTCTGTTGTCTTTCTGATGTTGTTTCTTCAGCGTGTTGAACTTTAATCATGGCCTGAGTTAGAACGGCAGGTGATAAATGAGTCTGGATTTGACTGAGGATTCTTGTTTGAAGAAAGTCCTTTACTTGGCTTTAGTTACGGAGTTTTCTGGAGTTATTTGGCAGGGGAAGGAAGGAGAAAAATCTTTGCCCATCATGAAAAGATTCTCCTTTTACAGTTTGTAGAACCTTTGATCCCTGAATTGAAGGAGGGGTGGAGAGTGTGGGAGAGGTCTTTCCTTTTTTTTTTTTTTCTCTTTTTTTTTTCTTCAGTCCTTTATCTGCATTCTTAAGGATGAAACCCTTTCACACATGAAGTACAGGTGAAAATACAGAAACCCAGTTCAGGTCTTTTGGATGTTTTCATTCATAATACCTTTACATTGGAAGAAGCTGAATTAAGCAGGAATCGTAGCACTGATGGCTCACAGTCGGTGTGTCTACAGAAGTGACACTTGGGTAAAGAGAACTTATACCGTAGGCTCCCTTTTGCACTGTGGAAGAGAGCCAAATACAGAGATGCCTCCTTGATCAGCAACTGTGTTTGCGGAGATGTGCAGATCTTGAGAGACCTAAAACTAAAACGTTAGAGTGAAATGCAAGCTATTCTATGGTGATTAAAGTCAACCATGTGTAGAGCTAGCTAAAGTCATGACAATTTTTTCAACTTAGACAAAATTAATTTTTCTTGGCTATTTGTTTAGATTTTAAAAAAGCATCTGGTAGATTTATTTGGAGTATGGTGCAGCATTCCATCACATATAATGTATTTTTGCTGAGTCATTGATCTAGTCATTTTAGAAAGACTTGATTATGAATGTAAACCTTTTGTTTGTCTTTCCTAATGATGAACAAGCTCAGACTAAAAAATAGCCCTAAGGAAAAAAAATCCACAAAAATTGACATGAATAGTAATAGTTCTAACTACATAGTTTTATAGAAGAAGAAAAATTATTTGACCTTTGATTTCTGCTCACATACTCAGGCTTGGCTTCAATGATCTAAAATGTCACAGGTCTTATCAGTGGAGAAATTCTCCTGTCTTCTTCCAACAAGCAGATGATGTGTCACGGAAATCAGCAAAGAACTAGATAAGATTTGGAATCCACTTGCATGTGCTAAAGAACCAAGTTAACATCCCCATTCTTATGTGCTAATCAATTCCAATTCCTTTTAGTTCTTTATGGCTGTTCTGGTATCAAGATAAACGCTTTCTACAGCTGGCTGCCCACTGGGAAGGAGCACACGTGAGACTTGCTCCTGCGCTGGTGGAGCTGCAGGGACTTCTGTCTTGCCCAGGACACTGCCAAACACGCACTGCACTTTCCTCCCTTCCCTCTTCATAATCAGTTTTGGTTTTGCTTTTGTTTTCCTTCCTGTTTGTTGTCTGAAGAGTCACAGGTATCTGTTTAAGGTTGGATAGGTGCTTAGAGAAGTCATAGGGAATAAATCGACATCACAAAGTGCTACATGGTTTATTTGCCAGGGGAAGCCAGCTAAAAACTGACATGCAAATGAGAGGTGAATTACCACGTGCTGAGCCCTCTGCAGCTGTAGATAGGCGATTTCCAGCAGAAACTTCTGTGAGTGCATTTTGACTGCAGATCAAACTACTGTCTTTATTCAGCTGCTGCTAAGGTAGTTAACTTAATTAAAACAATGATACACATATCAAAATTCCTAGTGGTATTTTGTTCCAGCATGCCATTCAGTTAAATACGGATGAGTTGGTCTTGCACAGATCTTCTGGTTTTGCTTTTGCACACTGCTGTGGGTTGTTCAGGGGCTCTTCCACCTGGTAAAATGCCAAGATTGCGTGTCTGAAAGTTTGTTCGACTTTTTCAGTCTGTAAGGTTGGTCTAAGAAAAGATAGCTACTTTCCTTGCAAACTTGAGTTTCATCTCTTCGGGCTATTGTAGCTGCAGTAACACTGCCTCGTATCCTGCCATGGGATACAGCAGATCCCGTAGGTGGGATGTGGAGGAGCCTGCATTAACGATGCGTCACGGGCCCTGGATTGTGTTAGGTGGGCCACGGCGTGGACTGTACAGTAGGGAACTATGCCCAGGGCAAGGACCCACCGCAGCCAGTGAAGATTGTTGTGTTTTTTTCCTTTATCATAAAGTAGTGTCTTGATTTTTTTAAAATCTGATTTGTGTTTTCTGGCACGTTTTTGCAGGAATACTAAATATTTATGTCGTGCAATTAACAGGGCTGAATTCTTCACCCAGACTGCCGTCCCTCTCAGGATCTCTTGTTACTTTTAATGATATGAATGTCATGGGGACACTCACCTTAATGAGGTCAGAAATTGAACCTGAGGAAAAATTATATTTAGGGCCACTTTGCTGAGACTTACTGGAGGCGTGTTTTTTCAACAGTCCTTTACAACGGAGGCAAGATGTAACCAGGTAATTGCGGTGTAATTAGCTTTTTGGTGTTTTGTGAAGTTTTAAGAGAGAGAGATATATATGTAGGCATTGCAATGGAGGAATCTTTCAGAAGTGGCATTACGCTATTACGCTATTTCAAGTGTAAATAACTGTTTTTAAGAAACAATTAGTTGCTCTTCATACACCATACAGAAGCAGATAATCTTTTTGTTTGCAAACTGTGCAGTTTACCTGGGCCCTTTGAATTGGGTGTAAAGGAAAACTCGTTTCAAATGCTTTTGTTGCTGTTCCCCCTCTGCAGTGGGGAAATTATAGAGAGAGAAGATGTTGTAGCAAGGGCGAGCGTAGAGGAACTGTTCTGCGCTGCGAGCCAAAGGACATCATTAGGAACACTCCTATTATCTGGAAGCCTGACTTCCTGTCTCAGTTTCCTCGTGGGTCTCAATGAATGGCAGAAGAAATGGAACACTTTCCTGCTTGGCCAAAAACTCCACTAAATGACTCCTTTGGCTGCATGCCACACCGCGCTCGGGAATAAATCCTGCAGCTCCCCCCTGAGTCTGGAGGGCACTTGCTGCAGTTTCCAGGGGTCAGCGGAGCGAATTTTAGAAAGCTTGTGGTAGCAAAGCAAACCCAACCTTCCTGTCAATGCCGTAGTGCTTTAGGTGTCCTCTTGTACATTTTGAGGTGTTTTTTTTTATTTTTGATAGAGAGTGGTAGACGCGTTGACGTTTGTTAATGTAAACTTACATGAGAATTAAGGGATGCTAAAGAACTGAAGTATGTTATAATTTCACTACAATAAAAATAGGATAGCGTGCCTTACAAAAAGTACCAAAGACATGTTTGAAGTAAAAATACTTCTACGTATGCATTCAGTTCAATAACTAATTTTCTGGGGTTTTTTTCCAAAAGTTTTACCATTTGGATTAGTGTAAGTACTGAAGTTCTAAATATTAGTTGTAGTGTAAAATATGAAAATAGCGTAATAAAACTTTTTGTATGCCTCTTAAGAAAGAATGAAATGTGAGTTGCAGACATCCTATTAAGTGTTATTTCTGTATATGATGCATCTGTCGTTTTCTATGTACAGAAGAGGATTTTTTCAATAATTTTTGTCTTTTTTTTATCTGTTGTCTTTGGTACTTTTTCTCTAACATACATATTAAACCCCAAAATGTTCAGAATCCTTTCTTAGCTCTGGTTTAAATTAAAGCCACAGCACCAAACTTTTGGTTCGGTTGTTACTGTCAACTTCTATACTTCTATTTTAACTACATTTGGCATGTAAGAAACTCACAGCTGACTCAAAGGAAACTTGGCGAAATGTACACCATTTCCCAAAAGCCTGTCTCTATAATAGAAGAGATACTGGGACAGTGTTTAATAATTTTTGGCTTGTTTTGCTGTATGTATCCAGGAGGAAAAATGTTCTTGATTCACTGGAGACAGCAAACACTCACCATAGTTAGCCCTCTGTATGTGTCATCTTTCAAAGGACTCATTCTCCAGCAGCTGTCCAGCTGGAAATTTTGGGGATACGTGGAAAAAAGTACAGAAAAGACTTCACAGCTTGTGTTGGGTTCCTCCCCCCAGTAGTTTCTCTCACAGTTTATACTGTGTATCCCTCACTCAGACTTTCCAGAATTTGAATGTAAACGTAATTGGTGTGACTTTTCATGGAGTACCATGATGTGATTTGATGGTGATGTGAACCAGCATTTCTCCCACTGAAAGAGCTGTCAGCTTTCTAGCCTGCGTGGATGCAGTCGTGCTGGGCAGGCCTGATGTCGAGGCCGCTGCTGCTTTGAGGGAAGCAGGACCGTTGGGTCATGCCCATCTTGTCAACCGCTCCTTTGGTCTGTCTTCAGTCTCCTTTGTAAAGGCAGCTAAGTGCTCTCTGACAGGAGCTGCCCTTGGCTGACGAGCAGTGCTCCCCGTGTTGTTTGAGACTTGGCGCTAGGGGAGACAGGGTGGATGGCATTTTCTGTGAGTTGGCTACAGGAGGAAAGTGGAGATTGCCCGTTTTTTATGGCAGTTTTTGGATATTAAGATCCTGACTTTTTATAAGGGCATGTAGTGATAGGATGAGGGGGGAATGGCTTCAAACTGGAAGAGGGGAGATTTAGATTAGATATTAGGAAGAAATTTTTCGCTGTGAGGGTGGTGAGATGCTGGCCTTCTATGATATTGAAAGCTGAAAGTTGGGGAGTCTCACTTATACCCATTGCTCCCCCACTCCCTTCCCAGCAATGCCGCTTTGCCCTTTCTGTTGCCCCTAAGGGTCAGTTCTCTCCCAGAAGTCCTCTTCCATATTTCCTCCTGAGTCAGAGGAAGAGGGAGAAGAGGCTCCTGTGCCTACTTGCTGTTCCCAGGGGACACTGGTGAGATGCCAACAACTGTTCCTCATCCTTTGTGCACAGGGCAAAAAATGCAAGATTTTTAACTAACATATCGGATAAATGTTGATGTGTTCTGTTAATGTGCCTGCATTGTCAGTGTTCGCAGTTAAGAATTTCTCGTTATTTTAAAAATGTGTCATATGGTTCCACATAATAAATGAAAAAAAAAATCACTTTTTTGGGGCTCCAAGGAGAGGGAACACTAACTGGCACAGAGGGCAGTGTGAATATATGTCTGCATATAACACAACTGTGTGTATATGGTTTTAAAAGGGTGTGTGAGAATGAGGTACACACTGACTGCATTTTAAGGATACTTGTATTGTCGGATAGTAAATTTGATCAATAATTAAACATAAAAAATTCAAGTTCAGTTCAATGTTGATATATATTATAATCAATCACAACAAAGTAATATTAAAAGCTAGTATTTGATTTAGTTAAGACTGCTACTCAGAGAAGAATAAAAAAATCAGTCTTTTGGTAATAGACATGGAAATATATTTATACCAAATATAAAACTACTGATTGGATAGCACACAAAATATTACCTTGAAGTATATACAGTACAAGTGTCCAAAGTCCAAGTACTTATGCAGAAGCAAACTAGCTGTTACAGGAAGAGTCAAAATCGGCTTAATTACAAGGCTAGGCAATTTCTGTTGTCTTCAGTTGAAATCTGCCCCTGGTTTTACCCAAAGGGCTAGGTTTGGTTAACAAGCATAATATATTGTCAGTGGTTCTAATAATTTGTTGTGTAGTCAATTTTTATATCTTAAATGGTAACTGACAGAGAATTTTAAGTTTGATAATGTTTTCTTGTAGCTACTACTTTGCTTCCATGTTGTAGGGTCGTGTCATGTTCACCACCCCCCCGCCGCCCCATAGTTATATTTTTACGTGAGAGAGGCTGTTCTCACCACTTGTGATCTAAATTAATTCCTGCAGTTAGATGCAGATGTTCTTTCTGGAAGAAAAACGCACACCAACAAATTCTGCTATTGCATGAACAAGCAGGGCTAAATTGTCTCAACTATTTACATTATTTTCATCTTGACTTTTGAAGCAAGGATTTGGGTCCATTATTGGATATTTAGTTTTCAGCCAGGTAACCAATCTCTGGCCTATTATATTTTACTAATGTTGCACGTCGTCATATTATTTAGCTGTTTAATTTCTGTATTCCATGCATCACATTTATCTTATGATATTCTAGCACATCTATAGTTCACCTTAGAGGGTTTTGCTTTGCTGAGTTTGTGGTTCTTTTCAGAGAAGTTGCTAATTCTTTGTGAAATAAAGCTTGCCCTGAGTATCTGCATGTCAGTTTTCTTACATTCATGTAGGAAGAAATAAGTATTTAGTAGACACACAGTACTGTGAGTTTGTGAGAGGGAGTAGTGCATCTGTACGTAGACTGGCCTATGGATTGATTGGTTTTGATTTTTTGGAATATAGCTAGTAATAAACTGTGATATTTATTGATGCATCCAGTGACACGTCTGTGAGGAAAGTTTGCCAGTGCATCATAAGCTTGTAGAAGTGTAACTGAGATAAAAATATTCCTAAGGAGGACTGCCTGAGGGAGATTGTTGAAGTTTGCCCTGACTGGAGTTGTCAAGTTTCTGTTCAACAGAGAAGTTGAGAGTAGTAAGAAACTGGGTAATTGTAAAATTATTGTTCCAGTTGTTGCTTATATAAATGACATTGCATTTTAATTCTTATGTGTATGGGTAGCTGTGGCAGTTTGACATTTTTTTAGGTCATCAGCTTAGACTTAGGATACTCATTGTACTAAAACACTTGCAAGTTTTAGTTATAAAATGTCCGCTTCATTTATGCTATTGAAATGATCATACGTGGTTACAAAGCGAGACTTCACTCTTTTTCAGGGAGCTCCATTAAGGTCAATTAAAACTGAGGATGTTGGGACGTTTAGCTGTATGTTGACACAGAGACAGTTTGATAGATAAACTGTAACCTGAATAAGTGCATGAACTTGAGTTTTAATTGTGAAGATTTTATGGAATTTGGTAATATAATTGAAAAATGGGAAATTGCTGTCATTATTTGTTCTAGATAGAATCTTGCAGAAGCATTTGCTAGCCACTTCACTGGTTTACCAAACAGGTTAATATTAAAATAAGGGTTGTAAAATCTGCCTGGGGAACACTTTTGCGTTTGAAGATGACTTGCTTTAAAAGCTTACTCTTCTATGTAGTATGCATATTTTTCCTGGAAACAAAGTATGTCTTTATTTTGATCCAGTTACCGTACTTGCAGAAATATGTTTGTGGTAGAGGAGCTCATTTTAGAGCAAAACAAACCATACTGAAGTGAACTGCAAGTACATAGTGAAAATGTTGATAAAAGCAACGAGAACATTACATAAGTTGCTTCGTCTTCTAAATATACTGCTTCACGGCTGTTTCTCAGAGAGAGAAAATAAATTCTCTACTCAGTAGCTGTACCAGTTAACATTTTGTCTGTTGCCTAAGGGCTGAGTTTTGTCCTCAGTTAAGTCAGTGGGAACTGACTTAACATCCACTGGCAAATCTGTCTTGGAACTCTCTTACATTAAAAGTTTGGATGAGATTGAGTTGACTGCAAGGGAAAAATGAGCTGTCAGCCATATCTCATCCAAACATAAAACATGTTCATCTAGTAATGAAAAAAAGGGTAGTATTGAGCTAATGCATTGATGGACTATTTTGTGGGAGAATGAAAACAAATTCTCCAGTGAAGTGCAGTATACTGCTGCCTTCAAAACCACATTTTTATTTATCAGTAGGAATGTGTCTGTGCCAAATTGTCTGTCCCCAAATTGTAATCACTAGTTCAGATTTTGAAGGCACTTGGTGTGTATTCATTTTTGGTTTGCCTTTTTTCCCAAAGCACACTACTTACACACGCATTACAAAGGAAGCCTCTTTAACTATATATGAAGTATTGCCCTCACTATATACATTTTTTGCTTCTGCTCTAAAGTGGCAGACAACCACGTCATCAAGGTCACTTCCAGCCAACCCTCGTGTGCGCCCGAGTGTTAAATACTCACTTTGGGCTGCCCAAAAGTCCTCCTCACCAGTTGGGCCTTCTGTTTACGGCTAAACCCCATTTCCAGTGGCTTGGTGTTGTGCAACGTAAAGCGATGAAAACAGCTGGTTGTTTCTGTGTCGTATCTGTCATCTAGGGTCTTCTTACTTGCAGACCTGGCTGCACGGTTCTCAGCTTTCATCGGCAGCAAGCAGAACGCTTGGGCTGCCTGCTGCCAGCGGCCGCTGCGAATGCTCCCTCTCTGGGGACTCGGATTCCCCGAGAAACAGTGGTTAAGACGGGCTAGGAAGAAAAGCGCGGTAAAGCTGGGGCTTGCGGGGGGGCTCCGAGCGCTTAGCGCCGTGGGAAGACAATTCCTGTCGTTCAGCCTCTCGACGCCTGGGCATGGGAAGGGCGGTGAGGACTGAGCAGCGCGGTGGGACCAGCTGTAGGAGGGAGAGGAGCTGGGTGGGCGCGGGGGAAAAGAAGGGATGCCTTTGCTGTGCAGTTGTCAGGTAATTCCTAAAGAGGCTAAAATTCGTTATAGCCCAATTAAATGTTCCCTACGCAGCTGGTCGTTCTTTTTGCGTGTCAGGGGCAGGTTTTGGTACAAACGCCATATTCTAAAACATACGGGTCTCTTGTGACGGTTTGATTGCTTTTCCAGATAGTTTTAGGTTCAAAAGGGAGTGTTACAGTTCCTCACCTTCAAAGATGCATATCTTGTCTTCCACACTGGTCCTCCTTCTTCCCGCTCAGGACAATACATAGGTTTAGTTTTTGTTGTTGTGGTTTTTTTTGGTTTGGGTTTGTTTTTTTTTTTAATGAAAAACCGCTTTGTATAGAGAGCCTTTTTAGATCTGCCTGTAAAAACACTCAGCAGAGGTCCTTAATGAATCCCAGGATTTCTGTCCCCTCCTCTCCTAGGGGTAAAGTGCCAGAACTCAATCACTTATTTTTGCATTTGGTGAATGGAAATTTGGAGAGAGCAGTTTTTTTTTTTTTTTGATCAGGCACACTCATTCCCGAACAGTCCCTGAAAGCTTTTATTGTCCTCTCATCCCATCACAGACACCTTTCCCAGGAGTGCACCTCATGGAGCCAGACTGTTGTGCACCAGTAGTCTGGAACAGGACATCACCTTTCAGTTCGCCGGAGAGGCAGGCTTGTTAATAGAAACCTCAGCAATAAAAACTTGAACCCTGACTTCTGAATAATCAGCTAAAGTTGCTTTAGTGTAGGCCTGACCTTTGCCTTCCATCAGCACAACAAACACTCCATAAAACCATAAGAGATAAGTAACTTTCATCTTACAAGCCACGCTTATCTCCGTGAAACAAAATTGCTGTGTAGCATCTCCCCTTTATATCCAGTATTTTTTTTTTTTGCAAATGGACTTCCCTTCCAGAGCTTGTGAGTTATAAGGTTGTCTCTGGTTTTGTTGGCTATATTTAGAAAGTTCCTATTGTGCTTTTCTTTTCTTTTATTGTTTATACTGGCTAGAAGAACAAAATTAAAATTTTCATCCCAGGTTGAAGCATAATTTGGTGTGATTGCTCAGCTTCTGATCTCACTACCAAGAATGTCTTGTTTTAGGAGTTGATAAAAATATTTGGCTCTGTTTCACCTCAGTCACTCTTGGCAGTTCTTCATCTGCTCTTCTGGGGTTTCCATCTGCTCTCTTATTCTGCAGTTTCTTCATTAGGCCCCAATTCAGCATCAATAATTGCAAGTAAGTGAAAAACTCACTGATTTTCTGAGGGTATGGGGTTGGATGCAGGTGCTATTCTGCATCTTGGTCAGAATCTTCCAGTAGTTTATCTCACTGCTGAAATGGAGAATATGGCAATTCCCTGCGGCTTTGAGTGTTCCTTTGTTCTTCCTTCCTCACAGGTGTACAATGATTTAACCTAGAGCTGTATACATTACTTAAAAAAACAACCCCAAACCAACAGATCTGTAAAATTAAATATGTCACAAGGGCTAAGGGAATTTTTTTTTATCTGATGAACTTTTCAAATTAAAGTCCTTTTAGTTACAGAACAAAGCTTATGAAGTGCTTATGAACACATGTGAAATTAGATTTATTAAAAAAATTGTTAATTTTTCTTCTAATTTCATACTTGTCCTGTTATTTAAGCACTTCTAAATTAAAAAAAAATATTCACAACTCATAATAGGGGTTATTGATGCTGAATAATCATTTGGTCTCAGCTGATTAAGCTGCTACCCAGCACACTGCATTATATATAAAAAAAAATAAATCACACATATGCATGACTGTCTGCTTACTTATGTATTTCACTTTCAAATGTGCTTTTAATTTCACATCTTCTTTTTAACCTCTTTTTTATGGATTTTTTTTACAGCAAGCACAATCAAAGTTTCCTTTATCATCTAGCTAGTGAAAATGTAATTGTAGTTGTGTAGTGCTTGTGTATTGAAAGATATTATGTCATAGTGAAAACCATATATTCGTTACCTGTAGGAGACAGCTTGTCTGACTAAATGTAAAGCTTAACCGGAAGGCTCAGAAGGTAAAGTAACAGAAGAAGGAAGAACTTTGGTAGTGAATAGATGCATAATGAATTGATTCATTCACTGCTTTTCTCATAGTTTTTTTTCCACCTGCTCTTATAATGTACATTTTAACATACTGAGAATTTACTTAATTGTAGAGAAAAAAAAAATAGTCCAGTGCCTGCCTAGCACTGACATTTATGACAGCCTCCTATTGAGTTAGCGGATTTTTTTTGTCATATAGAATGCTGACAACTTATCATGTAAAAACTTTTCAATAACTTTACTAGTGAAAAAGATTATTGAACAAAAGAAGTGACGTAATATGCTGAAAAATAAAAATCTTTACGTTATCTGTTTAATGAAGCATGCTATCCACACAAGCTCTTGTTTTCCTTTCAAACAACCATTTCTTATATTCCGCTAGTACTTTTTTCTCTCTCCTATCTATTGTGTAAACTGGAGAAATTTACAGCAGACTCGTATGTGGAAAAATTTGTTTTTTTAATTTTATCTCCCTTTCATTTTCAAAAATAACCACGAACACATAAGTGTTTTCCTTTGATCACTAAAACCATTAGAATGGAATGTTCCGCTGCCTCTACTGGAGAGAAAGTCTAGAGAGCCTAAAAAAATGTTTTACACTTTAGAAAAACATAAAAATTGCAAACAGGTATTAGCAAATCAGCCATTCAGGGTGTTTCCAGGCATAGTGATGCGATCACGGCAGACAAAATCCAGGGAGAAGTATTGCACTGATTCATCTTTCATTCCTAACCCCCCAAATGTGCCTGAGCCAGCTTTTAATGTTTCCCACCGTCTCCGAGAGCTGAAGGCAGCTGGTTATTGCTCTCCCAGGTAACTGTGCCCAGTGTGCCTGGGGCAGCTGCTGGAAGAAAATTCTCATCCTGTAACTCCTGGCAGAGTGAGCAGGAGTGCAGGTGGGGGCACTGCATCAGCACCCAACAGAGTTTGCAGACCTGCTGGCTACTACTGTGAGCATCTTAGCCAGTGCAATCTCTTCTCTCTCTCTCTCTTTATCTTGCTGCCTAAATATACCTTCTTCCTTCTCTCCATTTTAGAGTGTAAGAAGGTACCTGGTATACGGAAGCTGTCTGGCATGCTGCCTCTGTCATATTTTCCAAAAACAGAAGGGGAAAACTGATTCTTCCTTTATCAGAGGGGAAACTCGTTCCCAGATTTAAGCCCTGAGGCTTTAAATTAATCTTGGCAACACCTGATGAACCCTTTGTCACAAGAGTCAATTGCATACCCCTACTGCGTTTTCTTCTGTATTCAGAAGTGACCCAGTTTCCACTTAATTGGTCATGCCATAAACAGAATGTTGCAGACAGGTGCTTACCAGTGAGTCCTGAAAGACCACCGCCTGCCAATGTCATGACCAGTAAAGGCTGGTGGATGGTCTGTTATCTGCATTGCCATGAGGAACCCCTACCAGGTCGGGAAGCCAACAGGATGACAGCTTTCCCACGCTGGTGGCAGGGAAGAATAGGTGAAAGAAAAAGATTTGTTTCCTTTCTTGTTTTTGGAGAAAGTGTGGAAGTAACAGATTTTGGGAGTTTCTGGGGACAAGAACTGTTTCTGAGTAAGGAAGAAGTTTTTGAGGAAGGCACTCAAGTAAGAACTGAGTGGTTTGTGTTACAGTTTAATGTGGTAAAACTATACAAATGGGTTGGTGAAGCAGAAGCACTGGTCAGAGGTCCATTTACTACTTCGCTTTCACTCTTTGCTTAAAAACTTGGAGAAATTTTGCTATTGGCTTCTATACAGCCCAAATTTGTCCTTTGACCCTTTTGTTTTACTTACAACTAATGAATCGTTGTCCTAAATACTTTTGTTCGTACTCAGTATAAAAATTTATGATGGTCAACATCAGTGTTTGTGATATACTGGGTGTCATTGGATTGCAGTGTAAATCTTTATAGGCATACATGTATAATACCGCCTAAAAGACATCGTTAGGCAGGTGGCAAAGCGCATCAGTGGAGTTGTTTTTCATTGTGATTTTAACTAACTTTGCAGCTATCTATAACTTCACAGTTACGTCTGCCTTGAGTCCAAGAACTCCACTATAGCGGGTAAATGAATAATATTAAGAAGGTGCTTGCTTGGATAAGATTTGAAGGCCCAAATGGAGAAAACCAGCTTTCCCATGGATCCTTTTTTGCTGTGACGTACTTTGTGTATAATCTTATCCTAGTCATTTATTCTACCTTATTTACCCCGATACAGGCATAAAAGTAGGATCTCTTTAAAATGGTTTTGTTTCTAAAGTACCTGATGGCTCAAATCAAACGTATCTTGCACTCTATCTGGAAAAAAAAATATGGTCTCTTGCAAATTTTGCCGAGTCAAATTCTGTATTTGTATGGATGGACGTCTGGCCTGGGAGGTTATCTGTGGTGACTCAGTGCATATGCTGATATGTTGCTATTGACAAAAATGGAAATTCTGGTGCACATAAAATATTTCTTTCAGGGACTGTGTTAGGAGCGGCGTTGGGAGCTCTGGCCCTATGAACACAAAGGATTTTTGCAGTTCTTGTGGCACTGGGTCTAGGTGGGAAACTAAGCTTCTATGAAAGATGTCACTGTTGATGCGTACTTTATTCTAAAAATCCTCACTTCCACTGCTGTCCAAAAATATGGCGTATACCCTGATGTTCACCCAGATACTCAGGTCTCTGATACAGGGCAGAGCTATGTCATAGGTTACGTTGGTCTTATGGGCAGGTATATTGGCTGAAAAAAATAAAGGAAAAGACCAACAAGTTTCTCATAAGAAAATGATATGTTTCTGTAAAATTGATGTTAATAATAGCTTTTCAGTTGGTTTCATGAAGTAAATGGACCTCACGTACAAATGCTGTGGTTTTCTGCTTTTATATGTTTGTCTTTTTAGAGAGATATGTTCTGCAAGTTACAGAGCAGGGTTTGGATTTCTTAGTTTCTTTTAGTCCTTCCGTAAGTGTGATATTTATCCAATATTCCTGAAATTACTTCCTGAGTGGCTCAAAGCTTCCTTGTCCTCCTCCTAGTTTCTCAGAACCCCCCCTCCCAGTCTACCTCAGCTCTGAACTCTGCTTGAGAACCAGCTTTGCGCAACAAAAAAACCCCCGTCTAACTACATGCAGACGCAAAATATTGTCACAAAAGAAAACAACATGCCACATGTGTGAAATCAAGTGTGAAAGCAAGAAAATCTGTTCCTGCCTAGCCCCTTGGCCTGTTTAGGGCACGATGTGCTTATCTGTAGAGTGCCTTGCCCATGTATGGCAAGAGATCAGGTCAAATAAATAAATAATAGTCCAAACTCTTGAGTTCTTTACTCTGGCAGTAAATTAAAGTAAACGAGAGTTTGCTTATGTAAAAAAAGCTAAGTGAGTATGTCAGAGCAATAATAATACGATGGAAAATACTTTATCCAAATACACTAGTGCTGAAGAGCTGTAGAAGGTCGACGCCAAACCCTGGATCAAACCGAACGCCCACGACCACGGCTGACACCAGCGGCGGGTGTGGAGTTCAGAGAGAGCCAAAAGTGAGCTGGGATTTTTCCCTCCAGCGAAAGGACTGTACTTGCCATGTGTGCTTTATAAATGAAATCACTCAGGAGGTAATGAAACTTCTACCACCTTTTCATCTTCTTGCAGAAGTTTGTTGGTTGTCTCAGCGGTAAGGGGTAGTCTGCAGACAGCAAGGAGAAGATTTCCCAGCCACACCAGGAAGGTATTGATAGCACGATATCTCTGAGCTCTCCCAGTGAAAGAGCCTCCAGGGTTGGGTTGATGTAGGCTAAGATGGTAAAATAGGAAAACTTGGGGAAAATTGTGTCAGATCCTTTGGAAATCTCTTTGGCTGTGTCTGTATGCCTAAAAAAGTCCCTGAATACCGAGGCCAGCTGTTGTGGAGTAGCCAGTGTCTGTGCTAGTAAATTTTGGCTCTTTCCAACAATTGTGACTGTATCCAAGCTGCCTGCTCTTGGCCGTGGGCTAAGGGTTGTTTCAACTGCCCTATCCATCCTGGGAGCTGCTCAGGCACAGTGCTGGTTGGGATGGACTGATTTCACAGCAGGAAATTTTCCAACAGTTTGCTAGCATACCCTCTATCACTTTGGAACTCTTCCATGCATTAATTTACAGATCTGTATGTAATTTACACATACCTATAGATGAGTCTATGTAATCTGTAATTTAGGTAGATGTTGTCCGTATATCCCAGGTAGCTTCATTTTCTAGTTGTTACATCTTCCTTTTTTCTGATGCAGGTCACTTTTAGAAACAAAGACAAATGAGGCAGCCACGACACACAGAAAACACTAAATATTTTGTGTATTAATCCTTTAGAAGAAAAACGTGAGGGTTTTGCCTAGGTTTTTTTAAATGTTCAGTTTTCCTGTAGAGCCAATTAAAGTACTGGTGTATACTAGAGGAAATTGTGTCTTGCCTCTGAAAAATCTCTGTTGGAAACCGAAAGAGAAGAGGCACATAAGGCAGGAATGTACTTTGTTAATTATTGGTGTGATCTGGTATCGCAAAAAGAATTGGGATTTGTGGCCGTGTCTAACTTGTGCAGGTGCTCAACTATATTTTAAGCGTCTCCTTACACTTAAATCAGTGTCCTGTTTCCTGGATGAAGAAAGGAGGCTCCTCTCTGCTGTCAGGGAATTGAGATGGTTGTTACTGATTACCAAGCAAGGAAGTTGAGGTGAGAGAGGAAAAACCAAAGGCAGGAGAGAAAAATCCGAGAGAGAATAGACGTAGGGATGGGAGGTATAAAATAGGATAAAAGGAGAGAAAAATCTCACTTTGACCTTTATTGATCTGGATGTGAAACTAAAAGTAGGGGAATAGAATAGTAAGAGAGAAACCAATAGATTAATGAAGCCATTTCTCATATTGTATGCAAGTATAAAAATCTGAAGAAGCTATACAAGGGATTGGAAAGGAGGGTAGAGAGCTGCCTGGAAGCAAATGCCGTGAGGTTCAAAAAGCAAAGAAACTAGAGACCTCCCAAGAGGCAAATTACACGGGGAAGGAGGTGCATAGAGTTCTTTACAAGCCATATGGGTTGTCCAGTGGCTGGCGAGGATAGTGTTAACTCTCCCCGGAGGAGAGGGGAAGGCACAGCTGCATGCCCTCGGCACAAGGATCCTCAGGCACCTGTCAGTGAAGGAAGTGAGGTGGGGCACAGCCTCACTGAATTATGGTTTTCTCCCAAGGCATTATAACAGGAGCGTGCGCGCCGTCATCCGCATAAGCTTTGATTATACGGAAAAAGGCAAGTGCGACGGGAGAAAAGCTCGTTATGCAGATTGCTTGTACGTGAAATTTGCTTTCACAAAGATATTCTTTTGTTCGTTTTGCTTAGGCATAGACTGTGGCAAATGAAATCCCTTTTGCTAAGTGTAAATTTTTTGGCTGAGTGACGCCTTTATTTTTTTCCATCTGTGTGTGTGTGTGTTCATGCAGTGCCTGCATAGATTTTGGAAAAAATTTTAGTCTATCCAGCCATGGCTTGCCTAAGTTATGATGTTTTAGTTCATTGAGGTGGCAAAATGGGTATCCATTTCTTCTCATCCTATGCACAGGACGGTTAAAAATCTCTTCCTCCTTGTCATGCAAATATAACTGTCCTAACAGCTGTTAGTGTAGGGCAAGCTGGTTAGGGGGGAATAGTCAAACAAAGCCTTGTGTACCTAAACTGCAGTTCATTTTGGGTGCGTGGTCCATCAAGCATTCTTCTCTCAGTATGCTTGAAGCCTACACCTTTTCAAGAGGCTGCAGTAACACAAAGGCCTTGTGTACACAAGAAAAGTGTAGTGATTAAATTAAGCAGGTTTAGAGATCAGTTTAGTTAAAAGAGGCATTACCTTCTTTAGACATTCTTGCTTCAGTTTAAGCACACCTTATGCTAATGGTTTGAAGTTAAATCAACATAAACCATTCTTAAAGCAAAAAACTCCAGCAAACTTGGTGTGTAAACAGCGTTAGTCAAATCAGTTGCTAAAACAACCCTTTCAGATACAATTGAAGGTTCTTCTATGAAATTTCTTCTCCTTAGTGCTTTATTGTTGACACAGTAGAAAATTATAGATTAAGATAGGGTTGTTAGTTTTACCCTCATAATACAACTAAGAATAGTTTTGGCATGGAAAAAAAAAAGGTTGCTCGCCCATCTCCCCCTCACCTGCCAGTGGTGCCAAATGCTGAATCAATCTTTGCGCATTTATGTTCTGCGGGGCTCTGCGTAGGATGATGGGAAGATAAAGCATCTTAAATGTTAATAGGAATGTTGATAATAAACCGGTTACCACTTAGTAGCTTCAGCTGAGAGATGAAGAAGTACGTAATCAAATTTTATTTTAGCTTGTTTGGTTTGGAAATTTATTGCTCTGCACTCATGTGAAACACTAGGTCAATGTAGTGAAATCACAGTGACATGATAGGTAGCATATTTTCTGATAGGTTTTTCTGAAGTAGTGTTTGTGGAGGAATACATTCATTTTTGTCTACCCAGTTGAATTAAAAAGTAGCTCTTACCTAGTATGTATGAGTAATTGCATTTCTTAATATCTAATTTACTACAAGCATTTAGCTTTATACAGTTTTTCAATTTTAGAAGATATGAACAGTAAAATGCCTACTGAAAATCCATTGGTGTGATTTGTGAGACACAGTTCTTGGGTGAGCTTTAAAATATTTGAGAATATACCTACCTACCATTTAGCACAAATAGTTTTTAGAGGATAAGCCAAGAGAAAGACTGACTGAATGCTACCATTGAGGTGACCCGATTTGGCAGAGTAGGAAACAGGCTAACACAGATAGTAGTTCTACTGAAATTTAAATTAGTTTGTTTTAGGTGGAATTAAAGTCTGCTTTATAAAGAGCGCTTCTCAGAATGGGGATATTTTGAAAGCATGCTTACTAAACACTGATCTGAGCTTCTGTCTAGGTGTCTGATTTCTATCAGTGGTGTTTCTGTGTTTGGAATAACAGGAAACCCGAATAAGGTAGAGTGTGTGAAATGCTAACGAGGCTGAATTGATTATACAAATTCAGAGAAAGATTGCAAAAAGCAACCAAAAGTGATCTGTGGGTTTTTTTTTTTTTAATTATGGAAGTATCTCACTTTATAAAAACTGCAAGCACATGCTTTAAGTTAAATCTGTTATTCCGTAGATAATAAAAACAAGTCTAATTCTTTAAATTACGTGGGTGCTCTCAGTAAGCCACTTAATTTTTACAGTGAAGACTATTGTTTGTCAAACATTATTTGATCCAGTTTAGCTGACAAAACAGAAGCCTTTTGGTTGAATAAGGGCCTGGTGAGATAAGATGTTTCAAAAATTCCTGTTGCTAGAAATGAAATTAATTTTTGTGTGTTTACTAAACCAGAAAGATAATAGCTTGCAATTGTGACTTGAACTATTCTCCCACTTGCTCTGCAGCTGTGGTCAAATCATCTGAGTAGCTAAGGTGGGTCTGGCGAGTGCTGTTGAGCAGAAGTGGTGTAGGCATGGTCCAGTTCCCCTGACTTTCTAAGCACGTTATCAATAAAGATAAGCAGGGTTTTGTCTTGTGGGCACTTAGCGTAAGTCAATAAGTAGAGCTTCTGTTGACATGCTTGGCCAGTTCCGTTGGATGTTCTTGTAACTAAATATTTGCAGGATCAGAATTTATCTCAATACATTAGTTAGATGTGCAGTAGTTGGTTCAAATAGAGATTACGCGTCCCTCTCTCCATTATGCTTCTGAGATCAAGCTTGAAGTTATCTTTGTTTCAGAACCTCTGATTAACAGCTTGTGGAACAAACTTCTGCAGTTAGTGGAACTGTAAAATAAATATTTATGTGACCAAATTTTTAATTTGTGCTTTGTAGGTGTATATAGAGATCGCTTCTTCTGCATATTTAGAGGATAAAAATACGATGAAATTGTTTTAATATGTGCAAATTTCATCCTTGTAATCCTGTTTTGTTTGTTTGTTCTTTTTTAACCTGAGACTAAGCAGTGATTTGCAATGTCAGGTGTTATGTGCTGTAAATAACTCCCCAGGTTAGATGTATTTACACAGTGAATATAAAATACAGGTTGCAATACTTTGAACAAAGTAAACAGAATTGCTATTCTTACATGGTTTGGAAGGCAACTACTAAGTTAAAATGTGAATCTACAAATGGTTGTAAAATTGTATGTACTTATCTTTCAAATTTCACTGAGGATCTGTCTCAGAAGAATTTGGCCCTT
Organism: Anarhynchus alexandrinus; assembly: GCA_008711295.1. NCBI lineage: Eukaryota > Metazoa > Chordata > Aves > Charadriiformes > Charadriidae > Anarhynchus > Anarhynchus alexandrinus. The sequence continues at coordinate 3,854,015 of VUYV01000061.1, read as the reverse complement.
TCTGTGTCTCTTCCTGTATGCTACTCTGATTTAGGTATTCACTGAGGGATAAACTTGAAAGGATTACTGGTGAACAGGCTAGTGGATAAATTTTTTCTCTTGGATCCACATGATGGATTTTGGCACTGATAATCTGCACACGTGATTTCTAAGAATATTTTTCAGATTTAGAAATTGCTGATCAGGTGTGATACTGGCGTTTTTGCACATCTAAGAGGAGAAATTATTAATAATTTATAGTCAAGAAAATAAATGTATTTTACCTTTTGGTGAATTTGGATGAACGTATTCTGTAATTATGTTTTGTTTTTTCTTCACATAAAATAGTCTCTTAAATACCAGCTGGCAGAGAAGTTGCCAGTTGCCTTTTGCAGAACAGATGATTTTTCACAGCAGTTACTTGAATCATTCCATAGCTGTCATTTTTCAAAGAACAGATTACAGCAAACATTCCTAAAAGTACGGATTTTCCTCTTGACCCTTATCAACACTGAGTTTGAAATGATGGAAACTCGCGGAGCTTTTTGCCCGCTATGGAAGAGTTTCTGATTTCCAGGCCCTTTTGTTTATCGCTCATGATACTGTTTGGGTTAGAGCCCATCTTTCCCCCCCTGCTCCTTTCTGTTCCCCTTTAAAATGCATGATTAAATCCCAAAGACATGGCGAGCTTTCCTTGTGCTCGAAACTGCCATTTCTCTCTGATATATGTATTATTATTTTTTTCTTTTCCTCCCCAGCTCTTTTCTCTCCCGCAGCTGCTGCCCCCATCACCGCGTTGTGCGTTAATTGCGAGGGAGCCCGCGCCCCTCGCTATGCATGCCTTCCTCCCATTGACGCTAATGGGACTTAATCACCCCTATCCAAGGGGAAATAAACCACGGAGGGCCTGGGCCATCGCTTGGCCAGTGTACCTGATTGGCATGGGATTTTGTAGCTTGGCCCTGAATGCCTGCCTTTCTGCGCAGAAAGGGAACTTGGTGTCAGTTTTGCTAATATTGAGGGGGGTGTGTGTGATCCTTTTGATGCTGAGCTTCACGACCGCATCTTGTGCTTTCTCAGTTTTGACTAGCTACAATCTAGAGGCATCTCGCTTTGTAAATTCCTTGGAGTGGTGGTTTTCTGGTCTGTTTGCTTTCATTTGATTTTTGGGGTGGTTTTTGTTGGTGTTTATTTGTTTGTTTGGGGTTTTTTGTCTGGTTGGTTTTGGCCGTTGTTTTTTATTTCTTTTAATTCTCTCATTCCTGGAGCAGCAAGGATGCTTTGTTTCTTTAAGGTGCTAGAGATGGTACCTAGCTGTCCTGATTTTGGTGTTACCGGTTCTTTAAACAGTAGTCCTTTTGTCAATTATGCATTAGTCTATTTGCCTTTCATCTTGACTGTTTCTTTTCAGGGATTTACAATATTGTTGAGTTAAGGATTCTCACAGTACATGGTAATGGAGAAATACTGTTAAGTAAGTTTGTTTAAGAGTGCTGATTAAGTAAATGTTTCTAAGTCTATTGCCTTAAGGCAATGTTTAAAGGGGTTTTCTTTTCCTTCTTGTAGTAGAAAATGTAGTTTTAATGAACTTGGGTTTTATTTGTCAAGCACTAGGTTTTTTCTACTTGATATGGTTAAGAAAAAATGTAGTGATACCCTCATTGTTCTTAATAAAATGGATTATTAAATTATAAGAGGATTAAGCATTTTAGCTTCTGGCCTTTACACTTAATTTCAGAATACCCTTCTGGAGCCAAAACCCCTGATATGGCAGTGTTTCATGCTCTGCTTTGAAGTACTGCAGTTCTGGAGATAGTATCCAGGTATACTAAATGATTCTCACCTACGAGAGCGTGTCGTTTGAAAATCTGTCTTTCGTTAATGGGAGAGTGAATGATTCTTCCTTGTATTTAGGCAAATCAGTAATTTAGTGGGTAGCTAAAGTTATTCTCTAAATTGAAGTCATTGAAGTTTTGCCAATTAAGACTTTGTGTGATACCGTAATTTACATGAGATCTTGCTTTTCTTCCAAGGACCTTAAAACATTTTTCTAAATGTTAAGTTGGCTGTGCAGTTTTTCTCTGAAACTTATAGCCCATTTCTCAGAAAAATAAACTAGTACTGAGATGTCGAATGATGCTTTTAAGATGAGTAAGAAATACTGATGAACCTTAAGCCCTGCTGACACTTTGAGATAGGACAAATTGATGATTGTGATTGTGTGTGTTCTTGTTGGTTCAAAGTATCTAAATAGTGCAAGGGCTGTGCTGTGGCCCACTGAAGCCATGGTTTTTATAGCATGAGATGAAGGTATACGTAGGTATACATTGCCTGCCCTGTGGCCTGTCAGGAGAGGACAGGTGAGCCTCTCGGGAGCTGAGCTGGTGGGATCTGAACGCCTGCGGTTTTGTTGGGAAATGGTCCCTGGAGTGAACTGCGTTTAAGACTGTGCTTAAATTTTGTCTTGCAAACGGCAAGCTGGAACAGTGCAAAGCAGAGTGAGGGAATGAACTAACAGCTAGGGAGTACAAATGACCACATGCCCTGTGCTCAAATTTGTTTGCTGTCTTTATTTCGCAGTGTAAGACCAGGATGTTCATGAGAGCCATTTTTTAAATTTATCTGAACCATTGGGGGTAACTGATAAAAGTTTTGGTGACAGGGACTTAGGACAAACTTGTCTCATGTACAGAGCTTTAGGTATGGCTTAATTAATGCCCAGAGGGGTGGTAGATGCCCCATCCCTGGAAACATTCAAGGTCGGGCTGGACGGGGCTTTGAGCAGCCTGATCTAGTTGAAAATGTCCCTGCTCATTGCAGGGGGGTTGGGCTAGATGACCTTTAAAGGTCCCTTCCAACGCAAACTATTCTATGATTCTAATTTAATTACTTTTATTCCATTTTCTGTAATTGCTTTTAAACCAAGTTCAGTATAGGTTTTATTTTAAGCCCACTTCTTGATTCCCAATTTGAGTTAATTCTGACATTAACTGTGCTTTTTTTAGATCAAATTTTTTTCAAGTTTGTAATTGTTTGGTCTTTTACTCCTTAGGTAATTAGTCTGAGAAACTACAGGGAAGATTCTGTCCCATGTCCAATGTGGAACTTTGTTGCCAAAATTACTAATTACCCACAAAAGTTATTTCAGGGGACTGTGCAATTTTTGACAAAGATTATGACATAATTTTGGCAAGTACCCTTAGGTATTCAGGTTACTGAGTAGTAACAGTAATTATTAAGGCACATACTTATTATGCAAAAAAAAAAAAAAAGACAAAAAAGAGAAAGAAAAGCATGTAAAGTTACTGATTTGTCTCCTCAGTTCTAGTTCACTGTTATGTTAACATGTCAAATCCTAGAAACGTTGTCTAAACAGGGGAAACAAAGGTAACTATTGTACCTTAAATTGTGCCAAATTCTTTAATAGCATCTTAATGCAGTGCATTTTTATCTCAAAGACATTATTTTTGCATATTTTTTCTTTTCTTTTTCAAATCACCTGTTCCTGTGCATATAGTGTTGTATTTTCTGAATTGCACACGTGCCACACTTCACTGGTGCATGCCAGGTCAGTCACATTGCCACTGCCTCTTTTGCCTTTACTGAAGAGCGTAATTATGCTGAAATAAAGAAGGCACAAAGTCGCATATCCGTTTTCTGTATTGCATGTGAAAAATACTGGGAAGGAAATGTGCTGAAGCATTAGAAGCACTTAAGATAGCATTTATCTCCCTTAAGGTTAGCCTTCTGAGAGACAGGTGTTTAGTTTAAGCTGGTCATCCCTCATCCTGCTATAACGAGTTGAAAGAGAGGGATGGCCTTATCACTCACTAGATTTGCCTATTTTAGATACCCGTGTTAGACAGGGGTGTATGGCCTTGGCCTGAGGTGCCTGTTTTTCCCTTAATTCTTGCTGGCAGGGTGAGTGTAGGCGCCTTGGATCAAATGAGGTGCAATTTGAGTACTGCTGAATTCAGAGGAAATATCTAGACTTCCAAAGTAAGTAATCAGGTATTCTGTTCCATTAAAACTGTCTGTGCAAATGGCTGTTTACCATGGGAATTCACATAGCTGGTGTTTGATTTAGTAGTTTTCTACGCAGACATACAATTTTTCTGAGTAAAAGTTTTTCTTGTAAAGCACAGCCTGTTGGAGGCACAACTTCTGTGCACTGCATGTTTCTTCACCATTGCAAGCTTTTAATTAGTGAGCATTTTTTCTGGCTTTCACTTTTCCCTGCTTCTGTATGTTCATAGAACCGTTATGGCTGGAAATGACCTTTAAGACCATCAAGTCCAACCGTTACCTAACTCTACCAGGCCCACTTCTAAACCATGTCCCTGAGCACCATATCTAGACCGCTTTTAAATACATCCAAGGATGGCAATTCAACCACTTCCCCGGGCAGCCTGTTCCAGTCTTTGATAACCCTTTCAGTGTAGAAGTTTTTCCTAATCTCTAACCTATGTTTGGTAGGTCTTGATGTGTTCACATTGAAGAATGCGTTCTAAGACAAAAAAATGGCATTGAAGCACCTTTTCCAAAGATTTCGTGGTCTGTAAAATGCCCATTTTGAGTCTCAAGTCCTTCATCAATGGCTGAGATAAAGTATTGCATAACTGCACAGGTACATTGAAGTTTGTCCAATTACTGGGATCCATATAAACAGAGAGGAGATCTTCAAATATAACTACTGAGGCATACCTGAAGGTGTTTCTTTTTCTTTCTCTAGTCCCCTTTCAGTAAGTCATCAGATCTGTAGCATTAGTCCCTGAGACTTTTAAAAGATGTTCTTAACTCAGTGGAGGGACGGCCTGGCACATGTACTCCACAGTCACATTCACTTATGAAAAATAAGTATGTTCCTTTTTAGAAACAGGTAATGCTGTTAAAGAAAACATTACAAATTTATTCCTCAATAATTCTCCTTCATATTATGTATTTCTTCTGGTACCTGGCACTAACTTCATCCTCTTAGCAAAAGTAAACGTGCTATGGCAAGAGCTAAACTCTTCCTTCCAAAGAAAGGATGGCTGAAAAACAAGAACTCCTTTTCATAACAACAGTCAACATTTTATGCCAAAGAAGAGAAAACCCAAGACTCTCAAAAAAAAGTAATGCTGAAATCCTGAAAAAGATGGGAAGGAAAGAGCTCTTTGAAACAGTTGGCGACCTTCTGTGGTCTGTAAGGTGTTTGGTGATGTGGTTGGCGAGGTGGGACTGTGGGGAGTGCTCTTTGTATTCAGTGCAGTGGAAGCGACGGACAACATAAATCACTATGGTAGCTCCAAAATCCGTCTTGCCTAAACCATAGAAAGCAGGAAACAGGGAGAACTGTATATTATTCTTTTTTGGTTGGTGAGTGCTCAGGTTTTGCATGTATAGACAATAGAAAGAAGTTTTCAAAAAAGGGTTCCTCAATGTATGTATGAAAACCTTAGATAACTTTGACAGTATTTTTTTTTCCTGTGAACTTTACTTTTCCATATTGTCATTATATGCTTCCTGGAAGTTAGTTTTTGATCAACGCTTCATGCCATTTTTGTGTAACAGCTAGAAACTACTGTTTTCTTTTCTTTAATATTTGTTTTGGATTTAAGAAAGATGTTTATTTTGATAGCTAATCATATATGTAGGTATTTATATATTTTCAAATCATTAAAGAAACTTAGTTTTCACTTCCAGAGGTCCAGAATAAAGAACGGATGGAAGAACAGAAATGAGGCATAAAATTAAAATTGCATGGAAAAACAAAACTGAGCTTACGCAAAACAAGTGTTAGGACATAATGGCAGTTGAGGAAAGACTGCATGCCAATTACAGTCCTAATTTGGATTTGCGTGTTATTTCTTTTCGCTCTTCTCTGGGCATTCATAGCCACATGCCTATCTGGCTGTCTGTTCATCCATCCACTTACTTGGAAGAATCACTCTGGGCAGCAAAGACAAATCTGTAAACTCTGCGTGAATCTACAAACACTCTGTAAATCACCAACTGTACTTTACAGTTAGCATTTAGGAGAGAGCAAGCCAAGGATGGAAATTATGTTTACATTGTAATTTGTAGTTCAAGTAAATGGCAAATTGTTTACAAAGTTTTTGCTACTATCAATCAAATAAGTATGAATGAACCCACCTCATTTCCTCAGCATTTTTGTACAAGATTTCTCATTGATAAAATGTAAATTACACTATTTTCCCAGGCTACATACACAAAATATATGGACACAAACCATTTTCTGACTGTACTTTTGCTTTTTTCTTTTTTTTTTATTATAGGTGTTAGGCACAGCATGAAGTGCCGTACGTGGCAATTCGAGGCTGTTGCAGTCATGTTGTGATGAAGGCTCTGATGAACCTGCCACACAAACCTGCTTCTCACACACGCTTTGGATAGGCTTCCTCATAGTAAAATAGCAATGTCCGCTCATCACAACAGGTTCTAAACTGGATTTCAGCTGCTGGTTTCAGAACAAAATTGGGGCTTTGCTGCTGAAGAGGTTTCCCTTGCACTGTTAAGTGCCCTTCTCTTTGTTACAGAATTTGTCCATTTTGCCCTCTGTGCCTTATCGTAGAGTTAAAGAATGAGGCTCATGATCCTCAAATGCAAATTCCTGCAAATGCAGTATCTATAATTTTATAATTGGAGTGGATTACTACACTTGTTTCTAGACTGTATATTGTATTGGGTATTTTAAGATTCTTTTGACTTTTAGGGGAGTGTGGGATAGAGAGAAGTTATTACAGTGCAAATCTTTGAAATCTGGAAGAGAAAAGGCCCTAAAGCTAGAAAAACACCTTTTCTTGATCTCATCCAATTTTGTTCAGATTTAATTGAGTTTAAACAGTTCAGACACACCATTTGCCTTCACTTGCTTATTTTTCTCAGGAAAATGGTGTTAACCTGCCAAATTAATGCCTGACCATGGCTGTTCCAGGGAGGGAGTCCCAGGCTGCCACCGAAGCATTAGATCACTTTATGCTGGGAGCTGACGGAGCAGATGGAGCATTGCGAGTTGGAAGGAAGCGAATTAGTGAAGTCCTACCTCCTGTCCTTAACTACATCCCCACAGCCTCTCTGAATACCTCTTGGGAGAAAAAGTTCTCACAATTCCTGGGAAACTTGGAGAGGCAGACAGCCTGGCCGGGCTTAGTCCATAAAACCATAGGCTCAGCAACCCTTCTCCCTCCTTTGGGGGCACAAATATGTGGCACGGATCCCACCTCCAGGGTGGGAGAAAAGAGAAGGATAAATTGGGCCAGGGCTCCCCTGACCGCCGCTGGAGTTAGCGCCTAACTCCAGGGGCTGTTTCCCTCTCTGGGATAAAAGCTTTCCTTTATAGCCAGTTAATGTCCTGCATCTCATCTGACAGAAGTCTGTGCAGTAATTTCAGGTTACAAACCCTGATGATGGATGTATGGTCCTTGTTGCTGTCCATATCAGAAACTGACTTCTCACTGTCTAAAGCAAAAGCTAGGAAATTGCTTTAAAATAGGTTTTATGTTTTGTAACAATAAGTAGTGGAAACGTATTTTATGCCACAATGCTTAATGATGTAGCAAATTATTTTGTCTTTAAAAATAGTTCTATAACAGAAAAGATTTAAAGTGGCTGTATATCTGCTGTTTCTGAATTTAGATTCTTTTTATGCTTGTTCTCATGTAACTAGTGTAGAAAAATCTTTTTTTTTTTTTTTCTTCTAATCGTAGTACATCATAATAGAAGGCCCCAAATAAGAAGCACAGTGCAGTACTTTATTTTGTGGGAAAACTTACCTTTCTTTCGAGGTATCAACTTGTGTGAAATATCATGGGAGAGACTGAAGAGGAGAGCCTACGCCAGTGTGCAGGCTTCAGCTCCTCCAAAGGGTTTGTTTCAAACGTGCACTGCAAACTTAAACCAGAGTTTATGTAAAAGGTAAAAGGAAAACTAAACATTACCATGAACATGGTTGTATTTGCAAAACAGCCATACTGTTCTATCTGTTTCTTGAATTCATTAGTTAAGGTCTGTTGGCAGACCTTATTCAGAAAGTTTTACTAGTGGGATAGTCTTACATTTTATAGCGCTGAAACATGTAACAATGGCTAGATACTTGCCATTTTACAGAAAATGGTCTTAATGAGTTATGCTCTTTTTTTTTTTTTTTCAGAAGGAGTAGTTTTTAAATTAACTTTTATCTAAATGAAAGGTCATCTTAGCATACAATTCAGATTAGTTTTCCTTCCAAACAAAATACCATTAAATTTTAGTACTGCCAGGTATTCCTGTCCATGTTATTGTGAGGAAAGACGCGATGTGACTATTTGGCTGTTAGCTTATCTGATATCAACTTTTCTATTAAAGAGCAGAATGCACATTGCCAACCTTTTGTTATCTAGTTTCCCGACTGCAGTACAGTATCAGATTCTGCCAAACTGGCTTACGTTTTGCAAGCACTCACCATTGACTTTAGTTATCTTTTCCTGGTAGTCTGCATCCTGCCACTTCGCTGTAAATGTCACACACTCTTCTTCATTCATGCTTCCTACTAAGAGTTATTTTTATTGAAACTGTATGCAGAAATATGCAAGTATGCAGGAGAAAAATAATTACATTTATTCTAGACATAGGTGCAGTTGAAAAGACTTTCATGGGAAAAAACGAAAATACCGTTTTTCATGCTTGTACGCTGTCTGGTGAGTGGAAAAATGGGAAAAGATGCATAATAAATGTCAGGATCTAGAAGATTTAAAAATTATTCTAACACCTAAAGCATATTTCAGCGTGGACTAGGTTTTTTCCAGTTGTATTTGTGTAACGTACCTAAATTTAGCTTTCATATTTTACCTGCAGGTGTTGATTTTTCAGATGTAATCTGCCCCTTTCTGCTTTAATTAAAAAGAGAGGACAGAAATAATAGAAATGGAACAGAAGTCAGTATATGAAATGCCAAAAATGATTGCCATTTAACTGGTTGCAGTATATGTTTCTTTTAAGTATCTGATAGGGTGATCTGCTGACAGATTAAAACTATGGCATGAAATGCACCATGAAACCACCTCCCTGCTATTTCTGAATAATATTTTACTATACATCTCCAACAGAGTTTTGCTTTTTAAGACGTTTCACTGCAAGTAAAATCTTGTTATATAATATATATACTCTTTTTTTCAAAACTAACTGAAAGACTAACTGAAAGACCATTTTATACTGCTTGCATAGCAGGGAACAAATTCCATGTGCTCAGAAGGAAAAAAAAATAATTTTCTCAGGAAAGCACATTGCCTTTACATTATGCTAAAGGTTTTCCAAGCTGTAATATCCAATAGCGTAATGTATATACATTCAATAACAGTGTGCTATTGACTGTTATAGAAGCAAGGAGTGTTAGATGCAAGTGTTGGAAAGATTTGTACGTGGCTGTACACTATATGTGTATACTAGTGTCCTCTAATTCTTACTGGTAGGAAATTAATCATTTATCTTGGGTGGCTATTTATCATTAAATATGTGTTATGTTTTAAAACTTGGGTCAACATCTTTTCTTGTGTCTCTTATGGTGACGCAATTTCTGTTACGGGTTTTGTTTTCTTTCCTTTTCTTTTTTCCTCGTCCCAAACCCAAGCTACATTGTCTTCCAAACAAATCAGACAGAAGACTCAGTCATGTGCTTTCTCTTTTCGCTGCTGAGTGCTGACATGGGATTTTTGCTTTGTTGTAGTATTTCTCTGCAGAAGATGAGGGTGCTTCTGGGAGTTGCATTTTCGGTAAATACCTTCTTCAGTGGTGCGTTATTAATACCATTTGTACAGTGCTCCATGTTAAATTTCACCTCATTGATTATCATAATACAGAATTCCTTCAAAAGTTTAGTTCTGCCCCAGTGGAAAATACCAAAGATGCCATTCTTGAAAGCTGCTTTTGCTTCACTGACAGATGACTTTACCAGATCAAATAGGTTGACAGGAAAAATACAAGTGAGCAGATCAAAACTGTTCATTTATGTGTCCATCATGTATATCCAAGAGACTTTTGCTTTTCAGATAACTTTACCGCAAGTCAATTCTTGTTATGTGTCTCTCTTTTGTGATTACTCTAAACTCAAGGATCATGAGATTACCGTGAATCTTTACTGTCATTTCCTGTGCCATTCAGAAAAATAATGCATATTTCTGTCAAGGCATCTGAACCAACTGAAACCAGGTGCTAAGAACTTACCCTGTCTTTTTAATTCAGGATTTATAGAGGTTTTGGGGATACTTTGAAGGTCCAAAGTAGAAAGTGGTGGGAAGTGTGCTGATCTTAACAGAAAGAGTCATTCCAGCTGGTACCAAACCTGGTCTGAAGTGGAGTGGCCACATCTGGTGACGACAGCTTTTGTTGTCAGCTGTAGTGTGCTCGCGGACTAGCCGATTGCCACAAATACCGTGACAAGTTTTTGGGTGAAGCTAGGTTCTTCTGCAAAATGTCAGGCACCAACAGAAGCCAGAGCCGTGAAACGTGGGCTGTCTGCTTGTTGTGTTTATCCTGACCTCTCACTAAGCGGTGAGAATGAAAATGTTCTGTCGGTTGGTGTGTGCTGATTAAATCATCCTATGAAACTGTCTTGTGTGACCTCTGGGATTTGTTTCCTACGTTTGTTAAACATCATAGAATGTTTTACAAGAGTTTGGCTTAAATGCTATGGACAGTAAGGAGCAGGTTTTCTGAAAGCACAGGAAGGTGTATATTTGAGTTTAATATTGAAAAAAAACCTCTTGATTTGGTCAAATTTATCCTCTGAAAGAGATGAGAGAGATTCCACGTTGTCTTCAGAGATGAAGATTATTAAAGCAGTCTGTTATTCTAATTGCTCATGATAGGTACATGTTTTATCTCCAGCTTTCTTGAAATTGAGATGATTTGCTCTTCCAGAGCATAATAATGTTACTATTTTCTTTGATCAAGAAAATACTTAACTTTTGCTGGCTGCTACTTCTGATAAACTGCTATAAGAGTTATTTTCTGTTCTCATGGTCTCTTTTCCAGATACTGGCTCCTTTGTACTGCCTGTAAGGAGAGGCTTTGCTCTTCTGTGGGGTCTGTAGAGCAATGACAGTTGTTTCTCTTCCCTTCATATCTGGGGATTGGTTTGTTTCAAACGCAGTGTTTTGGACTAGAGTTAAGTAGGCCATAAAGGGAGTATTTTCAATTAGCAATTCCCTTTTGTGATTGTCACATCAAGCACTTATCCTTCCTTCTAACCGCCTGCTTCTGTTCATGTCCTTTCTTTCTGTTGTCTCAAGATGGCACAGGGTCTACTTGCAACTTTTTTTTTTTTTTCTAGAGTGCAGAATACAGTTCCATTTTTAGTGAACTTCAGGAATCATGTAGTTAATACGTAAATTGATAAAACCAGTAATAATGCAGGATAGCTCAGTAGCTGTACCTTTTTTTCTGACTGAAGAAACCCAGTGAATTGGCAGAGAACTTCCTTTCAAAAAAAATTTAAAGGAAAAAGATAATCAGAAGTATTTAACTTATGATCAATGGTGTTTTGTAAATGTCTTCCCAGCTCAGTTATGCATTATTCCATACTGGTGTGTTATGTCCAGTTTGAATTTTTCTGTTACCAATTACTCTCCGTTTGCTTTGTCGTTTCTCAGCTGGACTGAGTAGTCACACAGTGAATAAACTTTTTCTCATGACAGTATTTTACTGATGATCGAATCATTTAACATTGTTTCTCTTAAGTTGTATATACAGAGTTCCTCAGGGCTCTCTCTATACTCATGAAAAATCATTTGTGTGAACGCTTTCTGAACCTGTTCCAGTCTGTCAGCATTCTGTTGAGAATCACGTAGTTCAAAGTATCTCAAAGCTGAACTAACTGTTCTGCCAATGGTCTGTTAAGTTTGTTTACCAGGTAAAACACTTACTGCACTTATACACCATCCATCCATTAAAATAACTTATACTTTTTTAAGCCATTATATTGCACTGAAAATCATGTTTACCAGGTTATTCGCCATCTTGCTCATTCCATGTCCAGTCTGTAAGTGGGTCATTAGCAGTTTCTATTGTTTCTATCCAGCTGCATCCCCAGCGTACCCTGGGCTTTTCCCCAGCTCCCTGCCACATGGTTTTCCATGGCTTGCCAGCTTGATAAGAAACCAAGCAGGCTCTGTCTGACCCATGTGCCTAATGCTTCTCTGACGAGGTGGCCAGAGATACACACAGTCTGACGAGGTAGCCAAGAACTGCCTCTCACTTGCCAGTCAAGTCAAAAGTGCTTCTTAGCTGCTGTTGGACCAAACCGTTGGTTTTGAAGTTGCATATCATGCAGGCCCGAAGTCCTCTTGGGGCATCTGGTTTCTAGGGTACTGTCTGGCTTCCCATAATGTGTCCTACATTCTTCATAGGTACCTGCATGTACGCACACGCATGTTCTAAACACATGAACTTCTTAACATCCACCGGAGTTCGATGTTGTTTTGGACTGTTGTGGATTCAGTTTAACAAGAAGTCCAGGTCACTCTGCATATATGACCTATATTTCTCACTCCATACATTTACAGTAACCCTGTGCCATTTGCCGATTTTTCATAAATGTTTCTGTATATTTTTCTAGTTGAATAGTAGTCATATAGCTTTAAGCTAAGATGTAATTCTTGCAAGAAGAAAGATGCAGCAGAATGATAATTCATTGTACTTAATTATGCCTTCTTTTGTCAAAAGGTCATTTTAATCAATTTAATGCAACCGATTTTGACTAATGCTTGTAATACGGAGATAATTGTCTCCAGTCAGTTTATCAATCTTATGTTAACCTACAGATTTAAAAGTCTTAAAGTAATTGTTTTTATCTCTCAGTGTAAAGTTTGTCTGATAAGTTAACTCCTGCTGTCATTGTGCCTTTCTTTAAGAATCCACTTATCTTCATTACTTTGCTAGTAATTTTAAGCTATAGCTATCTGTATCTTGCTGTAGGGCTCAAGCAGTAGCGCTTCAATCATTTTGATTTAACATTATTATTATTTGGTAACATGAAGTATGTTATCAGTTAAATGCTCTCACAGAATTTTATTGCACGGTAGGAATTCTAGTAATACTGTCAGAAAATTGTACTCTCTGACTTGATATATTTTAAACTGTTATAGTGGCCTCTACATTTGCATTTGTGGTATTGGTTTATGTAAATTGAGTGGTAGTGTTAACAGATTTTTCAAAAAATAAAAGTCTAAAGCCAAGTAAGCAAGGTCAGCTTCAAATTGGAAGTATCACAGAAAAGGTTTTCAGTAGAACTAGTGAAGGGAGCACACTGTTTTTGAAATGATTCTTGATAAATTATGTGAAGTTGCATATGATAAAGTTGATGGTGCCAGCAGGGTTCTGAATTCAGTAACTTGACCGGTTATATATTTCTATGTTAACAAAACTGCAGAGTGAAGTATTTTTACTGTATTACTAAATGCTGTGTTGTTAAAACAATGAGCTTCTGGGTATTCCATGAAAATTTTGATTAGATATATGATCAGACTTCTAATTTGGATACTGTTGGACAGAGAAATTGGAAACTAACATGGAAAAAATAACAGGTATATTAGTTCATAAGTTATGTTGCCATGTTTTATAATTTCTGCTTTCACCCACTCAGTATTTATGTTTTGGGGGTTCAATAAAAGGAAAACCCAATAAGATAAATTAACCAAACCCAGTGACTTTAGTTTTAGTTCTATTTTTGAAACATGGAGAGCAGGAAAAATCCATTTACCAAATGGAAAACTCTGGAATTGTTAGGAAGAAAGGTTATTTTCGTACTCCCATGCTGGAACTAATAACATTCGATTCTGTACTTGAAGAAAACATATTTGTTGATCTAGCGACAACAGTCCAGCATATTAGTGTTTTCATGCTCGCGCATGAAGCTTCGCTGAGACTAGGGGTTACGGGTGCTCTTCGTAGGGCATCGCCACCCAAAAAATCCCCTGGGGCAGCTTTCTGACGGGTGGCATGTGAGATGCTGTGCAATAGTGTATACAGCCCTATGCTCGGTCCTGGGAGAAAGAGTGTGGGCTAGTTATCACCATTAATTAAGCAGCAGTTAGCACTACTCTTTGTTCAGTACAGCCTGTGGAATGAGAGCAATGGCAGCTGCATTTTGCTTTTCAGGATTTTTGTTAGTACTAAAAGTATCCATGTGGAGTTGGCTGAGTACATTATTTCCCTGAGATGTTTGTCTCATTTTATCAAGATAATTTGTCTTAATGCAAATCCAATAAATAACCTTCGAGGCACCACAAATTGCCACAAATAAATTGGATCAGCCCAGTCATTCGGGCATAGGACTGGGAATACAAGTATTGGTTTTAGTGACTCAGAAGCTTTTTGGTGTTTTCCTCCAAATGGATGGAGTTGTTGCAGGTGGTATAATACTGCTGCTTCTTTTGCAGGGTTTTATTTTAATCTGAAAATCTACACTCCACAGGTCTTTAATCTACCGTGCTTTCTCAAGGTTTGAAGGAACCTTGCAATCCATTCCATACAGTTTTGGACTCGAAGGTTCTACCCCATTTTCTCGAAGTCCCAGAAATGTGATGTACCCCTTTGCCAAAACCAAATAAGCAATCAAAAAAAAAAAAAAAACAACCCAGCCCCCAAATCCCTCCTGCTAACTTCAGCTCTGATGCCTTAAAAAGCTCCAGCATCCTTTCCTGTCCTGCCAGATGTTCCTCCCATGTTTTATGAAAACAAATGAAGTCATTTTAGCATATGAAGATGTCTTCTGTTCTCAAACTTTGGGTTAGGTCATTTACTGCTCTCTGAAGTGTCCCTGGTGCATTCATGGATTTCTAAGACATTCATCAAAATTAGAAGAGTTTATGGGATGCCACAGAGACAATTTTCTGGTATATTCACAATTTAGAGCTAAGTTTCTTCCTTTTGTCTGCCACAAAAAAAAAAAAAAATCTTAAGTCCTATAGTGCAGAATTTTCTTTTTGTTTTTCTTTCTCACTGTCTTGTAGGTTACATGACAGTTTTCTGTCTCTATTCTCCCATCTACCTCTTTAGATATTTGTTAGTTCTAAGATTAATGTCAGTTCTGCAGGTGAAAATGAGTATGAAATTTCTGAAATAATCATCTTATCTGTTTCTACTGATTGTATTAAAAAGCTGGATATCTTTGGGCTTTTTTCCTCTTAAGGTACAGAAATAAATGTACTTTGAGAACTAGACAAGTGCGAGATTCATTTATAAACCACAAATGTCAGTGATTTTCACATCTGTGAAGGTGCTTCTAATTGACACTTTTAAAGATGAATTTTTATATGGCATTTGAATGAATTCTCCACTTGAGTGTGTTTATACCGGTAACAGCAAAGTTATGATAAAATGCTTTTCTTTTTGGGAGTCATGTTCTTGAGGAATAACTTACAGCCGAAAGGCAATGACTTTCACAATAGGAGTGTAATATTACAGCTCTCTAGTACCTGAAGCAGTATTGATGCTACCAATCCACAGTCTGAAATATTGTCTTATAATCCTTCCTAGAAGACCTTCAAACAGATAAATTTCTATAAAATGACAGTCTGTGGATATTTTAGCTGTGAACAGAAAATTTAAAGTTTAGGTGACTGCTATTCCTTTCCAAACCTTGGGAGTGGCCCAGGGTCATTCACTTGAAATCTTATCTGTCCCAGAATACACTGTATTATTTGAGCACTCTCATATCCAAAGACCGATGAGTTGGCTGGCTTAAACAGCACTGCTTCAGAGCACCGGATAAGCAAACCTTTCCGTTTTGTCCTTTACTAGGAATTCTGTTTTCAATTACTCTTGTGTTAACTCAGGGAAATACTTAAAACAAGTATGTGTACTGCTGCAATTTCTATGTGAGAAATGTGGATGTTTGGGATTATGACTTGCAGACTAGGATTTATATGATAAGAGATAGCTGGTATAATAAAGTGTATGTTTTGTATGTTTTTGGGTTGGTGTTTTTTTATCCTCTTCCATACGTAGAGCAGAAGTCTCTCAAATATTTACAGGAGTAAGCCTTTTGGTAATACAGGATTTTTCATTTAACGTTTGGACATCGTACTAGAGAGAATGTTTTATAATGACAGTAATAATACATATGATCTACTGAAGGAGTAAGTGATACAGCAACATGTTTTCTGAGCGCACAAGTTTTACTTGGTCAACTGGAAAACTGTGGTTTTCTACATATTCATGTCTATTTCTGAATAGCTTGTTTTGAAAGCATGAAAGAATATAGACCATCTAGAAGTTAAGGAACCTATTAAAATGTTCTGTTTCCTAAAATCTTAATAGTCAAGGAATTTTGAAATATTAGACCCTAAATGCCACAGGCTAAATAGCAGTCCTCTGAGAAGGGTAATATTTAATTTGGCATATTTGTGCTGAATGTTAGCTATATCAAATATTTGTATTTTCTCTGAACTTGAAGGAAGCTTAGTATTTGCAGTATCTTGTGTAATTCCTATTTCCAGAGATATATTAAGAGGTTATTTGAGGCCACCACTGTGTTGCTGTCAAAAGACACACCCCTCGTGGCCAGCAGACCATGCCAGCCCAGGGTGAGCTGGCTAGAAACATCGTGCTTGGCTCACATCCTTTGTTCCAGCTGCTGAATTACACTAAAAGACATCTAAAAATACTCGGGGACTAATTTAGGCAGTAACATCGTCATTAATTAAAAAGCGAAGACATTAAAAAGCATCGAATACTTCGTATCTCTCTCCTCTGTGTTCACGCGAACAACAGCCGTAAGTAGGAGCGCTGCAGTTGCAATGGGAGAAGCGGTGTCGGCGAGTGGGATGGCAAATGGACCATGCTACGCCGTTCCTGCTAACATATGGGCTGCTATTATGAAGCAGTGTAAGAAATCTGGTGGTAAGCAGTACAGAAGGAGCTGCAGTGGCTTAACGCAGGCAAGGAAAGAAGAATAATAGACGTGGAGAGAAAGTCAGGCTCTGTTATTTGGATTGGCCCTTTAGTGTTTCTGTTTGACATTACAAACTAAAATGCCTTATAAAATGAGGATCAGCGTGAGGCTGATTTTCTGGGTTTGGGAAGCTTAACCAAGGTATAACTATTTGCTTTCTTTTCAGATTTGTGAAATTCTTGAACTTCTACATAGCTACCATTTTACACCACGAGATTGTCTGTAATAAAATCCATAGGTGTTTCTTGTTATTGGATTGTTTTTTCCTTTATTTGCTTTTAGTACATTAGTCTGATAATCAGTTGCCGACAAGCAGCAAACTCTAAGTCCTTATGTAAAATACCACTGTAATTGTACACAATTTAACCTAGTCAATTTTGTGGCAGCTTGGGGGGTGGCAACAGTGGTTGCAGCCTCCCAAGTTTGGGGAGAAAGGCAGACTTGCAAACAAACTGTAGGGACAGGAAAAAGTTGAAGTTGTGGGGTTTTTTTTGTGTGGTTGTTTTTTTGTTTTCTTCTTTTTTTAAATCACCCTCTCCCCTACCTCCCCCGCTTAAGTTCCGTTGATGATACGTGAATTACCAACAGTGCCAAAAGCTAGGAAGTGAGTAAGTTTGGACTGCGTGTGACTTGTATAATTCTCTTCAGAATGGGGTGGAGATTCCGCTGGCTTGCAGCAGAGTGCTCACAAAAGGCTAATGCTCTTTACCATTTAAAAACAAGGATTTAAAAAAAGCTTTCAGCAGCTACGCAGCACTGGGTCTCTGTAGCAGAAGAGTGTTTTTCAAGAGGGGGCAAATGCAAAACTGAGATGAGGTTCCATTGTATCTATCAAGAAGCAAAATATTAGAACGATCGCATAAATTCTGTCTCAAGTGCTATCATGGCTAAAATTGCTCAGAGTATTAAGCTAGATAAGATTCAGATTTATGGAGCATTAAATTCTAACTAATAACTTGATATTAGGCATTAGATAACATCAATGATTTTCCACTTACTGTCGCCTCGCTAACTCTGAGGATATTTTTTCAGTTTCTGTTTTACTTGCTGTGTCCAAAAAAATAATCAGCAGCTGTGCAGAGTCTCCATGGGGAAAAAAAATCCAACCCTTTAAATTACAAATGCTGGAAAAAAAAAATCAGTATTCAGTAAAAAGCAAGCAAAATAGTTGTGACGAATGGGACTCATCATTTCTATTTTAAACCATGACGTGAATTGAATGATACAGAGTAAAACAATCGTGCTTCAACTTTTTAGCTATATGGACTAGAATTTGTACTCTGGTAACAAAAAAATACGGTAGAAGACATCTGCTGAATATGTGGACAAGAATATAGAATTACGTTGGTCCAAGACCCAGACCTTGCTGTATTAAGCTCGGGATCACTGCCAAAAAAAGCAGCATTAAGAGCTGTTTAGTCCCTTTCCTTGTCTCTTCCGCAGAGCCAGGTCGCACAATGATGTGCTAAAAACTGAGATGGAGTGACTTAAGTGAAGTTCATGACAAAAATGACTGAAACAGGAAGCTGCAGCTGATAATCGAAATCACTTCTGAAGCCTGAATAAGGGTTTATTTATATACAGTTTAATAATTCTCCATGTTTAAATTTAAAATGGTGCAAATGGAGCTACATTTATTTCATGTGGTATGATGAGGACCCTGATCCTGAATGCCAGATAATCCCTCAGATATGCACTTTCCTGTCTGTGCCATTTGGCTTTCTGTATAAATCTTTGGTTGCATTTAATGATTATTCAGGGATTTTCTGTTTTAGAGGTACTACTTTAGCCTACTTGGAATTTTATGTCTGTGAGAAAAAGAAATACATATTTTCATTTCCCAAAGATGAGGACAAGGTACAGAAGGAGAGGATTTCCACATAGATCAGTGCTGCCACACTATAACATTAATGTGACGTGTTTATTATATTCTAATGCCAAGTTTTAATGGAAGTGTTAATGTATAAATATGTGGCCTCTTATTGTCATAGTATAACAAAATTACTAAGGGAGTTATCCCATTTATTACTGAGTTAATTATCCATTATAGTAACAACCTGAGTCCAACTTAGCACCAGAGGGAAGGACAGTATGGTTGTGAAATTTCGTGGAGACTGGAATTTCCAAAGTGAGGTATCTTAGCTAAACAGTAATTCCTGATCTTTTTTTTTGTAAATTAGCCGCCTTCTCCGTTGCCTTCCAAATCCCCAGACAGCTATTGCTGCTTCCCCCTCAAGGCTGCTGTGCAGTGCTTGTGGCTCCGGCCACCCTCGTGCCGAGCTCAGTCTCTCCGGTCCCTGCACCAGACCTCTTCCAGGGCACTGTTCGTATCTGACTTTGCCTGAGTGTCTTCAGAAGCGTCAAAACCCCAGGAAAACCTGCTTCCAGGGGCTCAAGACCTGGGAATCATTCATCTTAAATACACCTTCTCCTGTAAAGTGTATAAATCTATTCCTTCAGCTTCTCACAAACTAACTTTTGACCCCAGACTTTGTGACTGAAAGGCACGGATATTAAATTGAAGTTTTGACTAAAACTGTGACTACCACACTCTCAGTAGTCGATTTAGCTGAATTTTGACTGTTTTGTTATTTTTGTTCTTCCTTCTCAAATAGGATGAATAAGATTTTATTCTCTGAAATCCTTTCTATTCATTAATATCTCAATTCCAATGAATGGGTTGGAACTTAACTTTTTTTTTTTTTAAGGTGTGGAAAGTGGAAAAGCATATAGAGAATTTTACCTCTGTCCTCTGAGATACAAACATTTAGACAAAGTCCAAAATTATCTTGATCTTTCCAACTCTTCCACCTCACTAACAATTTTCTCTCTCAAAAAAACAGCAACCAACCAACCAACCAAAATTAATTAAAAATTAAATTAAATACTCTGTTTGCTTTTTGCATGCTAACAGTCTTCCTGATAGCCACATTCTTTCACCTCCTTTTCTGCACTTTGTAGCTCTCTTCCATTGTACTTCATTTAATTTAATTTCCTTGCTTCATTCAACCTCTGTTGCTTGAACCTGCATCCCTTTTCTTAAAGATGGGCGAGGAAACATGGGCTGGATTTGTAGTCCTGACAGTCTTTGCTCAAAAATGGGCATTTCACAACTTCCACGTGATGAGGGTTTGTTCCCCTGGTACCCTTTTCTGTATAACAGTCATGTGGTGAAATTTTCTGTGCTTGTTGACTGATCAGGGTGTGGATGCTCAACTCCAAGCTCCTTGAAAGTTTTCTGTTTCTAGCTTCCTAGCCTGTAAAGTGCCTCTGTCTTCACTGGGTCACTGGAATTTTTGCTTAAGTGAGCTTTACTAGTAACATTGAAGGCCCATTTGCGCTTCCCAAGTTACGCTTATATGCGTTGGGCTGAATAGCAGAAGAGCTGAAAAACTCCAGGAAACAAAATGAACTTCATTTCCAGTGTCTGATGGTTTGTTTGATAACTCTGGTGCAGTTTCTGGTCTTCAGACAGTGTTGTTACCTTCCTTCTCTTCGGAGGCTTCAAGATTGAAGCATCATAGTCATCAAACTAGGAACTGATTTGTGTTTTGAATGGGGAGTACTACACAATAACACTTCCCCTGACCCCAAATGCATGCATGTGGGAAAATCTATACATGTAAGTTTCTAGCTCCTTTTTAACCTTCTGGTTAGAAAGAAGATAATATTTCAAAACTGCCAAGTAAAGCTGGAATACGATTCCTCCTTTAATAACCATGCTGAACTGGCTGAATTAAGTTTCTGGGACAAAGAGCTAGTACTGTGCCTAAGTGGTACACAGTTGATGCTGAAAGTATTATTTTAATTTAAAAAAATACATAAGTCTGAGCAAAAAGATGTTGTTAATCATGTGGAAAAAGTTATGAAAGGTATGGTACTTCACTTATAAAATGCAATTTATTTTGTGAACCTAGAGAAGCTATCTTGACCTCAAGTTTAGGCTGTATGACGGGGGAAAAAAAGCTGTAAAACACCAGCTGTGTTATACAAACTTCTGTACCAGGTAGGTGGAATTTATTCACACGGGTGTAATGGCAAAGAATAAAATAGTTTATTTAATCCTTTGGCTTGTGCCATGCATTATCAGTCAGCGTGGTAACTCACTGGATTTGGTGGTGCTATTCTGTTTTCTTGGTATTCAAATGAAAATGTCTAAGGTTTGCATCTTTGGGGAGGCCTTGTAGCAGCTGCTGTGCCTGTCTCAGCCCTAACAGCTGTTTCATGTAGGTGGCATGCTCAGACTGACAACTTTCTTTCCGACAAGGGGTTTTCTCCATTCTTCTATTTGCAACTTATTTTTAAAGTTATCAATTTTTCAATTCTTTAAGGAATAGAATTGATTTAATTCTCTTCTTAATTTCTACCCTTAATTTTAAAACAATGAGATTTGTTCTTTCTAATTTTATACATGTATGTATTTTATATATTTTTAAAAAGATTTCATTTTAAGAGTGATAATTTTGCCTCGTGGAGCCTGTTCTTTCCACTGTAAGAAAGCTTAGTCACGTAATTAACTTTGTAGACCTTGACCCTAAGGCTATTCACAGGATAATGGAGTTTCAAAGTAAAATGAAGATGAATATTATAGCATCATAGTGGTCATACAGGCCTAACTGGGGCAATTATGACTGTTGTGATATTACAGACCCGAATTTCCCCCTGGTGTATTTTTCTAGCTTCCTTAATAAAGGTAGCTACAGCAGAAGTAATCGGCATTTGCAAGTGACTGGGGACAGCAAAAAACCCCTCTTTTCTTATGCCAGAAACCACAGCGTATTATCACTAAATGAAAGGTCGGCAATACCAGGGCAGTAGCTTCTGCTAGTGGTGGTATGCCCCCTTCCCAGGAAGAGGGAGAAATCTTTCCCTCACTGCCTTTGTTACCCTGATGGCAGGAGGAGTGACAGACCCAAGAAACAACAGCATGTAGTTTCATATAAAGCAGGTCAGCATTTGTTGTGGGAAGAAAAATTAGCTGTGATTGCCCTATATTTTTGGCAATCATTGGTCTTTCTGAGAGCCACTTGGTTTCTTGGTGTGGCTTTCCTTTCAAAGTTGTTTATAGCTGCTCTTAAGAAAGGCTTGTGTTTCAATTTATTTTTTAATTTTTTGACTCTTTCTGCAGTCTAGAAATAGTAGAAAATAATAATAATAAAAGTTAATAGCAGGATGGGTAAATGGATCTCTTTCAGAGTATTTATCTGTAGGATTGTTTTGCCGATATCTGGCCCGATGCAGTGATCAGTGATGAAGAAAGTTCTTACAGTAGCTAATTCTTTTGCCAACATAGTGTGCAGACACCTTTGCTCTTTGCTCAGCAATGTCCTCTGCATTCAGTTCAGCGGTTAACCCATTACATGAGGAATAGATTTTACCAGTAACAAAGCGTGCGTGGTGTTGATGATGATCCTGCATAAAAAAAAGAAAATAGTTACTGAAAGTCAGGAAACTTGCCAGGTTGCAGAGTTTAACCAAGAACCAAACCTTTCAGAGAGGAGTTGTTGCATTGTTTAAAAGCCTGTCCTCAAAATACCACTCAGGAAGTTTAGGAGTAAAGCTCGTCCTTTTACCTAAGATTGATACTTCTGTCAAAGTAGTCTTTGCTTTCTCGAAGATTTTTTTTTTGTTTTGTTTTGTACTTATTTAAAAGGAATATGAAAACTGTCCCTCAAAAAAGAAAACAGAAAAAAGTGGAATTGAAAAAGTCGCTACTTTCGAATTAAGAACAAAGTAAAAGGTGTAGTTAGCTCAGATGAAAAGGACATCTGTAAATCAAGATTTATACTGTGTCATGGAGAAACATCTCTAGCACATTAGTATCCCCTTTGACAAGGATCAAGCTCTACAAATGCCTCTTTTGGTAAGTGAAGATTTTACCCTGGCAAAGGCTTTCACAAATACTCGATTTTCCTTGAGAGCCTTGCTTTGCATTGGAGATGTTTTCCGCCTTGAAAAACTTGGAACATGCCCCAGTGCTGCACGCCACTTAACCCGTAGCCCATCTGTGCTATGATCCGATTGCTGCGCGCCTGGGAGGGCTCTCTGGAACCAGCTGGCTTTATAGGATGGGGATGCCTCTCCAGAAATTATTTCTCTTCTCCTGCCTTTGGCTCTACGGCTGGTTCTTTGTGTCCACGGCCAGGTCATACCTGGTTGCTTTTCTGCCCTAGTTGGGTCAGTTTGGTAATAACTTCCTGCAGAGTTTGGAGGGCAGTGTGAAGGAGCTGCATTGAAATGCTGCATACCACAGATGCGGCTCCACAAGTGTAACTTGGCCCCAACAGGGATGTTGCCTTGCCAGCACCCTACCTATAAAAGTGAACACATGGTGGAAGGAAGGAAGAAAGCTAAAAACACTGTGTGGAGAACATGGGGGAAGTTTCTAAGAGTGGGTGATATGAGACAGGTGTGATTTGCAGGTAGTAATCATGTCAACAGGGAAACTGTGTCACTGAAGATTTGAGTAAATGGCATTAAAATCTGTGCTTCTAAGGCTACGTTATTGCCATACGCAAGCTAGCTGAATTCAGGATAGCTTTAGGTATGCCTATGCGAGCTGTTTGACTTGTCAAGAGATGCCACGTTCAAAAGAATGGAGGAATGTATTTCTAACTGGTATACAGTCTGGAGATGTTTAAAGTATTCAACCATTATTATTTTCTTTTCTGAAAGAAGTGACAATGGTACATTCTTTAGGGAAAACGGTGGCTTTCTGGTTAGGAGTTTGAAGCAAGAGTCTTGAAAAATAGAATTGGTATGAACTTGCTATTTTACATCATTTGCTTTTACAATAAGTAGGAACATGGAAGGAGCCAGTCAGAGGTTTTCTGTTCCTTTTCAGGTGTGTCTATGTCAGCTTTTTCAAGTAAATCAAGAGGTTTTACTAACGCTTGCACAGTCATGTGCAAATTTGAAAATGCCGCATGCTGAAATTAACGAAGTAGCTAATTTATTGTTTTGGTGTGTCTGTGAAAATCAGCTACCTTGGTCTTCTATTTAATGTTTTTAAAGTTTTATTTAACTTTTGTCTGTCGTATTTTTGTTCAATAAAAAAATCAAACTGATTTGGATAATTATCAAACACTTGATTAAATTAACTTCGATTTAAATTCATAAATTTCTTTTGAAAGTTCTGTGAGCTCTGTATGGTAACATGGAAATTTATCTCACCTTTACGGCTGAAGGTAGCACTCATGACAAACAATGACAGAAAGAGTTCAGGGTATGACGTGCAATCTTATGCTTGTGGTTGCATGTGAGAACTTTTGCTACTTATTTGTCCTGTCTGGTTCTCATTTTAATGATTTCTAAGAAAAGTGTGTTGCACCTGAAAATCTTTGAAAGACTGAACTGATTTGAAGACAGTGGGAATACAAAATCAGGTTAATTACAGTAGCGTATGTTGTCTTCCCTGTAATGAGGTGAAATTGTTTTTACTTATTTAGCTCAAACTTTTCCTTTTTCTATTTAGAGTTGGAGGCAGTTATGTAAGCTATGAATGGATTGTATGGAACAAAATGAGTCACTAAGATAGACTATAATGCACGTAGCTGTGTTGTTACAGGGAAGTACTCAATGACTCAGCTATAGAAGAGGCTGCTAAGTGGAACCGCTGCACACGTGGGTTTAGATGAATATCTACCCTGGACATGGGCCAACACACTTTTTGGCACTTCTTGCTTCATGAATTAGTGGTCAGATTTGGAAGAGTGCTAGGTGTCCCACCTCCCACTGAAGGACGTTAAAGGAGCTCTTCAGGTTTCAATATTGCCTTGCAGTTAACTCTAATATTTTTGCTGTCCATTCTTGGCAACTTCTATGGAGGGCACAAAGCACAAACTTACTGTGCTTTCCACTCCCGGTAGCATACCAAACCCTGAGGCTTTGCTTTTAAAATGTCTTCTAATATTGCCTTAATCCTTTCATCGGTACCTTCTCAGTACAGGAGTAATCTCCTTGTCACAGTTCGGCGTCTGCTCGTAGAACAAGAGAATGCCTGTGTGGCTGATGGCGATTTACATCTCAGTTTGAGAAAGTCAAAGAAAGAATTTCGTTGGTCTTATTTCCACAAGCTTTCCAAACGTGGGAAAGTTGCACCTGAGGCGGACATCTTTCTAGCCTGTGTGGTCATGGGAAGAAATCCCGTCAGGAGCGTGGTTCCGGGCTGGGAGCGGGTCCCGGCGGTGCGGGGTTCCCAGAGGTGTCCTTGGTAGCCCGGGGGCTCCTGCCTCATCCCCGGGCACAGCTGGGTGTCCTCTGCTGTGCCGCCGCTGCTGTCGGGCCAAACGCGAGCAACATTTACTTAACTCCATTTGGTACTTTGTTACTAATATCACCAGGAATACTCTCAGGAGTATATTTTATTAGAAAAGGGCTGGATTTGATTTGAGTTTCAAAAATTAATCATCGGAGGACAAATTGTGAAGGAGGTTTGAGGCAGATAATTTTGTTGTTGCAGTTATAAGGATTCTACTCCTGTATATATTTTGAAGACTTACACGCTAATTGATATTTCAAATCCCAGAATGAGCCATCCTACCGCATATCGCAGCGCCATGGATTTAACCATCATTTCTTTCTTGTTCCACGGGCTTCCGACCATCGTCTGTAAAGTCATGAAAGCCTTTTTTGTCCTAATGCTAATTGATTCATACCATGTGTGTACATCCATATACTTAAAATAGTTTTCATCTCTTTTTTTTAAAAAAGTGTTTATTGATTGATTGATATTTTCTATCCTTAGTAGCATATTTTATTCCTTTAGAATACTGGATATTTGATGCGGTGATGGTCTTGTTGGAAGAGAGTAGATTAGCAAAGAGAGCTTTACAAATGAATCTTAATTATTTATGATAAAATAATAGTTCCTGTTACGAGTAGTGGAATGTAGCTGTTGTTCCTGTGCTTGGTCTGTATTTTATAGATCATCTTATTTTTCCTTTCCAATCACATTACTTGTGTGGTAATATAAGGTGTGTTTTTTCGGGTGGCAGGTGTCTCTTACAACCTACTTATTTTCCTGTTTGTTTTCATGCTTGTGAGCAGACTGTTTACATGTAGCAAACTTAGCTGCTTTACATGGCAATGTTTTGTCTTTTATCAAAAAAAGAACCTTTTTGAAGGTGATGTTTGGCTGAGGGCTTTGAGTGTCTGAAAGCAGAACTGCATCTGCTGGTGAAGAGTATTTTCTGTTTTAACAGCTCCATATAAATCCTCCTCCACTGTTATAGGAAAATATACTTTTACTGTGTAACGTTTGTGTCCATCTTTCTGAAATTGATGCATGTGTTGTCTCTGTTGAATTTGTGTAAATGCATAATATAGTGGCCATATAAAACATAAAAACCCCCACAATAAAAACAAAGCTGCATGAAATTGGGTATAACAGCGTGTTTATCTATTTATCAAGTGTTGGGCAAAACCATCCATTTTCTTTTTTATTAAGAACCTATGTATAATAAAAGATAGCTGAAATACTTTCCTCCTATAATAAATGAGGTCTCGGATTTTCAACAAAATTTTCCTGATCTTATTGTCAGTCTTGCATTTTCAAATTAAATGAAAAAGGTGCCTGTAAACATCAAGTTTTCATGATTACTGAGTAGATAGATAGGATAAAAGATCATAAGAAGCAATCTGAAATAAGTAGAGTTATGTTAAAGTTCTGTCTGGATCGTTTTGAAAGTTCTTCCATCCTTTTNCATCCTAATTGCTTATTTGTTTCTTGTTAATTTTCTGAATTAAACTTATGAATCAAATAGCTGTGAAAAATGAGGGAGATGCAGAGCTGAACAGGTCAATTCTGTCAGAAGTTCCTTAGAGGGAGCTAATAAAGCTCTTAATCCTAACGTGCTCTTAGCAAAGTCTTTAACATCATGCCTTGCATACCCAAACAATCCTCTGCTTGCTTTCTCTAAGGTTGAGATTGGTGTGTGACATGATGAAGTATACAGAGTGACTTCTTCAGATAGTTTCAGGCCATAAAAATTTTAAGGCAGGAGATAAAAATACGGTGTTCTCTAGTTACAAAGTAGTTTGACACTTACACAGGCATTCCAAAAAATTAAAGGATACTTTTAACAGTTGTGGGAGATACCTGTTTTTATTTTTTTTGGGGGGATAATTCAGGTGGAGTTGTGCTTCAGGCTTTGAAGGGCAGAATCTATATTCAGTGCAGACCTTTTATTGGAAAAAAATGTGTTGTGGTTTTTTTGTGGTTTTTTTTTTTTAAAAAAAAAGCAGTTCTCAGCTCCTTTTTTTTGTCTCAGTTGCTGATTGTTTGGACTATACTGAGATTCAATAGCGTGCAGTGAACTGTTGTTTCTTCTGCTAGGTATATATCTTCCCAGTTGCACTAAAATTAATTCAGAAAATCACGGGCTTATTTCAGAAAAAGTAAAGTGACAATTATTAAATTGTTACTAAAGTCAAATGAGTTAATTCTGTCATGTTCTATCATTCTGCCTTTCATCATGTTTGTCTTTTACATGTTTGACTTTTTCTGCAAAACAGAATTTCCTTGCGTCACAAAAACAGTGGCCTGAAGAAAGCTCCAAACTTTCCATTATCCTTTTAGACAATCGTATATATTTCTTTCTTCAGTGTTAACTCATATTTAGTTCATACATTAGAGAACCTACCTCCTATTGGTCACACAGATTACTTGTTTACAATTACGTCAAACTTGTATCAGCACTTATTGTTACATTACCATGGTTATATTATCGTTAAACTTAACCTTGTGCTTGGTTGCTAATCAAAAGCTAGCTAGCAGTCCAGATGTTTAACAAAAATAGCATAGCTTTGTTTTCCTTTCTAACCCAACAGGCAAAATTGCTATACCTTGCCTGAACAGTGAGGTATATTTTAGATATGTGCACACAAATTCAATGCATCTACATCAGGCACATTCACAGGGTTTAGTCTTTGCTGTTTGTATTTTCATGGAAAAGTGAATGTTAGCACAGTGAAGTGACAAATATGCATCATCAAGACGAGGGAGGATGTTTTTCCACCAATTTTTTTTCTACTTTACTATTTTTCTGAAGTTCGATTTGCCTTGGGTTTTCATATTTATACAGCGGTATTACACACTGAAACCAAAGTGATTTCTGCTAATGCCTTTCTGTCAGTGAGTTATTTTTTGCATCATGTATTGTTAATTCAGTACCTTCCTTTTGTTAACTCTCAATATTACCAGGAAAGAAAAATGGGCTTGCTGTTAAGCTTTAGCACTTCCTTGAGTCTGGCATGGACAACCTCTGTGACCTCTGCTGGGGCACATCGTGTCTTTGTGGACAGAACTGTTAATAGTTTCTTCCTCTTACAGTTTTCTGTTCTCTTTATTAAAGTTTCCAGTCTTTCATTGTGCTTATACAGTGGCCCCTGTTATGAATGATGTCAAAGAGGAATCTCTAGAAGGTGTTTATAATAATAATAATAAATAATATTTAACTCGAGTCAGATGGAGACTACTGACTTTCTCCCCTCACTGTTCAAAACCCTGACAATTTGAGATCTTTTTTCTAGAAGTTTAAGGGAAAAAAACCCATATAGAGGTGCAGCTAGCTCTGTCTTTTGACCTGGTGGTATAAACCATCACTGGTGAGATCAGGCTAGCCAGAGTAAAGGTGTTCCCAGTGTGTCCAATGTGAACATAAGGAAATAGTGACTATTGGAAGGAGAATGTTCAGAAACATGTTAGAAGTGACCAAACAGTTTCAGGAATGGTCTCAAATTCTTGTTGTTTCTAACAAACATTATCTTTTTGTGTAAAAATTATACACATGGACATACCCATATTTAGGCAAGACATAAGGTGTTGGTTATGTTTTTAACTGAAAAAGTTTTATTTTCATTTTGGAAATCTGCATAGTTGATCTGTTTGGTTTTTTTTTTAATGGTATTTTACAAGGCATACCAAAGGCATTTTTAATGTGATTTATCCTAATTGCATGTGTTCAAGAAAAATAGTGGAGATAGGAGGAAATAATGTTATATCTGGAGTTCTTTAGAAATACATATCTTTTTGCTTAAGTAAAGATATTTTTTTATATGGATTTGATTAAATACTAATGAATGTGAGCATCAATAAATAAGAAAAAAGTAACGTTTGCAACAACATGAAACTATTGAGAATATTATCTGATGAATGATCTCTACAGCATGATATAAGGAACAGACAGAGAAAAAGAATACTAGTTAACAATAATGTTTAGGATCAGTTTGAATGGAAGTAGACCAGAGAGAATGATATGGTACCAGCTGGATTTTGGACTAGGTTTTGGTTGTATGGAAGCGAAGAAAGCAATTTGCTGTGGAACCATATAACAAACAACCAAGCAGAGTTAGTGATATCTTCCTGGATGGGGGAAAGAAGGGAAGGAGTTGAAGATGGCACCAAGATTGAACCCAGGGGTTTTGTGACTCTGAGGGGACAAATAATAGAGCTATTGACAGAGGCAGTGAAGAAAGGGAAAAGGAAAGAATTTGGATAAAGATAATAAACAACCACTTCAGCTCATGTTAATTGGTATATGCACTGTTGGCTTCATTCACAGCAGTTGAGGATATGGCCCGTTGAGTTCAGCTTTAATGATAAGTTTCAGTTGGCAGGGAAATTTCAGGTTAAAATCTCAGCAAAAATAGGCAGAGATGAAAGACTGAGGTTATAGATCCCAAATTCTTGCAAGTGGGCCCATGTCTTGGTTCGTTGAGTTGTGATGGCAGCTTAGGGAAGATAAGTTAGCTATGCAAAAGTAGAACAGAAAAAAAATGAGAGCCTGAAGAGAACAGGAAAAGAGAGAAGAAGAAACCCGCCAAAAAGGCAAAAGAAAGGTTAAAAAGAAGGAGGAGACCGGAGCTTTGAAAAGCAAAGTATTTGAAAGAATCCGAATAGTGAGATTAACTATAAAAGGAAAGTATACAAATAAACCAAGAGGAAAATGAAAAATAAAGTGGTGTTTGGTTTTTTTTTTCACTCAGTTTAGCAGAAAACAGATAAACATGTTAATTCTCTGAGAGAAACATAATGTAATATAGAAATTGATTGGAACATAAAAAATACTTCAAATAATTCTCATTGTCAGGAAAATGTTAGGACGTGTAAAGATTGTATTTTTTCAGTACTTGTATCTTTTTGACTTCGTATTTCACATGTTAACATGTTTCAGTGTCTTCTATTCTTTGTTGTATTTACTTACAGAAAACAACACATGCTGTAAATTTCTTAATAGATTGACATTACCTTTAAATAATCGCATTTTGGCAATGTGTAAAGAAATTAGAAAGACTTAGAGTTTAGGAGAATACCGAAAGTAATTATTTATCTTTTTCTAGGTAGTTTTCTTTCTTTGTGTAAAAAAATATAGATCAGGAAGCAAATGTATGTGATATAAATATGTATTTGTCTTGTATTTTCCCAAGGGTTGTAACATGGCATTATAGTCTTCAGATTGGTTTTAATGTCTAAATAAATTCTTTAATTAAATTGAGCTCTTTTTTATTTAAAGCTGTCTTTTGGGGAGATATTGCCTTAGATGATGAAGACTTAAAAATCTTTCAAATTGACAGGACGATTGACCTTACGCAGCACTCCAACGAAAGACTTGGCCATAACACAGGTATAATATTTCAAGCTTGCTTTTAACTTATTTTTCCTGTTATTTACTTCTGCATAGAAGACAATCTCTGTTTTAAATGTAGAAAGTCACTCTAATGTTCTGAGTAATATTAGTTTACGTTTTAAAAGGTTATTAAACAATGAGTATAACTTTGGTTTTGGGAAAGAAAGAGAAAAAGCTAAAATATTAATTTTATTCTGGGATTTCTGATTGAAAATATCTTTTTGAACTGAAGAGCAGAAGCCAGTAGGAACCGTAAGTCCACTCCGCAGGTGGTCACGTGGGAAAGGAAATCATACAAAGCTTTGATTTCATCACTAAAAGTTCCCGATAGCAGAGGCCCAAGTGCCCTATGGAGAATACAAGTGAAATCCTGGAGGCAAGACCGGGCGTCTTGGATTACAGCCCCTCCTTTTGCTCTTTTTTCAGTTCCATCCAGATCTGTACCCAGATCTAGAAGCAACACAAGAAGATGCCATCCTTGCTAGAATGTGCCTTGTCTAAAAAGCAACTATTAATCTGTCAAATTTTAATATGTTTGCTTGTTGTTGTTAACATACAGTGCAGTAGTGCCAGAAGCTGCAATCTGATTAACACAGGCAGTTGGATACTCAGACAGATAGATAAAGAGATAGTATTTATGGGTAAATATATATGTGTGTGAGTGAGAGAAAACATAATCCATTCTAAATGGATGTCTGTCTGATGTCTAAAAATATCTATGCTTTCAGGCTCTGATTTGTAAATGCATAACTGTAATTTGTAAACTTCTGGGTTGTGGTACCAAAAAAGCCAAGATACTTAGGAAAAGCGTGGGAAAAAAATGCTATTACGAAATGTATATATGCATAATTGAAATTTATTTTCTGTTAAGCATGTTCTATGTGCTCCTGAACTCAGCTGCTATTAACTTGATGGTTCCTGGTATGTGGAAGTAAGGATCACTTGGAGTAATGATCAGAAAGGAGTTTTTCAGATCAAAGAAGCAATTTTCAATTTAACATTTCAATACTGATATATTTGAAATATTTTTACGCTTCCTAGTTAGGTGTCGTGATTAGACTATTTCTATAACAACTTGAAAAATTATTTTATCTCCTTTAATAGCCACTTGTTCTTTCAAGGCGGGAACGCCTTTGATCATGTCTAGATCAAGACTGGATTTTAAAATGTTAATAGAGTCAGTGGTTTCCCTGCCCCCCTTTTCCCCAAACAAATAGTTTTAATTGGCTTTGAAGGTATTTCAGGCGCTGGTTTTGCTGACAAAACGTAGAGAGCAAGGTCGGTCATGTCCCCTTTAAGTGGATGCAGTTGAGTGATTTCTTTGGCCTGCTGAATTTCCATTTTCTTCTTGCTTTTCTATTTTTTCTTTTGAACTGCACAACTATTTTTTTGTGTGTCAGTTGCCACAGAAAGAATATACCTTTCTAAGCTGTTTTTTAATAATATTTACTATTCTATTATTTAATTTTCTTTTCTTACCTGTCTTGGAATTGTGCATTATCTTCTTCTGTGGACAGTACCCTATTCAGGACATTGAGTCATCTTACTGAGGATTACTAATGCGTTTGGGTTGATTTTTCTGCCTTTATTACACAAGAGGAATCAAGGCAACTGCAATGGTCAGTGGGACTGGACTTTGGAGAACAAACCACAAAAGTTAATGATTTTGTAATGGTTCTCAGTGAACCCTCAACATTCTTGATTTTTTCTAAAAACAGGGTTGGAGAACTCAATTTTACACTTTACATATGTAATTATTTTTCTAAATTTACAGCATTTTGATGCATAAACTAGGAATTTAGCCTGTTTTTGCAAACTGCACAGCCTAATGTGCTTTTTTCCCCCTCTAATTTCCAAAAGAGTAAATTGCCAACAACTAATTAGTTGATATTAGGTAGCAACTGGAAAAGGAACTGAAATGTCTGTAAAATAGAAAACAAATTCATATTTTACCTTAGTTGCAAACACAATGACAATTAATTAGAAACTTGATTTCTGAGAACTTTGTGTTGTTGACCTTCATGAGCTAAAGGTGATATCAGGTAGAAAGGTTGGATACTTGGGTGTACACTAGCAAGATGGAGTTGCAGAGTCACATTTTTCATTGCAACTCCTAATTAAAAATCCTGCGGCTCGCAGGCTCTGATTCACGTTATGTGACTACTCCTTTTGGTGAGGATTATCTGCCTGGATTTGCAGGGTCAGATACTTAATCTGTGAGCCTTCTCAGGGTGTGACTGCCATTTTATTTGTCATTTTGTCCAAGCAACACACATAATCATTGTAAACAGAAACAACAGTAAATCTGATAAAATTTTAATGTATATATTATTATGGGTCCAAACTGCTGAAAGTATCCTCCTCCTCCTGCCTGAAGTATGAGAAGATGCATCAAATATAATTTTTTTTTTTTTTACATTTTTAGACTGTGGCTTGGCAAGGCTATATATTATTGATATAAGACAGATTAGCTATGTGAGATACTTTTTCTTCTTTAGTTTTTCACTGAAATGGAATACACAGGCTGTGTTAACACAGAAATGATAGTTTAATATGTTTTTGTAGAAATAATTATAGTATAATAGTTTCCTTAAGTAAATAATGGATTCTTTGCTTTTTCTGTTATGTCTGTGACAGTTAATGCTTTTACGGTATTTTTAATATTTGTTTGGAATCTTTAGCTATATGCCTTTTTTATAAGATGAATGTTAACATGAGAGAAAATTACATTAATGATGATCAATACAAGGAATGGAATTGTTATATTCTCTGTATATTATAGTGTTGGAAAGGAATGTGTTGAACTATTACCTCATCTATCTAAAATGTTTTAAAAAATTTGGAAAATTTTTCTCAGGGGAGCTAGCAACTATGTGACAGTGTAATCCAAATAATTAGGCACATTGTTATTCACTGAGCAGCCACACAAACTCACTTTCCTTATATGGAACTTTCTCATCTGTAATATGATTTTAAGTTGTTGTTTAATAAATATATTTTCCTCGTATATATTGAAAGTTTTTATGGCAAGTTGGGAAAGGTCTTTTTAGTGGTGGTAGGGAGGTTTCAATGGTCGTTTTATTTTTATCTTTTTACTTTTTGCTGTTGTAAAAGTAGTTTGAAAGCTCTCTTGTCCTAGAACAAACATTAAATTTTAAAATACAACCTATTACAAACTCCTGAAAATCACAACACTTTCTGAACAATTCTGAATGATTTATTGACTAGTGCAGTATTATCAGTGTTCTTTCTTCTGGTTTACTGGTTGTTTGCAAAGGCACTTGCTGCCACAAAAGGATTACGGGTGAAGAGAGTATATGGCAGATGCATCAAGTGTACGCATTTCTGTAATGTGTTGCATTTCTGTAAAAGGCACAGTAAATGTTAAAATCAGTTATTAGCTTAATTTTTCTTGCTCATTGATTACCGAAGTGACACAGACATATATGCCTGTGAGGTCTTACTGCAATACGCACCGGTATGTGATGTTCCAAAGCCTTTAGAATGCGTTGGACATCTATTTGCACGTTGACAAAGGAAACCAAATCTTTCATGGTAAAATCAGCCTCGTTAAGTTTGTATCAGTTTTTTTGTTNTTTTTTTTTTTTTTTTCAATGAAACTTTGTGTGTTTGCTTTCCCTCTTTCCCCTCCCTTGAAATGAGAAGATTATGGCATGCATTCAGGAAATTTCTGTGAGAGTAAGGCTTTTAGCTGTCAATCAGTATGGGTCTGGGGATGTCAGGGTCACCAGGAAGAAAAAAAGCTCCAAATAATAATTAGATGATGTAATTGTCATGACTTGTCTGAGTTACAAAGACATGTTGGCTTACATTCTGGAATGCATATTGGAAAATTTTTCAGCTAAAAATGTGTTTTTATTTCATTGTCAAGAATACTTGAAGAATTTGTATGCGAGTCATTGACGAATGTTAAATTTCCTTTAAGACACATTGCAGTTTTCACGGGGTATTTTCTAATCTCTCCAGGCTATATATAGTAGCTGTAGGTGTAAGATTCAATGTGTTTAACTTTTGTAACATTCCTTTTTTGTTGTTGTTGTTTCTTTTCTTTTTAAAGGTGGCTTTGGAGAGCATGGGATGTCAAAAAAACGAGGTGCCCTCTATCAGCTTATAGACAGGATAAGAAGATTTGGCTCTGGTATTTTCACTGTTTAAATTAGCAGGTTGCCTGATGTGATAATGTATCATGAACATTAATGGTGATAGTACTTTAACGCTTTAAAGCCTTTCTGTATTACTATTAGCATAAACAAACTATAAAATAAGTAGTACAAGAATAGTAATGAAGAGATTAGCGCTTTGTTGCATTTTCTTAGAGGTTTGTTTCCAGCATCAAATCTGGAAGCTAGAATATGTAGTTTTAAATCTCATATTAAAAATTCCATAGCTTTTTAGTATGGCTGTGTTCAGTTATCAGTTCAACTGATATCAATGCAATGTCTTTTCAGCACAGGTAGGCTATGCTGCATAGCTGCTGGGTTTTTTTTTGTTTGTTTGTTTTTTGGTGGCTTTTTTTTTCCTGGATCCAGTTGGGGCATTCCGATGATTCATACTGTGTTTGAAGCATTTACGGTGCGTTACGCTGAACAAACACGTTTCTATACTAATCATACTCTTGTCAGTATGAATGTAGTGGAATTCAGCAGGCTATATAAGTGGAATCCCCATTAATACTGGTTGAGTTTACTCACCATATTTGATGCAAGAACATGTCACTTTACTGTCATGAAAACTCAACCTCAAAAAGGAAAATATGTGAAACTCCGTTGTAATCACACCACATTATGTCTAAATGCATCACTGCATATCTTGTAATATTAACCAGAGCACAGAAAACTGCCTTTGTAGAAGTGCTCTGGTATATAATCTTCATTCTTTGTAAGAGAATTGCAGTTTTCGTGTTGCATAAATGCTTGTCATCTTTTGCATGCAATTTGGCATAAATTTCTTACCGGTATTTCAAAAGAAGGTTGATAGAAAAAATTGTGAATGATAAAACATCTGTATTAACATGCAATGTCGTTCAGCAATGACTGCATATTAAGTATAACAATAGTTTTTCTCTAAAGTTTCTACCCGTGTTGTAGACTGTTGTGTAATTCTAATTTACACCCTTATTTAATTACAAGGATAAGTTATGTGCTTTACCCGAGTGGTTTTTTTAAACCCTGAAATTTTCTATATCATTCTGGGTATAATTTAAGTTACGTGTCCATCTTTACAAAGGCAGGTTATTCTTCCCGTGTATCAAGACCTTTCTCCCTGCCTTGTGCTGTAGCTTCTTCCCTTTTTATTTTTTTTCTTCTGCTGCTCTCCCAGCCCTGGGGCTATGCCAAGATACCCTACCATGATCCTGCCCTGGAATCCTCCCTGATTCTGGCATAGCCATTAACACCTAGGTGGCACTGGTATCACCAGGGATACTGGGAGAGGGAAGGTGTACTCTTCAATGAGGGATAAGACTTTGACCCCACTGAGTAGGATTTGTTGACCGCCTTTCAAGTGATCCATTTTAATCAGCTGCCCTGGTGTGCACACGAACTTATAAATTGCTTCAGGGGAGGCACCTGTCGTGGTGTGCAAGTCCTTGTCTAACTACTATCCTCTTCTGTTGTCACAGTAAGTTTCAGCTGATTTGGGAAAGATTTGGCTGTAATGGAATGAATGGTGAAACCATGAAAATAGTAGACATTTTTTGGTCTTGTAAAGAAATTCCAGCCATGAGTAATACTTATCCATAGGGTTCCAAAAGCTCTTTTATAAAAAAATGTATATTTGCATCTGAAGTGTTGTAAGGTTACTATCAAAATGAAAGTCACATTTTAACCTGAAAATGTATCTTCTGGTAATAACTACAAGTGGAGGAGATTGGAGGGAGAAATGACCCTCTCAGTCTTTTTCCATGTGTATGCAGCTTTGCAAATAATTTTTCTATTTTTCCCTTGTAATTTCTGATAATAAAAGCCAATCCAATACTTTAAGGACTTCTCTCTGTCCAGTGCTTTAAGGATGGTCATGCACTTGCTTTTTCCAGATCTTGCAATAAAAATGAAAGGGACAGTGAATGCCTTGATTACTTTGGGACTGTCCAAAGTCTTTCCTTTGCTGGAAAAACCCCAATTTATTTAAAAAAAAAAAAAAGTACAGAGGGAGTGTGATTTTTTTTTAATTATTACAATTATTAAATGAGAGCATTTAGATGAAATTATGCAATGTGCCTTCAAGCTGATAAATATATGTGCAAATTGTTACTCTAGATATGTTTGAAAAACACAGATTTAGACTTTTCATTTCAAGCATTTCTCAGAAAACTAAGTAATGATAGACTGTTGCATAACAGCAATGTCCTACTTTTAAAGGGCATAAAGAAATAATCTGAATTTGACCTGCTGGAAAATAATTGTTCTCTTTTTTGTGTGTGTGATCTCATTCAGTGTTTTAATTATCATTACAGGCTTTGAGCAAAATAATACATCTAAAGGAAGAACTACTGTAAAATTCTCAGGGAAAAATGAGAAAAACCGATTTCCCAGAGCTGCTACATCACGAACAGAAAGAATATGGCCAGGGGGTGTCATTCCATATGTAATAGGTGGAAATTTCACTGGTAAGCTTTGTGCTTTGGATGGGGAGAAGGAATATGAATTTTTTTAATTGCTTTTTTTTTTTTTAAAGTCAAGTCATACTATAGAAGTCGATAGAAGGGTTTCAGTTGGATCAGGCCTGAGTACATCTGTTCTGAAAATATTAGTCATACTTCAAAAAAAATTGTTCCCAAAAGCAAGCCACATAATAAAAATGTATAACTGTTTTAGAAAGGAAAGGCTCTTTTTCTTTGCCTGATATTTTTTGTTACATGTTTGTTTTCAAGAGCCTAAGTAACAGAATGTCGCAAAATCTGTTTCTAAAAAAATGCAGGATATTTAGCACAAGACTATAACTTATTTAACTGATGTGACATGTATTCTGCTAAACTGATTTCACTCAACAGACTGACTCAAATGTGTTTTTTAATTCCTCAGTTTGGTTTTCAGATGGGTACACACAGACATTATATATGACAAGAAGAAAGACTGACTTCAAAATATATAGAACTCTTAGTAGAAAACTGTAGAAAAAGTTTAAAACATATGTTATCCCTGAAAAATGTAAATGGGTCAATATCAATGTGGATGTAAGAGGTGATTTAAAACAAAAAAGGAGGGAGAAAAGCAAAGATGGATGGGAAAAGATATGTAACAACATCGTATTTATTGTGCATGATAATACAGAGAACCAAAAGAAACATGCAGGAGAAACCAGAGTCATTCCTTTCAAACTGACAGCTACAGCCAAACTTTTAGTTTGGGTGTTTACATAGTACTATACCGAATGTGACCTTTGCTTTAGGATTACCATCTTCTGAAATAATGGCAGTAAACTCAAAGAAAGCATATCATGTTAAACGTTTTACCTGTTTCATAATGAAAGATAAATTCTAAAGCTTGGCAAACATTGCTTAAAGATAAAAGAAAAGGGCAAGATGGGATAAAATAACCTTTAATTTTTAGGATCCTGACATGATTTGAACTTGCTATTTTTATGAACTTTGAGGGTTTGTTGTCTTTAAGTTTAAAAAAGTATTATTATTTTTAAATTATCTGATGCTGTAACATGCATCTTTGCAAAATTCTGCAAGGTGGATGTACTTCTGCTAGCAAATTCATGCCAAATAGTACTGTTCTTTGTGGATTTCCAGCTCAGGAGCAGTACAGCTATATTCTCAGACACTGCCTCTAAGCTAATAAGCCTTGTCTTTTGTCAGGCAATGAAATTACATTGCTTATACTATCTGGAGTACTGTATACTAGTTGGCTTTGTGTTCTGTGGTGAGAACTGGCCTGGCTGCTGCTGCATCTAGGGTATAGTTTTGATTATTTCTGAATGTGTTTCTCATTCTTAAAACAAGTATCTAGGTATTTATATATAGTCTTGTACCAAATGAAGAATTTCTCCCTTTTGGTGGATCATTTGATTTCTGAAAGATTTTGACGCAAACAAGTGGAGAATGGTCCCTGTTCAAGAGAGCATTATTAAAATCAAATGACTTGACAGGTATGCCTGCTAAAATAGCTTAGGTTAAATTGGTCTCCAGATTTGAAGGCTGTAGGATTTTTTTTTATTTTATTTTATTTTTCTTCTGGCTACATAGCTAGGATCCAGGGTTCCTTTTTTTTTTTCTTTTTCTTTCTTTTTTTTTGGTCCACTTGATAATTTTATCTGGGGAATTGCTTAGCAAATATTATGCTAATGGAGATACATAAGCAACACTATATTTCTTCTGCTGTCTTCCTCTGGTGTAACATAGGTGTGCTTTTTATTGCAGGTTTTATGTTTGCTAGAGTATGTCAGGCAGTATTGGTCCCCCTGCAGGCAGACGTGTTATGATGAGCTGATGGTCTGAGTATCCCTTTAATTGGAGTCTGGCAGTACATGGGTCTGCCGGGACACAGGACTTCGTGATCCAGTGGCTCCTTCCAGGCCTATATTCCTAGTATTGAAATCTGATTTTAAGGAACAAGACACAGTTAAAAAAGTCTCTTATTTCATCTCATACAATTATTCTTCCAGGCACCCAGCGCGCCATGTTCAAACAGGCCATGCGACACTGGGAAAAGTACACGTGCGTTACATTTATTGAGCGAAGCGATGAAGAAAGTTATATTGTATTTACATACAGACCATGTGGGTAAGTGTGTACGTAGAGTAACGGATACCTGTGCTTTCAATGTTTGGCCATGTTTGCCAGCTTTGCAGTTATAAGCGAGTATATCCTTCACAGGAAAATGAGTAGATAGTTACTGCATTTAAATGATATGTGTGTTCTGCTTGGCTTTAGGTTCATTGAAAGCAGTATGGATAGTAACTTTTTGAAGTTATGCCTCTTTTGTCTATTTGTAGATAAAATGATCTTGCTATATATGCGCAGATGTGAGACTTTTATATTTGGCTTTCTGTCACGCTTTTAATGTTTATGTGTATTGTTCTAAGGTATTTCAGGATTATCGTTTGTTTATTCTTAGCTTTCTCCATGTCACATGTTTACTGCTGAATTATGTATAGACATCTATCCCATATTTCTTTTCCAGCTTAATTGTTGTTAATTTTAACTCTTCTATTGTTAGACAGTCCTTGCCCAGATCTGTTTAGCCACCAAATTCATGACCATTTTGCAAATTCCGTCTTCCAGGTCACTGACATGTAAAAGTGAACAAAACAAGTTTTATTACTTATTAGTGCAGCTTTCCATTAATCACCGTGTTCCATCTTCAGATATTTCTTCTCACAAATGCCTCATTCATCTTTGTCATTTATTCTGCTCAGAATTCTTGATTTTATATAGTGATCATTGAACTTCCTGAGCGCGCTGTGTTCATTTCCCAAGAAGAGTGCTCTGTGGAAATACTGTACTTCTGATAGTCACCTTCCGTCTGGGTTGTGGGCTCCACAGTGAACAGCTCTGTCTTGCTGACTTCCTGATCAATGAACATTTTGCATGCCTACTTTTGAATTTTTATGGGATAGGGTTGTGCAAAGAAGTTTTGGGACCTCCTTGCATTTTAGGAATGATCCTGAATGTACTTAATTATAGTCCATAAAATTACTTGTAGACTTATTTGTTTAAATTACCCCTGACATTCTTCTTAAGGCATAATACAAGGGAATATAACCCACTCCTAGGCTATTTTAAGAATCATAGAATCATAGAATGGTTTAGGTTGGAAAGGACCTTGAAGATCAAGAAAGGCGTCATGTTTACCTTGGAAAGTCTCTGAGCCACAGATCCTTGCAGTTGGGGAGTTTATTCTACAGGTGCCCCTGCGAACTTGTCTGTTGTGTTCTTGTGCTCCCGTAGGTCTGCTCTTGACCCCTGTTAGAAACAATGCCAAATAAAATGGACTTTTGTTTTGACCCAGCATGGCCGCTATTTTAGTTGATGATGCAACCTGTAAGATAGGATTAAGGGATACTGACATACAGCTGGAAGAGAAATGGGAAGCAGAGAATAATTGTGATGGTTCCCTGCACTCACAGAGCTAGAAAGCAATGTGGATTTAAACAGAAGAATGTGAAAGATACAAATGGCCTTAGGTGCTTTATGAAGAGGAGTATGGGGATATCTACAGACCTCTTGGTTTCGTGAAAAGTAAATTCTACAAATTCAAAGTGCCCAAAGCCAAAAGACAAAAAATCTCTCCAGCCAAAGCACTGTTTGTTAGGCTGGTTGATGCTTCATGAGATCAAGTCACTTTAGGGTGAAGGCTGGATTATAACCAATTCGAACCAGAAACTGGAAATATACTCAGTATCTATCTTCAATTCATCATTATCCTTTACTGTTAATGTTGTTTTATTGGTGGGTACTTCACAAATTACAAATAATTTACGAAGGCTGTAACAAGTTTAAAATGACTTTTTTTGGGGTCCTGAATCCATAAACTATTTCAGGAAGAGCCAGATAAATAAGAAAGTATCTTCTCTGGGTGAATAGGAACCACTGTGCACTAATGGCCGGCATACAGTGCTGATGCAGGATTTTCCATGGAAAGAGCCCAGACAAAAGTGACACCAAACCATCTGCAAACACTTTCTGCTACATGGCCAGTCACATTGAAATTAATCTCAGTTCTTTCCCATAGCACCCCGCTGTGTTGGTTTGTTAGCACATTGTGTCATTATTGTTTGCAGTACCATGGCAGCTAACCTTCACAGATGAGGGAGACTTTATTGTACTTAGCACTGTTCATATTAAAAACTAAAGGATAAACCCTGCCCCAGAGAGCACTCAGTCAAAACATAACACATGTAATGAAACCGAAAGTGGGTACATCATATATGTGGAAGTTCAGGTGGCAATATCTACAAATGTCTCAGATGGCAGCATTAGCGCATCAGCAAGTGAAGTGTTATTGAGCCTTTGTAAACATTAAGGATATTTTGCCGAAGTGTAACGCATTACTTCTTCTAGCAGTTCATGGGAAGCTCATCCCAGAAGGGCAGTGATGAAAAGAGCGTATTTGATATATAGCAGCTGGTTATCAGAGATACATGACCTTCCTAAAATTGAAAGTTTATATATCAGCAATGAACGAGAGATAAGTTTTGATTATCGTAGCCCCATAGGACTGCAAGGGATCTCAGAAAGATGTCTAATGTATTCTTAAGACAGAAGAAGCTATACCTAAGTCATTGCTGCTATATGCTTGTCGAACTTATTTCTAAAAACCTGCAAAAATGAATACTTCACAGCCTGCTAGGAAATGTATTGCTTCAGTGTCCTAAATATAAGAAATGTAGGAAGTCGGGGGCAATGTTATTGGTCATAGCTAAAACAGATATTTCTTGCTGCAATTAAAGTACATTAACTTTTTTCCCTGCTCACCATGGCCATATAAAATAAATTATTCCTCTTTCTTTTTTGAAGGAATCTATTATATACTTTGAGACTATTATTATGTCCACCCTCAGTTCCATTTTCTTCTAGGCTAGAAAATGCCTAATTCATTTAATCTTTCCTGGTAAGTCATGTTTTCTAGGCCTTTGATCACATTGTTATTCTCTTTGGATTCTTTTCAACTAGTCCACATCTTTCTTGAAATTGGGGACCCAAAACTAGGGCGTTTGTCCAGATGAATTGTTACTTCTGCTGGGCTGGTGCTAGAGCTAATTCATGTATCTTGTAGTCTCTCCTTCCACTCAAGTACCTAAGCGTGATGCCTTCCTGGTTCTCAACAGCTGCCACGTTCGACTCATGGTTGGTTGGGATGTGACTCCAAATTAGAGCCAGGGTTCTTTCCACAGCACTGATGCCCCATCACTGGTTCCAGCGTGTGCCACGTTTTGCACATCTCAGGACACCAAATAATCTTGTATTTCCCTTTTCAGATGTCTTCTCTAATGTGCTAAAGTTGCTAACAATTCCAGGCTTGTCATCATGGTATTTAGCAGTCTTTTCTCAGACTGCAAGTTTAAAGAGCATCTTCTCTATCTTCACTTCATATAATATTCCAAGCAGCTTTATACCCCCCTTGATATCAGGGTTCTGTAGCTTGCTTATGGGTAGCTTGCGTGGAAAAATGTCAAAGCTGTACAGCTGGATCCCTCCTTCCCATCAGAATAATTTCATCTGTTGCAGTCTTAAACTATAATTATTTGTCATCACATCTTGTTTATTTAACTTGATATTTGAGAACAGTTAATTATTGAAATATTGTTTCTTAGTACAGCTGAAGCACTTAGTAGTTTGAAATTTTGTAATTGCTGACAGTTATTTGTACCCATTAGCTGCAGATGTGAGAATAAACATATAGTATTAAGATACGAGTGTTTACGATTCTTCTACCAGAGCCATGTACATTGGCATTAATATCTATTACAGCAAATATTTATGCAGCTAGTTGATTAGGGCAAGTAAAACTCTAATCTGTAAACAGGTTCAAAACACTTTGTTGACTACTGCTTCTCTATCCGTATGTTTC
This sequence comes from Anarhynchus alexandrinus, assembly GCA_008711295.1. NCBI lineage: Eukaryota > Metazoa > Chordata > Aves > Charadriiformes > Charadriidae > Anarhynchus > Anarhynchus alexandrinus. Next base: position 3,810,939 of record VUYV01000061.1, on the reverse strand, counting down.
TTCCTATCAGATAGGAAGTGCCCGAAGACGCAGGCAGTATGCAAAGCCAAAAAAGGGGTCAGCAAACTGGAATGGCCTCTAGTCACATGCTCTTAATGAATATTACTGAGTACAAGATCAAGCTTCTTTTTATATAGCGAGACAAAAAAAGAACAATTAGTCATATTGTTCTGGCATCTCAGCATGCCTTTGATCTGACTTTGTGGCAATTTTTGCGCTCCACCAGAAGACTTAAGTACTTTTTATGACAAACTTCAGATGACTTATTACAATCTACTGCTGTATCCTCTTGTATGGGTATTTGACAAAGCTGTCTGAGATACAGGAAAATCAGGTCTCTTTCATGTGCTTCTCCAAACATTGAAGACTGAACAGCTTCTGAATGTTTTAATGTTTTTTTGAACTTGCTAGTATATTAAATAGACATTACAGGCAAGTTCTTAAAGTTGGTGAAACAGGAAAATTCATTGCCTGAGGTACACTTTTGCAGCATTCTTCAGCTTTAAGAAGGATTACATGTTATAAAAGGTGCTCAATCACTTTTATGGAATGAGAAGAAATTCAGAGTTGTACTAAATAAGCTGTTGCATTAGAGCTGACTCATGCTTTCAGGTGGTCATTAAGTCTAGCAGCTGGCATTTTTCCCTGCTCACAGCGGTTGACACAGCTTCTCTGCCGCTTGTGGCGTGGCCTGCAGGATGGGTGGGTGTGAGCAAGGTGCGGGTGACCAGCTGCCGTAGTCTAAAACACAGTGTGTTAACATCAACTGAATGAGGGGTGATTTATGTTAATACAGTGGGGTAGGCAGCTGTTAGCTGAGGGACGTGCTCAGTTGGCTCTTTGTAACGTTGGGATGGTCATCTCCATTGAGCAGGTGAAGAAGCAGTAGCCACTTTGGCCATTGCAACAGCTCCTCTTAGGACAGTGAATCAGAACATTTGGTAACTACAAGTATATTGATCCCTGACAATAAGCCAGGTCATAGCCCATATCTCCTTTGTACAGAATGAGTTATATTTGTGATTGAAAGAGGCGGGTTTTTTTCACCAAGAAAAAAGCCTCTGTCTCTTGAGTGAGATTTTGTTCATGAATTTTGCAAACCACTTTCTCTTGCTTTGTGGTGATATGCAGTCCTTGTATGCTTATGAAGCTCTGCAGTTTTTAATCCACAGCTGCATACAGTCAGTGCCTTGGCAAGCTGATGTTGTGGTCGATGAGGATTTTTATGTTACCATGTTCTGAAGAGCGCAGCTTTTTTAAAAAGCGCAATATTCACCCTACCTGATTATCTTTTCCTTCATATTAATTCAAGAGCATTTTTGACAGTAGCTGTATTACTTAAAAGAACGAGCGTATTATTCCAGTCATTTCACTTTCTCTCTGTCATTTGTTTCTCTTTGCTTACCATCATTGATCAGCTAGACCGATTAAATGGAATTAGAGATTCATAAATAGTTACTGTCTCCAACTGCTTTCTCGTGCAATAAAGATTAAAGAGATGAGGAGCTTTAAAGGCTGCCAGCTGACTCCATTTTAAGGGGCATGGCAAGTGCTCATGCAGCAACAGAGAGGTCTTGGCCTTTTGCCAAACACACCTGGGGTCAAACCCCTGATATTGCAAATTAATTTCCTTCATAGATTTATTTATCTATTTTAGTTTTCCTTACCCTTTGACTCAGTGCAATTGTTGAAGCGATGAGAACCTTGTAGCTTAATTGGATGAATCTGGTGTGCTTGACATGACACTCAACCTAGCAAATCCTAATGACCCTCTGTGAGTGTGCACTGCTGCTGTTATTTTAAGACTTGGGTATTAGTTCTGATTTTCTTTGGCGTGTAAAGAAACACTCCATAAATTTGTTTATACTTTCTGGGAAGTACTTGAAATCTGTCAAGTAACCAGGGTAAGGGAATAACCATACTCATCTGGCTGCTTGTTTTTAGGAGCAGGCCAGAGTTAAAAAAAATAATTCTCAGCGTGGTGGGTTTCAGGTGTTCAGTGTTAGACAGCCTAGAGAAATATTATGTAAAAAAAATTGCATTTAATTTTTTTCTTCTAAAAAGAAAACATCTTTCAAGTGTGTCAGATGAGGTACCTAAATTAACTGTGCACATTTGATAATGCCCAACTTCTCATGTTTTTTGAAGATTGTAATAGTAAAATCTCAAACGATTTCTGAAAACACCTAAAAATCACTGATTTATGAAATACCAGTGAAAACTTTCAGATGTGATCTTAAGTACCTCTGGTTTTGAGAAAGAAACAACTTTTTGGTATTTTTAATCGTTTAATTGGTTAGTTAGGTATTTACCTTATTTTCTTATAAAAACAAATAGTATTAATAACTTAATGTGTTATGCTAGCCATTTTGGTGTTCTGGTATTATTGCACAACTATTGCCTCACCTTTTTCAAGTTATAGTGCACAGGCTTAAAAAGCTAAACCCTCTTTTGGTCCAAATGAAGTAAAAAGGACAGGAAAAATAGTTAAATTCTTGCTTTATTCTTTTGCTCTTGTTGTGAATAGTGTCAATCAAAGCAGAGCTGGAGACATTATAGAAGGTACTATTTGGAATAATTATTTATTATTTTTTCACTTTATCTCTATTTGTCTCCAGAGTGTCACCATGCAAAAATTATATTGAAAATCTATAGAAATTTTTAAGCCACCAAATACGGTTTTGCTAGTTGAAGCATGCAATGTACATGAAGTCAATAACATAAGCATATTAAAACTATTAAAATTATATTAAGTATTCTACAACCTACAGTCTTAATAAACTGTTTATTTGCTTTAAGCTATAAATATTGATTAATGTGCTTTAGTTCTACATGGCAATTTTTCTCTATAGAGTTTCCACACTGTGGTAAACATGAACACTCAGCAGAAGTGTTGAAACTGTTTTAAAATAAAGGATTTGTTCTGCCTTTTCATAATTAAATGTGGTTATCCTACCTTTATTCTCATCAATCTCTTGCACTGCTATCACATGTTGTATTCAGATCATAAAGGCTTCGAATTACAAATTAAATTCCAGGATCTAAATAAATGGGTTTAAATATGTTGAGTCTCCAGGGTATATCTTGCAGGAGTATAGATGAATGCAAAACTGGATAGGTTAAAATTGGTTGTGCGGTTGGGCTTGGAGGGTTGTGGTTAATTGCTTGGACTCAGACTATGACTGAAAGTGTGGTATTGCAGGGGCCTATACTGGGACCTGTCCCTTTTATGATCTTTGTCAATGACCCACAAAGAGGTGGCGGTGCAGTTTGAAGTTTGCAGATGACACCAAGTTGGGGGGGGGAATCAGATGATAGGCTCAGTGGTAGAGCTGCCACCCAGAGGGACTCGGGCAGGCTGCAGCAGGAACCTTATGAAAATCAAAAAGGGCAAATGCAAAGCCCTGCACCTGCAAAGGAAGAGCAAGATAGGCTGGGCACTGCCGGGTTGGGGAGCAGTTCTGTGGAGGAGGCCATGGGACAGTGAGCTGGGCAGAAGCTGGCCATGGGCCCTGGCAACGAAGGCGGCCAACAGCATTTGGGCCTGTGTGAACAGAAGCGCGGCTGGTGGCTCAAGGGAACGGGTCATCCCTCTCTACTCGCCACTTGCTGGGTTACAGATGGACTCTACATCCAGCTGTGGGCCCCCAGTACAAGAAACCTAACCTGGACGGACTTAAGCCTTGTGCCAGGATGCTTGGGAGCTGGAGCACTTGCCCTGTGAGGAGATGCTGAGGGTCCAGGGTTTGCTCGATTGGAGAAGAGGTGGCTTCAGGGGGACCCAGCATCAGCCCCCGGTTCCTAAGGGGAGGGCAACAAGAAGAGGGAGCCAGGCTCTTCATGGTGCTGCTTGGTGGGAGAACGCAAGGCAAAAGGCATAAGCTGAAGAAAGAGACAATCAGACTGGATATAAGGAATAAGTTTTTCACAGTGTGGACAGCCAAGCTTTGGAGCAGGTTGTTCAGAGGGGCTGTGCCGTGCTGTCTCCATCCTTGGAGGTTTTCAAGATCTGACTGGATAAAGACCTGAGTAACCCTGGTCTGACTTCATATCTGACCCTGCTTTGAGCAGAAAGTTGGAGACCTGGAGACCTCCAGAGGTCCCTTCCAACCTGAATTATGCAAGAATCAGTGGGATTTTGTCTGTATTTGGTAGTCTGTAATGTGAATTTTCGTAGATTGCATGCATTTCATGCTTTTCTGTTTTCTTGTGTTTTCTACCGTGGCTTCCTGTAGACTGCCAAGGCAAATGCCACACCTTAGTCCTTACTTCAAAGTGTTCAAAGATAAAGAACAATGTTTTCTAAAAGATTTGAAGTCTGAGACCTGGGAACTGTGTTTGACAAATTTGTTTGGTCTGCGTAACACAACTGCCTGTGACAGTGAATTGGGAATTCTGTACTGAGGATAGGAGGTCTTTAATGGCTTTTTAAATGAATGAACTTTTCTGAGAATGAAGAGTTGCTTGCAAATTCTACTGCCTTTTGGCTCAGAGTACAAAGTGTGTACTCCAGCATTCCCACTCTAATTGGGTAGGACAGTAAATAACACTGTGTAGGATGTTTTTAAAAAAAACACAACAAAACAACAAAAAACCCAAAACTTTCATAAGGATCCAAACACTTTTCTCCCCAGGGTGAGAACGAGTGAATAAGAGAGGGTATGAACAATGGTAATTTCCTTATTGCACAATAGAAACATATGCAAATAGTTGAGTGACTAATGAATGATAAAAACCTGGGTAAAAATGATACTGAAAATATCTGTAGTGCTTTAATTATGTTTACATATTCACCTGTAGCCATAATATTTATTATGCAAACATGCAGTCTGAAAAATATGTTAAGCAAAACCATGTCAGAGTGTCAAGTGCAAAGGTGAAATCCACTGTGGAATCATGAGATAAAAGGGTGTAACTAGTCTAAATTTTTATTTTAATCTTACTTCTGCTATCTGTTGCTCCTTTTTATCACCTATGCTGTATTTATGGCACACCTTAAGGTAGTTTTTCCATTACTATTATTTATATCAGTGTTTATAATAATATTTCTATATCATAAATACTGTAAATAGTAATTTTGTTTTAATACAGTTTATATAGAGTGAGGGAAATACACAGCGCAATACACAGGTGTTCTTTATTTTCTTTTACCATGGTGTGGAACAATAGCACATAAACCTGCAACATTGACCATGGCACAGAATTATAGCAGGGAGTCTAAATTGCCATTGTTTTTATTTACCTGCCTTGAAGAGAGCTGTTAAGAGAAAAGACTCCTTAAGAAATTAATTAAATGTGATATTGCACAACTCTAGCTGAAGCACTGAGCCTAATTCAGTGCTTTGACCTAAAAAGGTGATTCATCCCTATCCTTGGAACTATCTAAAGCAGGAAGAAAAGAGTTAACTTTTTTTGAGGGTAGGAATACTTGAGAAGCAGTTGAGATGGCAAGGAATGACTATGATGTGAACAATAACTTTTCCCAATAGTATTTTCAAGATAGTTTCAAAATTCTTTATACAACCCTCCTGGGCTGTAGTAATAATGTTTTCCCCTATAAAGTAAATTGTGTGGCCTTTTTAATTTTAGGGTGTTACTATCATTTTTTGGTATTTTTATCTTTGATTTTTAACCAGTGCAAAACAAGTATATGCTTACCGAGAACAGGTACTGGCTCTACTTCTCTAATATTCATATTTTAAAATTGTAGTTGTATTAGACACTAACAAAAATCAATGAAGATGACCAACCAAGACTGACTGACTGGCCGACTAACAAAAGTGAAAAGTCTCTTTGCCACCACAAAACCTGAGAAGGAGAAACAAGCACAAGTTTTCTGTAGAATTTAATCTGCTATCAGTATTGCTCCCATAGGTACTCTTTATTGCCCACAGGGGCATATGAAGGATAGGATCATTCTCCACACTAGCATCGGCCTCCTCAAGGACCAAATATATTCTGCTATGTAAATGTTGCATCAGAAAACAGTTTTTTTTAAAAAAGGGGGGGAGGAGGGAGAGGGTGGAGGTGATCTGCTCAGTACAATTCCATTCCACCTGACAGACTGCAGAATATACAGAGCAGAGATGGGAAATCAGGCTTTTGTTAGGGAAGGTAATGCTGGCTTGAAATATTTAAGATCTTCAGAGGTGACAGAGAATCAGCTTATGAAACCTGAAATTGTCTTCCATTTTGGTAGGATTTGCTTTACTCTTCTTTCTCTCCTTTTGCGAACATAGTCAGCAGACTTTTTTTTGCTAACCAAAAAGCAGACATCTCAGATAAATGCTGAAAAGGGCATCTCTGTTCTGTAAGTTTACATTGGAATCATGGAAGTGCAGTGGAACAGGAATGAAAAATGAGAGCAGTTGCAAAGTGGAGGGTTTTTTGGGTTGTTTGTGTTGTTTTTTTTTTTCTTGTGAAAATATGACTTTCTGGGACTAAGGTTCCTATTACAAGAAAACAGGAGTGGGAGAAAAAAAAAAACGGCTTGCACATATACAGACAGTTCAACCTCCTAATGTACTGTTGTTGCAAATGATATCGTATATCACCCATAGCCAGAGAAACAAAAAATGAGGAGAGATTCCATAGTGCTATCATAGGATTCTGCATCTCATTCAGGATATTTTCCTTCTGTATTTCCAGCTGCACACTAAGTGAATCTTTTAAAGGACTATTTCACTTCCATCATTTCTGTACCCTTTATAGATGGAACTAATGAAGTAGGGTGACTTTTCAGATCAAAATAAAGCAAACTTACGAGAACTTGAATGACCAAGAGTCTGGTGAGTGCTGTCAAGACACACAGCAGAAGTATGGCACAGATGAAACCTTGACTTTACTTATTCTTTCTGCTTCCCCCTGCATGCCTCTTGAGTGTGCATGGGCAAGGGGGCAGTGATATGCCTGGGTGAGATGGTACTTCCAGTCCACTTTATTTGTATTGATTCTTTGGGTGAAAAGAAGTTCCTGTGTCATTCTGAGATACAAGGCCACAAATGACAGTTCTGTTGACCACAGCTAGCATCTTTTAAGAAGACCGTGAATAAAAAAAACCCCAAAACATACAGGTGGTTTTTGTTATGTATTCTGAATAATAGGTTGTTTTTGCACTAGAGCTAAGGTTTGTGAGACTTCAGAAATTGCATAGTGCATTGTTCTGCTAATTTTTTAATATAATGTTTTCTCATTTTTTAACTGCATTTGCTATATGGTTTGTAGAGATATGCATCAAAACTTTCATCTGTGTTTATGTTTTAATTACAGGTGCTGTTCGTATGTGGGTCGAAGGGGAAATGGTCCCCAGGCTATATCTATTGGCAAGAACTGTGATAAATTTGGTATAGTTGTCCATGAGTTGGGTCATGTGATAGGTTTTTGGCATGAACATACACGACCAGACCGTGATGACCATGTCACCATCATTAGAGAAAACATCCAGCCTGGTGAGATATTCTGATAAGTATTTTTTTGGGGGGAAAAGGAAGTCTGTTTATTTTTGGCTTTTCATTCATTTGCTCAACTCTCTTATAAAAATGAACACTTAATAGCAGCAATGAACATTTCTGCCTGCTATTCCTCTTAGTTAGACTGATCTGCAGCTGATTCACAAATGAAATACCGCAACTAAAATACAATCTTTCCTAAAGATCTGGCCGAATAGAAAGCCATTAAATAGTTCTGGTTAGAAGGAGAGAAATAGTAATCATGCTCAAAAACTTTGAAGGAAGCCATTGCTCTTGAAGCCCTTTAAAAGTCACGTTTCTGTGCCTGAGAAAGGGCTTTTCTTTTGTAGTCTTTACTGAATGATAAGTAGAAACATATCAATAGCTTTTTAGCTGCCCGAGAGGTTTAGTCCTGGAAGGTAAGCTGAGGACTTTGAATCTGGGACAAAGATGGGCACTGTTCCCACAGTTTCCAAATTACTCTTTCCCTACTGAACTTGCAGCTTTAGCTTGGCATTGTTGAGAGAAAGCATCTGAGGAACATGAGAACTTTAAACTGTGACTGTCATCTCTTTGTCAGTCTGGCTGTTGTGCCTACCCTTGTGTTGTGTGGGCAAGATATTGGAGGCAACTAGGCAAGTTTCATTTGCAATGTTCATAAATATGAAACACTGATTTTGACTTATGGGAATTCTCTGTTCAAGAAGGGGTGATATCAGAAATTGTCCAATGATAGCTTGGAATATTTGTCTGTTCCTATCAAAAATATTTTAAAACAAAATAAATTTGAGATGCAATAAATCTTTGCCACCTCAACTAGGACTTGGAAGATGACTGGCAGCTGATACACACTTCTGCAAGTCTCTGAAGTCCTGAAAGGGCACGTGCATCCACGACTTCCTTCTGTTCTCTCTGTGTCATTGACTTGTAAAGATGTGCTCTTCCCCTATGCTTTTTATGTGATGAGGAAAATCAGTCTGAGTGCCATCCTCAGCTTCCTATTCTCTCCTTTCAGTTGTCTCTCTATTTTCTAGCTGAAACCACTTCTTGTGGTGTGGCATGAGCTTAAGGAATGCTAAATGGCATCAGGTATTCATGGCCGCCAAGACATTTGTTTTGTTTTGTTTTTTTAATTATGCAAATTATGTTGGTTAATAATGTTAATGCCACTGCAGTTTTGTTGCAAGACACCAATGGGAATATGGATTGGAGTAAGGGGTGCTTTGCATCTCTTAATACACTGATTAGGACAAAGAACTTCTGGTTGGGAATTATGAACTAAGTATAATTCTTTTGTTCCTCTTCTGCTTTCATGAAGTTGCAACAGTTGGCTCTTGAAAAATGTGACTTTGCAGTGTTTGTACTACATGGGTGCTCAGAGAGTAGCCTTTGCTGAAGCAGAAGTCTCTTTAGTATCCCATCTAATGAGTCTACAATAAGGGGGGTTCTTCTGGGGTCTTTGCTGTCAAAACGATTTCTTTCTGGAATTAAGAACCAAGCCAGAAAATGTATGGATTCTACAAGAAGCACAGCATACTCTGTGGGGCCTTTATGTGGGTTAGGTGAATAAGAACAGTCTTTCTAAATGCCAAATAGAGGAATTTGATGTGTGTTTCAGAAGACATGTTTGCCCCCTTGGTTATTAAAATCACACAGTTACTCCCAAAGGGCTAAGATTTATGAATGTCAGTGACTGATTAGGTTAGGATCTCTGTTGTTTTTCTTTTCCTTTTTCGTTTTTATCTTCACAAAAGAAGATATTAAAGAAACTCTAATTATCAATCATTCATAGGTCAGGAATACAACTTCTTGAAGATGGAGCCTGGAGAGGTGAACTCCCTTGGGGAACCATACGACTTTGACAGTATTATGCACTATGCCAGGAACACCTTCTCAAGGTTGGAGTCTCAGGTTATACCTTTTGACTTTTAATTCTATTCCTCTCTGTGAATGCTAAGAACTATGCTTTTTTAAGTATTCTGAAATCACTTAATATATCCCTTGCTATATAGTATTCTTACAGCAGTCAAAACACAGCTTGTTTATTTTGAGTCAGAATAATTTAATTATACTTTTAAACACATTTTGGTTCTGTTCAGTTTCAAAGCAGCCTTTTGATCTTGCTTCAGTTCTTTAGATTTTAAGACAAGATTATCTGGAAACATCATTTCATATAATACTTTCTTTTTGTCTCCACAAAATTTTGAATTTAGAAAAAACAAATGAGTGAAATGGTTAGGAACTTTGTGTAACATGATCTGTTCTCTTAAAGAGAAATCTCCTTTGATGCATAATGTCTGAGTAACTATGGATTATGTGCATAGAACACATTATGGTATTAGGACATCTACCACACAAGCCACAGCCTTTGCTAAGGACTGCAGTCAACCCTTTATAACAGAGACTGCAATCTCTTCTCTATTGTTTGTACAGATTGTTACTGCCATCAAAACCATATAATAAAGAGTTCTGCTGTTTTTGCTCTGGCCTGTTGCAGGCTGATCCATTCCCAACTCCATAGTAACTCACGTGGGGCTCACTCTGAAACTCTGCGTGGATGTGGGGAGCTGTACAGTGAGCTGTTCCCGTAGACTAGCCCTACTCTGGAGAATAAGAGGAGTCTTTCACCCGCTCTCCTGTTATATGTCATACCAAGTTGCCGTTCAGCTAATTACTCTCTAGAAGTGCCAGAGTAATGTGAATTAAAAGAAACCTCAAAAAAACGCCAACAAAAATGGTAGTTTGAAAAGTTATGTGATTAGCTTTTTTTTTTTGTTCAATTTGTGCGTTTTAAGGCAAAAATACTAGGCAATCTGAGACTCTGAAATAAACCGAAGACCATCAGAAACCTCACCAGCCTTTGCAAATTTCTTAAGCTTGTTCTCCTCAATATAAATGATACTATTTAAAAAAAAAAATAATCCTACCAAAGATGTATTCAGCATGCACATAATTCACCCCTGGAAAAGCATGGGAATGAGTCACATGAGGCAGATATTAGTCACATCGCTTAATGCAGTTACAGATACATTACCTTAAGGAGGAGATTATAAGAACCTATATAAAATAGAGTAATTTAACAAGCTGGAACCCCCCAAAGTCCTAGGGCAATGACAACATCAAGATAATTTGATTTGTGGGCCCTGAGCTCACCACTTTCCAAGCTGGCAAAAAATGATAGTGCCATGAGTAGGCATGCCCTGCCCTAAGGTACAAGAAGTTGTTACTGCATACTGTTTAAAAACAACCAGCAAACCCTTGAGGTCATGGAGTGATTTGCACTGATTTATCTTGAAAACATGAGTCGTGCTCAATGTGACACACTGCCAGCTGTTTGTTATTAGACTTTACTCACCCGGATAAGAAGTAGAAATCAAAACATTATAAAGTTCTGGTCAAACGCAATGATGTTGTTCATGCTGTGTTAAAACTGTTACAGGTTGTTCCCTTATTAAGGTGATGCTAAGGTGTTTAAGAGAGCATTGTTTTCACATTTTTCAAAATATGAGTAGCATCAGTTTCAGGTTGTACTAAAAATCAGTGGACAATAAAATAATAATTTATTAGATATAAACAATTTTTTGAAAGAATAATGTGCCTTATTTCTAGAAACTGCATAACGCCATAAGGAGTTTATTTCACTGTTTAGATTAGGGTAACATCCTGAGAAGATTCTTTTCTTTTTCTTTTTTGTTTTTTTTAGCAAAATTTCTATTGATGCCACAAAAATCTCACTGGGAGAGCAGTACTCAAAATGGTTCATTTATTATAACTTAAAAACCAATCTGTATTTATAAACGGTATTCCTAACTGCAAAGATCCTTACTGTTCATTCATTTTTGGACCTACATTATGCCTGAAAATACCAGTTTTACTTTTCAATAAAAGCCCTACAAGTATACAAGAGAGTAGAAAAAATTTTAAGAACAAGAGAATACAGAAACATATAAATCTGTTAACTTCCATTCTATGGGATTTGAGGGATTTTCAAATTCTGTAACATAATAATAGAACTTCATTTTGTACCTTCCTCTTTAAAAATTTGAGACTACCAAAGTATTTTGGATCATATTTAAAATTTTAATTAAATTAAAATTTGGAGCAAGTGTGCTCTCTGTTACATCTAGTCGTTTAGGATAAATGTTATTAAAATCACATATGGTAAGTTGATGTATTTTACTGTAAAGCAAGCAGAGGCTGGCAAGTAAGTACTTATGTTGCAAAAGCAGCAGTGGCTAAAGTAGAGTTAGGTATAACACCTGAAAGAAGAATGATTGGCAAGTGTGCCTGACACTCTTACACGTGTAAGGCAGCCTTTCCTTAAAAATGTTATTAGAAATAGGAACTTTGCGATTAAGAATTTTGTGATAGGGCCTGATTTATGTATTTTTATATAATTTTCATAATTAACTTTTTCAGTATAGCAAGAGCTTAACAGCAGTGCCTTTTTCCTGTCTAGTCTAAATAGTAGTAAGAGATTTCCCTCCTGTTGTCTAATAGAAATATAAAAGCAGATATGTTAATTGATGTACTGAAAGAAGATTATTTTTTGATAATATTGCATAAAGTTTGCCAACCTGAGGAATTTTTGACGTGTTTTCTGTATTTAAAGTTCTACCCTCTTAATTATGCCAAATGTAAATTCTAGATTTACAAAATAGTATTATACATCCATAAAACTCAGAAAGTTTTATGACAGAATCCTGATAGGGTTTTTTGGGGTCTATTTTTATTTTTATTTTTTTTAGGGGCATGTTTCTGGATACCATTCTCCCTTCCCGTGATGATAATGGTATACGACCTGCCATTGGCCAGCGTACTCGTCTAAGTAAAGGAGATATTGCACAGGCAAGAAAGCTGTATAGATGTCCAGGTATTGCACCACAAACAAACAAAACCCACATGCTAGCAACTGTTTGACATGTTGTTGAAGAGGAATGATAAATTTTTTGAGTCAGCTGCACAGTAGTCTGTTTCCATGTTGGCAACTGACACAGGCAGTTCAAGAACTGAATCGTAAAAGAAACCTTATAGGTAAGGTCTCTGGAATGCAAAGCACTTAAGGACAGATAAACTGTATGAAACAACACTTAATGTCATGACATTTCAGTCTTTATTTTCCTTCTCTGTTCAATGACTAGAAAAAAAAGGATGATGTTTAATATCGCTTCTGGTTTGCGTAGTGACTGGAGTCTGTTTTTTATTTGAATTCAATCAGAGTGCAGAAGGAGCAAATTAAATTATTGCAATCAGCTCTGAACATTACATTTTTTGAAAATTTGACAAATAACAAGTCAGGACAACTGAGTTGTAAACTCTTTTATGGATGAATTGGGTAAATTTTATTACAAACTTTATACATTTGTAAGAGTTACATTTAGTATTTGAATATCTTCTGCCTAATGCTAGCATCCTATAATTTCAATGCATATTAACGTGTTATCTCAAAATAGCGTTGGGGAAGAGTTGCTGTCTGCCCCCAAGACATGAGTAGCAAGTCTGGAGTGATCCAGAGTCAATCCTGTGGTTGCTCTCTAAGTGCTGGCAAAGCGGTGGAGATCTCAAAGCAAAAGGTTTTACTTTCCTTGCTCTAGTTATAGCTGAGACCAATGTTAACCTTTGGTGTGAACCGAAGCAGTTCAGAAGTGACATCTCTCAGGCAGAAATTTGCCAGCAAGGTCCTTGTGGGAGGCTAGACATACCAGCTCTGGGCCACGTAGGTTTTACAGCCCTCCTGCTCTCCTCGTGGGAATTAATGAAGTCTCAGTAACTGTTTTAAGTCAGATATATGGCTACTTTTTACAACCTGATCAATACAGAAGGACTAAAAAGAGGGATCGGGACTGAAGCGATGGAGCTGCTTCAGATTTGTATCGGCAGCAGTGGGATCTACTGAAGATCTGGGGGATCTGATGTGCATTTGATGTACACTGTACAGCTGAAATAGGGTTTTCCTTTGTGCTGTAAGTACACTGAATCATAATCTTCTATATACTGAGAACATGCACAGTGTTTCTGGGCCTGCCAGAGGAGAAACCACTTTAACATATTTTCTTTAACAACTGTTCCTTGTGGAATAATTTTTGTTCTTTCCTTTTGGTACAGCAAGTGCTTGAATAATGGCATTCTTCTTGACAGCATTATTTCTAATAAGAGTATACAGAGAGCACCAATTTCATAAACACAGACGATATGTATATATTTTGATAAAAGACAAATTTTGGAAACAGAAATAGACTATAGTATCAAAACCACTGTGAAAGTAGCTAGTATTTTATCATCACATTGACTTAAGAAAGAAAGAAAGAAAAATTTAGAAAATCACAACCTAGGCTGCTAAGTGGGTATACAATACTCTAAACGTGTACTTTCAGTTCACTGAAAAAGGCGCAATGTGCTTTTTGAGTTGATGTTCAAATAGTTGTTCCAGAAAATGTCCTTTTCATATAATTCATGAAAATGTGGAATGATGAGTTATTGCTTCTTTCAATGTCTTGAAAGTCTTGTTGAAAGTTATTGTAAAACCGTGGCTGTTCAGTAGTAGTGTACACTGTAGAAGTAAGTTATTTTTTGCGTCACTGGTGAACGCACTTCGGAGGAATAATAAAAATGAACGGTGGTTGCAGGATCATGCTCCTTTTCTGGCGCTTTGCTTCGGCAAACTTTGGGATAAAAGACGTTGGTTTTCTAGCCTTACTTAGATCAGCCAGTCCGTAAAAAAAAGGAAGTTTTAAGAGAGAGAAAAAGGCAGAAAGTTTTGCTACAAATTTTAAATAGCATACTATTTAACATGCTATTTTTTTCAGTAAATATTTTTGATAGAAGCTGCATAACTGAATAACACAAGTTTAAACATCCAATAAAGATAGCAACTATCTGAAAGTTGCACGGTCCTTGTGATCTAATAAATTTTTCAGCTAATAGTGAGACTGAAAATTCAGACATTAAACATGGTTTTATGAAAAGAATCATGTGATCGTTGTAGAATATGGCAATACAATCCCTGACACTGTTGTTTTTGGAGGTTTGCTGTATTTCCTGTTTCAGACAAAAGATGTTAATCGTGATGTCTGCTTATGATAAAACAGCAGTGGATATTTCAAACATTAATAACATCTGCATTGTTTCATGCGTTTGTTTGTGTTGCCTTAAATGTAATGCAATGAAAATACAGAAAACAGTGCCTTAAATCAGTGTTTTCCAGAGATACACACTTCTTTGATAAAGGATTTTGCGGTCTTGTCCATGTTTTGTTTGGAGTTCTCGTTATTCCTGCTAAGAGTGTATGGTCCAAGAAGCTTGGTGCGTTTTCTGGGGCCTGTGAACATGAAGCTGAGCTCAGGGCTGCTGGAGAATCCAGCTGATCCTCACAACAGTGAGGCAGCTGAGCCGCCCAGGTTGTTTTAGCTCGTCAGGATATTCAGGGTCATTCTTCAGGAAAGGGCTTAGTGACCGAGAAAGAGTTTTGAGCTTGGTGAAGCCAAGGCATGAGATTTGATAACCCGTCTTTCATCAGCTGAGTAAGTGCCAGGACTCAACAGCCTAGCAACAGTAATTTCGGTTTGTTTTTAACTTTTTCTTAGGATCTTTGTCAAAGGAAAACTTAATTGCTGTTAGGGATCTGTTACATTTTAATACTGAGTTCCATTGTTACACGATAGAATAAGGAGAAAGTAAGCAACTAAGCTGAGGGTCCTTCCTCTGCCAATCTTATTTTGAACTTGGAGTGTCTTGGCATTTGAGAGCAGATTTTGAACTTCAAGGCTGGATGTATTACAATGGTTTTCAGACTGTCTAACAGAGTAATAGAATATGTTTTTTTCTGGTGTAGCTACTAAAATTTCAACACAGGTCTACCTTTATAGTTCTATATAGAAATTGTAGTTGATTTAAAATGTATATGTAGTTTTATAGGAGCAAGAGACTAGGGAAGGGAGATGATGGAGAAGGATACTGTTAGGCAGAAAAAGATGACAAGAAATAAGTGGGTAGAGTGGGGTTGAATAACGGATGGGAAAGGAGGCTCAGACTGGCAGGAGAAGGCTGTTCAGAGGAAGAGACAGTGGATGGAAGAAGTTCAGCAAATTTACAAATTGCCAGGGTCTGTGGCAGCATGTGTGGAAGACAGCAGGTGAAAGATACCTAGCCTGGCTCATTTTGGTGCTGTCGTCACTGTTCCTGAGGCTTAACTTGCTCCCATCTCTGTTAGATTAAAAAGGAGTGTCCAAGTTCAAAAGCCAGCCTTCATTCACTACATAAGGAGGATTAAGGTTTTCAGGTTAAGACCGTTTCTCTATAACTATAAAGGGGAATCAAGTCAACAGTAAGACACTGACGTGTACTAAACTGATTTGAGTTTTTGGTTTAACAAGTACATTATCAGCACCAGGTATTTTTGGGACTCTGTGGCAGCTATATAGGCCGTATATGTACAGATGTACAGCCTTGGGTCTAAGTAAAAAGTATTGAAGATCTTTATTCTCTTTGGAAAAGGGTAAGCTTAAATTACCCGTGTATGGCAGTATGTATTTGCTAGTGCTAGGGACAATGGAATGAGCATCGGATCCCTAAATGTCTTGGAGGATCTGGGCTTCATCGTTTGCAGATTTCAGTATAATCCTTAATGGAACTTGACGGTGTGCGTAGGCCGGCCCAGAGAGGTGCTATACACAGGCCATATAATTAAACACTGCCACAGAGTTTACTGGTAAAAATTGTTTTGTATAAGTATATAATCTACCTGCTGCCTGCACCCATTGCTAATCGTTACAAGGAGAAGCAAAAATAGTTTCCCTTTCCTTACCTCAAAAAGACTTATCAGAAGCCTAACCTGCTCAAGTTGTAAAACAGACGGGAGACTGTGTTTTTGGTTGGAGCGGGAGTGTGGGGACAGCTAAAGTGGCATTTCTGCAAGTGGTCCAGCCTAGTAAAACTGGTATAAGACATGACATTTGGGAGGGGAAAAAAGCAACAGAAAAAACATTGGCAATGTTAATGATTAACAATGGAATAAAAAGTACAAATGCTTTTATAAAGCAGATGTGCATAAGATTGAAGTTGTAATTAATTTCTTCTGACATGAAATATACTAAGACTAGTTTTTAGGAAATTTAAATAAGTGGCCCTTACCACTCATTTTCCTTCTACATTTCTTTCCCAAAGTGAACTCCATTACTAATGAACCATCACACGGTAAAACATTTATAATATACCATTTTATAAGCCTAATCACGAATACTGTAGTTGCCACAGTCCAATTACAGAGAAAACCTTCTCTAGTGACAGAATGTTAACTGTTTCAATTACCACTGACCCGTTGTGGCGGAATGTGCTTTTAAACAAGTAATGTCCAAATATCACCCTGTCTACAGCAGCTCGGGAAGCGAACCTGGAACTCAGATCCCATAGATAATTATTTGAACTATTGGTTTGTATAAGCTGTTCTTGTTATAGTTCCTTTGAGTAAACAGGGAATTTTAAATTAAATCATAAATGTGGTGAAACACGTAAAGCCCAAACATATTTCATAAATTCTAGTTGTGTTAATTCTTAGTAGAAGTTATCCAATTACAATTTTTCTCATGCTTCCCTTAGATTCAGAGAATTTATGAAAGTTTTGATTTGATAGAGAGCTCCTAGGCATTTAATATGGATATAAGTTAAATTGTCATATTAAGTAGTTTTATTCTATAATTCCTAGAAAAAGAAAGTGTTCCACGGTACCTTTTGAAAATTAAAATCCATGAGTTTAAGGCCATATACAACTTCTGTATATGGAGATGGAGTGTAATTAATATTCTGGAGAAAATAATCCTGCACTCTGTATAAGAGAGAAAAATTCTGAAATGTTTACAAAAATGTAAAGCCATTATGCTTAAATCATTGATGTGTGTTTGCTTTTATAATGGTGTAATTTAGGGACTTTAATAGAGTAGGTAGTTATGGTAGTTATAGGTAGTTGTGCCAGGGCCATCCTCCTTTCTCTAATTGCAGGGCTGCCTTTGAACTGATATCTCATTTGTCCCACATACTTGATGGCGTTTTGTTTGCTTACATACTTCACATGGTGTGGGTGTGTGCATTGCATGACTTCATAATCAATATTTGTGAGTCGAAGCTACAGTTAATTGAAAAAAATGCAATGTGAGCAGAAAAGATGGGACAAACAGCGTTCCACATCTCTCATGGTGTCATCTTCTCAAAACTTCCTTAGTAACTGTAGTGTTGGTGAAATAGTTACAGCTAGAGCAAACGGAAGATGTGCTAAAGCTTGAAATATGGTTGTATGCCTTGTGAGAGTACGCTGATGCAGTGTAGTCTCAACAAAGCCATGCATGGGGGGAAGAACAAGAGAGGGCTCTAAAGGTGGTGAGCACAATACTTGGATCCTCACGGATCTCCTGAGTCGTGCATGCACCTGCTGCACAGGGTATCTCCTCTTTGGGCTCTGCTTTCCTCTACTCTGGTACAAGACTATGATTTTACTCTTGGCCTTCTCTTAAGTGCTATATGTGTGCGTTGTGAGCTATGATACAGTTCACTGACGCTGGGGAAACCCAGTACAGTACTCTGCAGTTTATTTAAGTTTGCATTCATTGCTGTGTTAAAAATAACTTGTGGTTAACTTTGAGGGTGGCAGAGCACTGGAACAGGCTGTCCGGAGTGGTTGTGGAGTCTCCTTCTCTGGAGACATTCAAAACCTGCCTGGACGCCATCCTGTGCAACCTGCTGTAGGTGACCCTGCTCTGGCAGGGGGGTTGGACTGGATGATCTCCAGAGGTCCCTTCCAACCCTGACCGTTCTATGATTAACTATGGATATAGCCTTTTCACTGAAAAGGCTTTGTACAGAAATAATTATTTAGCACAGAACACCCTTTTTGTTTGTGTCATTTGCTGTGGCTGCCTGCAATTTTTTAAAATTAAAACCATATTTTTTAAATGAGGGGAGTAAAAGGATTTTTTTTTGTTTCTGTTTCATTCCCAAAAGACACAGTGATGGTGACTTTAGCCATTAAATTTTTGGAGGGCTGCACCAATCTTTCTTTTCTCTCCTCATCACAATAACCATTTCAGTGTCAGAGAGTATATTTGATGCCTTGAATGGAGCTTATGCCCGGTATTACAGTGTAGTTGTCAGATTACATCTTAGGCGCATTTTAACAAGACAGCCTGTACAGCTGTGTTGTCTGTCCTTGTCATAAACAATCTCTTCCTTTGTCCCTTTTTATTTAAAGATTTTCCAGATCATTTATAATTCATTGAGATTTTGATGATACAGTAGTTCACCTGCTGGCAGTGGTAGCGCTGTAATTTGAAAGCACAGCAGATCTGATTACGCTGTCAGTCATGGGATAATATTCTCAAATTCACATCTCCCGTATCACACCTGCAAAATTGGTGGGTGAAACAACTTGAATAAGGTCAAAACAGATGACTGACTGAGGTGTGACGCCCTACCCGAATCAGTTTTAATGGTGGAGAATGGCAGGAGCTTCCAATGCTGTATTTTAGCGTGAAGAATTATTAACCAGTCCACCAGCAGCTAGTAGCATGATTGACAGGTGAGATATGGGTGCTAAAAGCTTCAATAATAAAGAATATAAAAGCCTTTGGTATTTTAGGACTTTCCATTTGCTTTGCTCTATTAGTCACATGTCTACAAATCACTGTTACAGAGATTTTGTTGAATATATGATTTAGTTTTCTATACCAATATAAATGTGTGAGTTTAGGTCAGATCAGTCTCTCATAGAATCATAGAATAGTTTGGTCTGGAAGTGACTCTCATGTGGGCAAAGTACTAAATTAAATGAAACCACTGATAAAATTCCAATGTGGTGCCAATCATGCCATGCCAGCTTTTGTTTTAGTTTTGTTTTAGTTCTTAAAGGATGTGTCTAAGGGTGTGGCTAACAACTGTACTTTGGTGAAAAAAAAATATGTATAATTTTGCAGTTGATTGACAGCAATGACATTTTTAAGACTGCTGTAATTTTGGTTATGTCAGCAGACAGCACACAAGTGAAATAGTTCATGGAATAAAAACATCCTGTGTAAAATGGAATGAATGTCAGACTGGCTTAAAATCACTGTTTTGAATAAATCATAAAATAACTAGTCTGTTTTACATTCTGCATCTGCAGTGAGTTAAATGTATTGCGAGTAGATATTGGAAAGATGCATTTTTCCTTGTTAGGTGCATTCAATTTTATATTTTTACTCTATTTTGTTTCTTTCAGCCTGTGGAGAAACGCTGCAGGAATCTACAGGCAACTTTTCTTCTCCAGGATTTCCAAATGGTTATCCTTCCTACACACACTGCATATGGAGAATCTCTGTGACCCCAGGGGAGAAGGTACTTTACAATTTCCTCGGCAAAACACAGATACCATTTGCAAAATAAAATGTTGCATTTCTTTAGCTTCTCATTTAAGTTTAAAGCTTGCATAATAATTGAAAACAATGGTATGCCCTAAAAATGTGACCATGAACTAACTACGTGCTATTGACTTGACTTTGGTCTGTGGTATTAGAACCACATCATCTATTTGGTGGCCGTCCATGGCGAATGAAGGCATGGTGTCAATCTGCTATATGTTTTCATCGTGAAATCCCTTCAAAACTGGCTTCCAATTCAGTTGGTGGTTCAGTGTAAAGGTGGAAGAGGTAGTTCAGGCTCCTGCATGGTCTCTTCTCCAGCACGGGCCCGGGCGAGCTGGCTGAGCTGTGTGGGGCTGACAGCTGGGCTCGGCCTAAGAAAGCTCTTAGTATGTCGAATGAGGTGTTTCTAAAATGAAACGCTAATAACGTGGGGTGACGAAAGTGTCGTTGTTGGTGTTCCCTGGTATCGGTTCTAGTGCATACGGTTTTACTTTCTGGGCATCAATTTTAGAGGAAAAAGGCTGGTGGGGGGGAGGAATTGGCTTAGTGAGGGCAGTTTGGGGAGAGAAGCGTGCCATCCTAGGGAAAGCAAAACCTGTTCTTCTTGTGTACGCTTTCAAAATGTGCTAGCTGAATCTTGTTTTAAGTTATTGGCTCAAATATTAGCCTGTCTCAAAATAAATAAGGATGGAGGGAGCAATGGGAAGTTTCAGCTGGAACAAAAGATGCAGGGGAAAAAAAAAAAAAGGATGTAAGTTTCTTTACAAGAAGCAGTGGCCGATATTAAGGAAATACAGCCTAAAGACTGAAATATAGAACCTTAGCCCCAGCCTCAGTACTGGAGAGTCCACAGAGGAAAACCCAGTTATTTCAGTCCATTTTGTCAGTGGTATCCCCCCCTATATTGGACACAGTTTTCTCCTGATTGGATTACTTTATTCCATGTTTCTTTCAGGTCAGGGTCCTGGTAGACACCAAGAACATAAGTTCTTGATGCGCTAATAGATCCTGAGAAGCTATAAGAGCATTTGCCACTGTGGGGGATGAAAGCAAAGTCGTTTGGAAAGCGTTCGCCCTCCTCTGGGCAAGAGCCAGAGACAGGATGAAAAATAAACAGGCTCTGTGCTGGGAGGGCGTGGGTGGCTCTGCAGGTTGGCAGGGAAAAACAAATGAAAACAGATGAATAGGAGAAGGTTTGCGCAAAAGATGCAAATTAACCTAGATAGGTAATTTTATGTCGCCACTATTTGTCTTGCTTCTTAGGCACTGCTGTGGTAACAACAAAAATGGTTCAGGTTTCTTTTCTAGTCCTCAGTTAAAAACTTAAAAAAAAATTTCTAGCGTTCATCTAAAATTATTATTGGCTTTTGAAAACAATGTCAGTATATGAGTTAGAAAATGGTCGTGCTTAAGTATTCATAACGTACTCCAACTTTGTGCAAGCCTATCTGCAGAGGTTGGTGTAGTTGTAATATATTTGTGGATATCATTATGTGTTGAGTTTGTAACCACCACTGTACCTGTATTATGCTGGACAAAAGCTTAACGGGGGAAAGCCCCTGTCTTGAAGTGAGCAATGTAAGAAGACCGACTCCCTTCCCATCTTACCCCCTGCTTCAAATGGGGAAAAAGACTGAAAAGAATTTTCTAATTCAAATTTGACATGACAAGTTGTGTCTGTAGAGCGCTGTTCTGACCTCCAGCTCTCGTAGTCTCCATATAATTCAGCAAGAACAACGCTATGATAGTTGTGCTAATGTCAAAAAGTCTGTTTTGTCAGGGCTATTCCCATAGGATATTCTCTGTTTTGAGATAAAGGTCCCTATTTGCAGCAAGTACTTGGATGTGAATAGCAGAAATGTGGTCTAAATCTTAACTAATGCATATATCACAGTGCCTTGGACACACATGATGCTTGATCCCAAATTTTCTCAGTAAATGATGATAACATATTCACGTTATGAGGGGAAAATAAACATATTTAAATTGTTGTTTCTTTGTTTGCTGCTTTGACCCTGATAGATCTCAGGAATGTTGCGTGGAGGTTAGAGTATGTATAAGTACATCACATCATGTTCTGAAAACGTCAGTGAGCACTTTAGTCACCTAAAAATAAACTGAAAAAGCATCAGTCCAGATTGTCTAACTCTTGTCTGTTATGTATTGAGATTTAACATTGTGCTGTTTTAGCATAGTTTAGAGGTCTTCTATTCTATCAGTACTGCTTTCTGCAAGTACAGACACTTCCGATCTTTGACGGCAGGAAATTCAATGAAGGACGGGATTGCAGTGGTACACGCTAGCTGCAGTATTCCTTTTATTGTCAGGCAGCATAAATTGCCAGCCCAACGTAATATGTGTGTGTCCCTATTACTAAAGCAAGGCAGTTAATTTACCTTTTACTTTCTCTCAAGATTTAAGACTGTATGGTAAACAGCTGTATGCAGTATATCTATACACAGAAAAATCTCTGGGGGTGGATGGTGTTTGTAATACTGTTACGCCCTCTGCCAGGTCGAATCCTGCCTTCTGGTGTGTAGAAATTTTGTTGGCATAGGGAGTTGCAACTGTGCAAGTGTTGTGTTTTTGGTTTTGTTTTTAATCTGCCTTTTTGAATAAGTTACATTACTTTCCAATTTTCCTTAATATTTCACGTGAATAATAAAATAGGATACAGGGGGAAATACCATCTGCAGAAAACTTCGTACTGCCTGGTGTTTGTTATGTATTTTGTGTTTTCTTATCCCAGGCAGTAGGAGGTATGATATATTCTCTCTGCAGTAGCACAATTGAATCTGCTGTGTAATCAATAATTCCTTAACTGTGCTGACAAATACCCATTGATTGTTTTTCCTGTGAAGACTTCCAGCCATCCTGTCCCCTTGAACGAGCTCTGCCTTGTCTGTACCTCTATTTAATACTTTGCAGAATTGCAAATAAGAATCTTAAATTTATTTATACTTGTTTCGTTCCTGACCAGAAATCATGCTGTGACAGATTGGGGGTTCTGCCTATGTACAGCTAATGAATTCTGGTCAATGCTAAGGAACTGCTGCATCATCAAATACCGTGACATGTCAGAGGGAGAAAAGGCTGTAAAGGTTATTTCATATAGTTTCAAAGGAGGGGGCCATTGAGGAGACTTATTAAATTCTAATGGTTTCCATTTAGATAGCAGCACTTTGAGACAATGACATGATCACACCTAAGTAAAACCATTCTTTTCCCAACTCTATCCTGGCAACTAAGGTTTGCAAAAACACAAATTTCCAAACAGAAACCGGAGGAATCTGATGTTTCAGCTGTGTCATGGAAAACGGAAAACTTGTGGCTAGACTGGTTAGAGACCTCCAGGCTCCACACAGCTGAGCCAGTGGAAGAGGTATAGGATGTGGCTTCCATAACTTGCTTCCAACAGAGCCAGCTGGGTTAACTTAAGCAGCTGTGGAAGGTGGCCCGACCTTCCCTAACCCAGCCTAACCCAGCTGTCTGCATCTCATCTGGGTAGAGAAAAAGGCTCCCCCTTGTGAACCACTCTGCACACCTGGGGTGAGGTGGGCATGAGTGGAAAAGGAGGAGGAGACTGTTGAGGGCAGTAGGGTTTTCAAGTGGTATGGCTAGATACAAACAGAGATACCCATCTATGGTCTGAGAAACTTGGGAAAAAAATGAAGGTAAGAGTTTAGAAGGAATCTGAACTGCAAAGTGATTGAGATGAGGGGAAGTACAAAAATTTTGTAGTTGGTGAGGCCTCTTTATTTGAAGGACAGGCTGAAGAAGAAACAGTCTGCAAAGGACGAAACAGAATTGCTGTCTGAATGAAAGAATATACTGACTTCTCTGCCATCCTCAGAGGCAGATTCAAATAGCGCTTGGAAATGTAACAGAAAACTGAAGCAGAGGAAAGCACATGAATGATTGTACTTTTAGCCAGATCTGCATGTTTCTCATGGAGAATAACATGGTAAGTAGGTGGTTTTGGAATTCTGACAATATCTGTGCATTTATTTCTTCAGTACACTTCCCTGAAGGAGTGCCTGAATAGCAAAGGCAAAATGCCCTGTGGGTTAGACATCTGGGAAAGGGTGCAAATAAGCTAGAAGAAGTTTGAGAGATGTAGCAGTAGGCAAAAGCAAAGACGTGAGTTGTGAGGTTCCCTTTCCAGGAAGGAATGGCACAGTAAGTCTGTGTCCAGGAAATAAGACAGGGAAGTTGAAACAGGAGATGCTGCAGTTAGACTAAAAGAAGCATGAAAGCATGTGGATGGACACAACCACAGTAACCTAGTGAATGCCAGCTGAGAGGATCAACTAATGCTTTGATGCATGCCATTTTTGGGTAAACAGTGCAATAGTCTGGAAACTGAGTGGCCTGGCATTGAAGGATTTCTGTCAATTTTCTCAGTAACACTGGAAAGAAAACATTCTTCTTATTTTGCAAAATTGAAAAAAAAAAATATACAAATTCTGCACCAAGGCCCTGATGAAAAACTGGCAAGGGGAAAGTGAGAGCCATCTAAAGAGAGATGTAGCTCAACAGTTGGGTTGAAGATAGAGGTTGTTAAGTAGAAAACTGGATTGTAGTGCTTGCTCTGCTGAGAGTGTGTCCAAAGCATGTGCTGTGCTTACCTGAATCTTTCCAGTTGTCCCTCTGCTGTTGAAATTTGTTCTATTTAACCTGACTAGCCACATATGAAATGGGAAAGGAGTCTTAAAGTCTAGCTCACAGAACTTACAGAGGTGTAGCAGATCTAGAATCAAATTTTGAATGTCTCAAAGTTGGAAGTTCAAATCCTTGGAGTTCAACAGTGGACTGTTTGGATAATTTGCTTACTGGCTTCACCAAAAAAAACCTCCTCCCAAAAGACACAAGCAACACTCCTCTCCCCCCAATTCCCTACTTGCTCTAGCTTTAAAAGTACTGATTTGATGTATTTTCTATATAAAAACTCTTTATTGTTCTAATTCAATGAATGATTAACTGGGTAAGCATTTCATTATCTTCTTAAATTCCATGCTTATGAACATATCCCCTATCTACATAATAGAAGATATTAATTTAAACTGTTTTGTTTCATTAGGACTGAATTAGCTTTGTTTTTCAAAGTCCAGGAAAAGGGTATCTATATTGAAAAATAGTCCAAGATATTAGAATAACTATTACTGCAAACCTTTAGGTATAAGGAACATGTTTTCCTTAAATATATTCATTTCTGCTGTAATTTCTGTTGCAACAAAGAGAAGGGACTGCACGGCTATTGTGTCTGATTTCACATTTGTCCGTTTTCGTCTCTGAGCTCAGGAAAGAAACCTACAATATAATTTGATGACTACTC
Source organism: Anarhynchus alexandrinus (assembly GCA_008711295.1). Lineage (NCBI taxonomy): Eukaryota > Metazoa > Chordata > Aves > Charadriiformes > Charadriidae > Anarhynchus > Anarhynchus alexandrinus. The sequence goes on along the minus strand of VUYV01000061.1, from coordinate 3,785,773 downwards.
ATTGTTATAGGTCAGATGATTCAGAGTGCCAATGGCAGCCTTGACATGAGTTAATGTTATCTAAATATGTTTCCGAAGTATCAAACTAACATTGAAGCAGACGTTCTTTGCATACAGATTGGAGACTAAATTATTGCCTTCCTTTGTGGCCCTAAAATGACAGAAGGAAGGGGCCAAAAGGGAGAGGGCAGGCTGTATTTGTTGCATCTGCTACACTAAAAATGTACCAAAGCTGCTTGCAGGATGTTCCCATGGAGAACACGCTGCTAGAGGCAGACTGCTGTTTAAGCAACCCTTTTGCAGGTTTTGTGAATGTGGTAGCAGCTTGTGGATATAAATGTTTGGCCATACCCAACCATCAGAACAGGTATTCATTTATTCAGTGCTGTCCTGATGGTCCTTGGCACGCTTCGTGTCCCATACCTTCATCCCACAAGGCTGTGGCTGCCAGCATAATGTGCCTCAGTGTACAGGACTTCTGGCTGTTGGGCTTTATGTGTAGCCTTACAGATGTTTTCTGTTTCCCATGCCATCGTGGTAGTAAAAGCGAAAGCTGAATAGAATCACCTGTGAGCTTGGTCTTCCACCCAGTCAGTAGTGTCAGCACGAGGCGATAGGGGAAGATACAGCTTTTAAGATTAAGTCAGAAATTTTCCCACTCTCCACTGAAAACAAAAGAGATTTTTGAGAATGTAATTGCTCATACGGATGTACTTAGTTATTTTTTGTGGAACATAAGTGAAAGCAAAACTCCTGCTAGCCTAATGTTAAGACACTTAGTGTTTTGCTATGAAAGATTATGTCCATTTTGCATTCTTTGGATAAGAGCCTTACCGTGACCCTCTACCACCTCCACACTCAAACCACCGAGCGTTGTATTATCTTTAAATTAGTTTTTGTCTTCTTAACGTAGTTTTTTATCATCTTAAAATTAAACAGTCTGAATAACTTCTGCCTTTTTGGTTTAATATTGTACTATGTTGTGGTTAGAGACACATGGTGCCTTCAGAGGAGATGGAAGTAAACCATCCCGTCTGACTGTCTGGGCCCATTGTTCCAGTTATGGTGTTATATTGCCTCCTTGCAGCTGGACTAAGGGTGAATTCCTCTCCTTTCAACTGACACTCACAGCTGCTTCATAGGCTGCCATGGAGATATATTTTTGCAGCGTGAGGTATTTGCGACTGTGCAGCAATTCATGTTTGCTATATAATAGGAGGTTTCGATTGTGAATTCCTAGGATCAAAGCTAAAAATAAAACCACTTCTATGCTCATATGTGAATAAAGAAGATTTTTAGTTAGGTTGAAATATTTATTAATCTACACTGAGGAGCTGATTTGGAAGAATATGAATTCTTTTTCCAAATATACCTAAATCCAATGAAAGGTTATGAATTTTGTAATAAAAAATACGAAGGATTTTTAATCTTCTTGTTTGGTCCTGAAATTGCAGGACATGATGCTAAGACTGTCCCAGTCAGTCAGGGTCCAAACTGTAGCTATTGCGTTATCCTGTGATCCAGGATGAATCCTACTCCTGTGTTAAAAGTATAAGTTTATGGCAGTTTAGGATTAGTATTTCTAAACCAAAGTGGGATAATGCAATGGTCTAGGGTAGTCCTGATATTATGTGTTGAAAATATGCCTATTTACAGATGTGCTCAGCAAAATTGGGAGTCAAAGTTCAAAAGTTCCAGAAATGCACAGAACTCAGATTTCTGTATAAAAAGCTTTATTATAGTTTCATTAAGAGTCATTAAGGGATTGTGTAACATTTGTTTTAGTGATATTACTTTCAGCATTACTGTCCACCATTGTCAATATTTAACTTTTCTAAAAGTAAATTATCTTGTTGAAACAATAGTAGAAGGAAATGCAAACCAAAATAAAACTGCAATTACTTTTTTTTACAGCTGTCAGTGCTGATTATAGTCAGAATGGAAGAGGAATTGGCAGGAGAATTATCAAAACAACATACTTAAAATTATATTAGCACATTATTTTACTTTAGCACTCTCAATTTTTTTTCTCAGTGAAAAGCTGCCTGTAAGCAATTAAATGTGAATAGTCTGTCTTGAATTTGCACAGATGTGTAAGATTAAATAAAAAACTTTTAATGTTCCCGATCAACTTCTACTTACTGTAAGAAATAATTGAGGAAAGGTTAATTAAGTGTCTAAGCAGTTGGAATCCTGTTACAGGCGACCACTCTGGCTTCTGTTCTGCAGAATGTTGTTGTGATCATTTTCTAGTATCAACCACACATGGTTTAATTAGGTATTCTCCTCTGATTGCAGATTGTTTTAAACTTCACCACCATGGACCTTTACAAGAGCAGTCTCTGTTGGTATGACTATATTGAAGTAAGAGATGGCTACTGGAGAAAATCACCTCTGCTTGGTATGCAACTGTTGAATGCCGCCCTGTCCATAGTTCCCACACTTATTTAGTTCAGTGGACTTGTGTGCTGTTGAACTAACAACAAACCTCTTGGTTTTTAGGTGTCTAGAATGATTCTAAACGTAGGGATGGGAAAAAACCTCTAAATGGTCTCAAATAAGTCGTTAATTTGACATCAAGCCTCAAGCCTTCTTTTGATTGCAGCTAGCTGTTATCCAGCTTGGAGTGTGGAAAGATGAAAACTACAAAATGTGCAACTTTTTGCTTTGCATGTGGGTATTAGAATATGAAGTTGCCATAGTTTTGTTCACAGAAATGGGGAAATAGTATACAGACAAATCTGTAGGGCATGTGATGGGAAATCCATAGAGCACGTGATGAGCACGTGCCCACTGTAGAGTTGTATTTATCAGCTCTGTTCCTGTAATTTTAAGATTATGAATAGAAGGTTACTTCTATTTCGTCTTCACATGTCCTTCCCTGCTCTTGCAGAGAAGAGACTTGCAAAGCAATAATGAATTAAGTCTTAGAATTGCAACTAATATGCAGGAAGCTGCAGCCATCCTTTTCTTAATTCAGAGGACTGGTGGGGAGATTTCACACCCTGTAATGCCACTGCCTAATCCAGAGGCTCGGTTTGATATCCTGTGATCTTCTAGGATTGAAACTGGGGATTTCAGACCATAGGAAACATGAACGTCTCCAGTTTCTTGGGGTCAATTTTGTTGTTGTTTTTAGAATGAAGACTAGAACTATTTGTTAGTGTCCTAACAGCCACAATTTAAAAACAGCAACAAAGAAAGAAAAGGAAGCAGATAGAGAGGACAGCTTTTGAAAAGTAGTGCCTGTTTTCTTGGCCTTAAAAAAAAAGAAAGAAGAAAGAATTAAGACCAGAGAGTAATTACTCTTTTCTCCTGTTCCCTTCTCTATCACTGAGACAAACAGAAATTTCACCTACCTAGGCTGAATTTAAGAGGATAATATAGTCTAGGGTCATTTGGATGTTAGTTTTTAAATCTCTTTGGTCCTTAGGCACAATGACCGGTATTACTGTGACCTAGGTTACGTTAAGATTTGTGTTCACTTTCGCTTTCCAAAACACCCAGGTTTGTGTGTATAGAAACAGTCTATAACAATAATTTTTCTACTTAATTCTGCTAAGGTTTTGTACTTAGACTCGTGAGTCTGACTGCAATGAAAAGAAGTACTGAAAACTTTATAATAAAATCTTTGTGTACTAGGTCCTGATCTGCAGAAACCCATCTGCTTGACCATAAACGTGTGAATAGTTCCACTGAGTTGGTTATGTTACTTCTGTTTATATGTTAAACACTTGTATAAATGTTTGCAGCATTTGGCTTCAGAGGCGGCAGAAAATGCAGTTACTGGTTGCATGTTTTTAGGCAGGTTTTGTGGTGACAAACTGCCAGAAGTCCTCGCATCCTCTGACAGCAGGATGTGGATCGAGTTCCGCAGCAGCAGCAACTGGGTTGGGAAAGGTTTTGCAGCAATTTATGAAGGTAAGCCTCTTACAGCATTAAAAATTACTTGATTATGGAGGAAAAATATTAACTGGATACCTTTGGCTATTAAAAAAAAAAAAAGTGTCAGAAATAACCTAATACGAAATCAATATTTTATTACTAAAAGAGACAGTAGGTGTTAACTTACTAGACAGGACATTTTGAAACTCTTCCTGTGATCAGATTTCAGATGATCTCTTTTCCACTGACACCACTGCTAATCATAGCATCATAGTATGGTTTAGGTTGGAAGGGACCTTAAAGATCATCGAGTTCCAAGCCCCCTGCCATGGGCAGGGACACCTCCCACTAGACCAGGTTGCTCAAAGCCCCATCCAGCCTGGCCTTGAACGCCTCCAGGGATGGGGCAGCCACAACTTCCCTGGGCAACCTGGTCCAGTGCCTCACCACCATCACAGTCTAGAATTTCTTCCCAATATCTAATATTCATAAGCTTTTTTTACCAGTCATTTAATGAACTAAATGTGCATGTTCTTGTGCTTAGTGTGTGGAAAGATTTGAGTACTTTCTGTTTATTCTTCAGAAGAATCTGACTTAAGTTTTCCATATGCTCTGGGATTACTTAACAGAGACACTCCCACACACTAAGGATATTAGCAAGTCAACATTCACCTGTTTAAAATAGAGCCTGTTTTCTTAAATATTGAATCCATGGTAGTAAACTGTTTGATTTAGTTGATATTCACAGATCTTTACCTGATTATCAGTATGGACCCTGAAAAGTGCATTTGCATTCATGAAAATGTTTTTTGTTTATATTAGCTGTTTCTTCAAATTCGGTGTAAGCTTGAAGTGATAAACTGTAGGTCAAAATGCATAGATCATTATAAAATGAGATTTCTGTCTTATTTGTCTCTTTGTGAAGGTTACTAAATATTAATGAAGAATGTTTCAAAGGTGAACAAAAAGTAAAATCTAATTATTTTGACCTTTTAAATATAACCTGTAGAATGTATAGATCCAGATTAAACATGTTTTTGAAGTCTTCCTGAACACTGTAGACATGGTTAGAGCTATTACAAATGCTGAATTATATTTGCTAGCTGAAATACATATAGTGGTTTAAATGTTTGTGTTTTCAAAAATTTGTCTTTGGTAGACTTTTAAAGTCTTCTCCAGAACAATCTTATAATTAGTTTTAAAAAGCAGAGCATAAAATGTCAGTTTGGGCATGGGGAACAGAAAACATTATTATTGACGATAAGAATTTTATGCTTTTATCAGCTATTTGTGGAGGTGAAATCCACAAAAACGAAGGCCAGATCCAGTCTCCCAATTATCCTGATGACTACAGACCAATGAAGGAATGTGTGTGGAAAATAACAGTGTCAGAAAACTACAATGTAGGATTAACCTTTCAAGCATTTGAGGTAAAGCCTTTTAACTGATCTCAGAAAAGCATCTAGTGGCTAAGTGACAGTGACATTTAAGGGAGTCCTTATTAAACCTGTGAATGAATTTAAGAATTATCTGTGAAGAATAAGCTCCAGAATCCAATTCTACTCTCCATGATACCTTCCTTTCTGCACAATTTTTCAAGATTAAGGGTTCTTCATGTTTTCTATGCTATTTGAATTGGAATGTTTAAAATACTGACAATAGTCACAACTTAGCAAATACATAATCCAGGTTCAGCAAGGCTGTCTTAATATTCTGTTAAATAATAGGCATTTTTTATCTTTGCTAAATCTTATTGTTAAAAAGGAATGTCTATTTGGAAAGAAACCAGTGTATTTTTTGGCTTCTGTTTTGAGAAGAAAGCAAAAAAAGAAAGCCTACTTAAATTCAGTTTACAAACCTATATTTAGAGAAGGAAGAAAAAAGCCACAGTGAGTCATACTTGCGTGTGTACATCTCTCTGTGTAGAACCTTGCTAACCAGTGGTAAACTATTGTATAACAAAGAAAAATAATATTTCATAGGTCTTTTTTATACATACGCTATACACTGGTTTGAAGTTTGTAGGTAAATTTAGTAACATACTTTGAGTTCACTTGTTTTATTTGAATATGCCTCAGCAGTAATGACATGAAGAACACTTTTTTTAAAATTAAACTTTCTGGCTTTATGGTGTGCATAGATATAAACACAGATATTGTAAATACAGATATAATTTTCAACCTGTGATTTTAGTTTTACAGGCAGACTTCAGGGGTATGGCACATTTTTGCTATGACAAAAAGGTGTAAGCATGAGATAACAAGGGTTTGGGACTTTATCTGCAATTATGAATATAAACAATGGAAATTTTAACAATTTCACAAAATGTACTTTGTTTGCCCTTTTTAATATCCTGAGTTAATGTTGGGTCAACTGTAGACAAGATCAGCTCTCCCTGCCCGAAGAGTTTTCCCAATGCCATTCAGACTCTGCATGGCCTGGCTCAAGATTGCTTAACATAGTCAGTCTCTTTTTAAGCACTGTTGAAAATGCACAATGTTTTCAGTAACTTTACATAATTTACTGACTAGATATGGAGCTTTTCTAGTCTGCCATTGGTGCTCAGTATTTTTTAGCGTGATCCCAAGAGACATGGCACTATGCCTCTTCATATGAGACTTGCCACAGTATTTGATCTCTGTGCAGGTGCTCAGCGTAGGTCTACACGCACGATACATAATCGCTTGAACTGACCTCAGTTTCATATCACTTCTGGGAGCGTCAAACTTCCATCTCTTCTTAGCTTTCAGGACCTTTTTCTAATCACCAAATTATGGTGTATTTGCAATTGTGAAGATGGCATATTCCTGCCTCACCATATAGAAAATAATTAGAAGCAAAGGACCAGCAAATGAGAACACAGTTTAGTAGGCTGGTGGTTAAGGCTGTAAGAAGAAACGTCCAGTTTTTCCCCCAGACTATTTAGTATTATGGCACTCTCTAGAGGTGAAACATGTGGACTGACACCTCATAAGAAGAAAGAGGAAATTAAGCAGAAGTATAGTTGAGTGGTAGTCTCAAGTTAGTGCCTCTGCTAGATGTGTTTTGAAAGAAGAAAAATAAATCCAACAGTAGGGACTTAAAAAGCACATACTTTTCCAGGGAGAGTCTGAGCTGTGATTCCAGAGTGGCAAGATGCCCTTGAGCACCAAATGAGGTGCCCCAGAAAGGCACAAGACTTCTGTTATATCTGTCTTCGCGGCGTTTCTTACTGGCTCGTCCACAGGGCTCCCCGCTGAGAGAGAGAGTTGCTTTGGAAACTGCTCTGGAGTGCCTTGCCTAGACATTCACCATTGGGTCTGATTTCCATTTCAGGTCCAAGCGCCTGAACGTAGGTGTTCTGTTTTTTGCTGCTAAGTCCCTCTCTGGACTGAATCCTTGGTGCACTGCCCAGTAAAACAAAAAGTTGTTTAAAAATCACAGTTCTTCGTGCCAGCTGAGATCAAAAAAAGTAAATGTCAGGCCAAAGAGTTATTGCAGTGTGTTTGTGAGAAAATTACTTCTCTGTCCTTTGAAAGGTACAGTTAAGTAAGAGGAATTCTCATTATCCATATGTAATGCTAGAAAAAATAACTGTATAAATAACCTTCACTCTGAAATGAAAGCACTAGGGAAGCTGAGAATTTCAAACTCTATCAATGAGTCATCTTGTTTTGCCTGCTGTGGGCAACTCGTTCTCCACTGAGTGTGGGATTACCCTTTCTTATTTGGCTGCCTGATGGGCAGCTGCACTTTCCAGTATCTAGATGACAGCAGGGATGTTGGGACTAGTAACTTCATCTTTTTGCTTCACTGTTGTAGTCACCTTTATTATACTGTTCTTTGAAAATTAGCGGTCCTTGTGTATTTTTTTTAAAGGACTTTTGTTGGCACGCAGTTTCACCAGGTAAGGCAATCCTGAGGGTTTGTAGAGCTGAGCCATTTTAATCTTCCTCATTTGAGTGGCCATGTTAATCTTCGTGCAGATAATGTTCATTTAAATTATTTTTACATAAGTCAGAGAATAAAATTTATCTGATCTTCTGATTCCACTAGGCATATATCCCACCTTTTATACCTTTTATGACTAAAGTCTATGACTTGAGTCAGATATGCTTATCTGTACTGGAATTTGACTCTATCAACAAATAAATTAACAATGACAAAAAGTAATTGGAAGACTTCTCCTGAAATGTGATTGCTCCTGGATTTGCTCTTCAGACCCTCTTTTTTTTTTTTGTGCTATATATATATTTATTTTTTTTCTGTTGGAGGAGTACTACAAAATAAAGGTGGCCTGGAATTTTTAACCAGATATGTTTTAGTCTAAAGTAATTTTTTTTTCAAAACTGAAATTATGTACAAGGAATTTTCTTTCCTTTTGAGAATGCATGTTGAGAACATATCTGGCTTTCCATTTCACCAGATTTCGTAGTGTTTTCTTGTGCTTATGCTCCTGTCTTAGGAATTTTTCTGGCATTTTCTCAGCTTAGTTCTATAATACCATCAAATTCTGGGTTTCCTCTAAGGACTTCAGGAGCCAATGGTATCTTTCATTCTCCTAGAAGCAATGCAATTTTCTGCAAAACCTATTTATGCTTTTCTGCATTTGCACATTTTTTGCACATTTTGTGTATTTTCATCCATGTGTAATATCAACCTTGTGAAGTTTTAATGCTCCAGTAAATAAGATTTACAGAACCAGTCCAGTTACAACTAAACTCACTGGGAGTCCTTTCATTAACTTGAGGAGATTTTCTGCCCTTGTAGTGGAAAGAATAAGAGACTATTGTAAGTGTAATAGATCTTTGTATGGCAGTGTTCCCAGATGACAGTACCATGACATCTTAAAACCTGAGGTACAGATAAGCAAAGAACGTTTTATACTAGTTCTTTTTCATTGGTTACCAAGTGCCTTAACATCAGTTGTCATTTCTCAAAAACACAATACTTATCCTTTAGTTTATATATAGGTGTAACGATTTAATCCCTTAATATAATAATATTGATAATAATAATGGCATCACTTGCAGTTGTAGTATACTAAAAATAGATGAATATGGTAGAATGGCCACCTTTCAAGTTATTTTATTGAAAATCAATAGCACTTTCTAGGTTGGTTGATTTTTATAGCCTTAGGAAGTTTAGCAACTTACTGCTACACAAAATGTATTTTTAGCTCTTGTCTTCTGCCAAAAATAGAGTGATTCTCAGAAAAGAAACTAACAGTTCACCTCATTGGGAATTTGGTATGTGTAACTCAGAGTTGCAATTGGCCTGTGAAAAATCAGATTTTCCATATTGCCCCATAGAACATGGAAAACATGGAAACATGGAAAAAGACAGATGTTAATTAAAAGTCTTGAGTAGTGAAATGACCACGGACGTGTGAGGAAAATACACAATTCCTTCATTGATATTAGCGGGCTTTGGACCAGGTCACTTCTTTCTGCATCAGAGTGCAATATGATTTTTACTGAGATAACAAGGCAGACTTTGTTTCAAAATGGAATATGATGTCATGTGTTTCAAATTTATTATTTAGATTAATGCAAATTTGGAATCGGTATTACTGTGTCAAAAACTTATCAGTGCTCAGGTAGACACATGCCTGACTGCATTAGTTGCACACATACAATTGCTGTTGATGTCAGCAATGGGTGGTTGCATCCCAGGTCTTCTTGACTTTTCTTACTCATTTCCCAAACTCTGGCCCAAAGCAATTCCTGAGCAAACAGCTAAGAAATCAGAGTAAATGGCAATATGGATTGTGCCAGATAAGTGAGTGGGAGAAAATTACGTATTTAAATACTTGAAGAATTGGAAAGTTGGAAAGAAGACAGACAATTTTTTTGTGTGTGTGTGTGCCATATTTTGATGCCATTAGAATGAAATAAAATCAAACAGCTCCTTCCCCCAGTTTTCCCTCTTACATAAAAGAAGCAGAAATCCTAATGTGCTAAATGAAAGCTCCTTACTCTGTGGTGGTTACTGAGCTTAGTGTTGGTCATGATGCATAATTAGAGCAGAGTATCAGCAGCCACTTGTACTAACTGTGCAGCTTACGTGCAAGAAAAACTCTGTCTGGAGATAAGATGTGGATTTTTCTGGGTTTGGTGTGGTTTTGACTTCTTTGGCATTTTAACAGAATTCGGATGTTCTGAATTACACTTGAGGCTTCTCCAACCCCTTCTCCCTGACTGTGGTCCCCCCGCTCCCCCCCTTAATCTGCCTTACGATTCAGCCACTTAGTTGAACAATAGTTTTCTTAGAGGATTTATTTTTGAATGCTTGGATTTTGTTAATTCTTTTGTAGCTAAGATGCTATATTACTTGAGTAACGTGAAGTAATCCTGCAGTAAAATGACCCAGATCAAGAGGGTTTCTTAATTCTGTTGGGAAAGATACTCTCAATAAACATAAGCATAAAAAATTTTTTAGGCTCTGCATAGGATCGTATTCGGGCTGCTACTGCTTTCTTCTTTGGGGCAATTCCCACTCTGACTGACTCTGCAAATACTATTATGTAAAGAGCACAAGACTTGCTACCCAAGTAGAAATGCACACGTGTCCATTCATATGCTACTCTATGTTTGCATGTCATCTGGCAGGAGGTTTAAATGAGGCACATTTTCAGTTGTTCTGGTTTCAGGAGGTTTCTCCATCAATATGGCAAAGATTCACTCCATTGACTTAGAAAGTCAAAAGATGACACCTGAAATAAGGAATCGTGCACAGAAACCAGACACATAATGATGATAGCTTTTGTCATCTGTTCTATTGGCTACTTAAAAGCTGATAATTTTGGAAGTGTGTTTGGATGTAATTCTACAGATGCCCCAAACTCTTAATGCACTGTAGTTTTTTACACTTACCCTGCAACATCAGTGGATAGTGACAAATGCAAAATTTTGCACTGTGTTGAAGATAAAGGAAGAAAATGAAATATTGATCATCACCCGAAATAGCACAGTTTGATAAAGTCTAAAAATCTTATGCATATTAATAACAATTCAGCTTTTTAATATTTCAAAACCAATTAATATTTCTGACCTGGTTAGTTGTTGAACCATTAATCTTTTATACTTGAGTGTACGTGAGAAAAGAGGACTTAACTTGAACTCAGAGTAGGAGTATGACAGAATGATGGAAAGCTTAGAGGTGAGCGTGTCTTTTTAGCTACTTTTTTTCCAGTTAGACTGTTGTGTCCTGTGTAACAATCTTGAAATTATTTCTTCTTTTAGAAAACAAGTATAGTTAAAAGAAGTCCCGTGATGCTTGTTCTTTTCCTCATCTTCCCAGTGTTTGAACCCTAAACAGAGAAACCTAACATTAACTTTGAAAAATTTCTGTCCCGTTTATTAGCTGATTGATATTTGATATTTATGGTCAAGTTCAAATAGGTCACTTTAAAAATAATTTTTTACAGATTGAAAGACATGATAACTGTGCATATGACTACTTGGAAATTCGAGATGGAACAAATGAAAACAGTCCTTTAATTGGTCACTTTTGTGGCTATGACAAGCCAGAAGACATTAGATCTACCTCTAATACCCTGTGGATGAAGTTCGTTTCTGATGGAACCGTTAACAAAGCAGGCTTTGCAGCTAATTTTTTTAAAGGTAAATGTTAAAGCATATTTTGGGAGCTGTGAACTGCTTATCATTTGATTTTGTACTAGAAAAAAATATGATAGGATATGAAAAAAAATTTTCAAACTAATTTTTCTAAAATCAGTTCTGTACTGTCTCCAGTATATTTTTTAACTGGGCATAAAATTTTATCTAATCAAAAGAGTTGAGGTATTTCTATCTCCTTGTAAAATATGTTCAAAGAATTAAGGAACATATCCAGTGCAACTTCCTTCTCTTTTCAGGTTCGAATAATCAGCTAAGTTTTGAAACAGCTTTGAAACATATCTTATCTTGTAAAAATGGGGGGGTCGTATTGCTTTATCAAATATAAATCTAAATAGTATAATCACAATAGAGACAACGTGGTCTTTTCTGTTATTTCTTTTTTTTTGTCTAAATTTTGTGGGTTTTTTTCTAATTTCGTTGCTGCATTAGGCGGCTTTATCAATTTATGACTTGCTGTGAGCAAGAAAAAAAAATACAACTGAGAAATCATACAGTGACCAATGTCCTCCCAGTCTTCCTCCAGTTTTGGTGGGGGGGTGTGTGTGTGATACCATTGCAGCTATACCTGCAGCAGTTGGTGCACGGGGAGTCTGTAATTCCTACCCTGTGCTGACCATGGCACAGTGAAAGCCACCACCAGTGGTGTGGCCATGGTGACACCCAAAATACAGGTCACAGCACCAGGAGGACCTTTTTGCTCTTGCGAAAAGCCACAAGCTGGGGCTTTTTTCCCCACTAACTGTTAAGTTTTTACTCTAGACAATTATAACCTTGAAGGCTGTAGACATGAGAGTGGGAGCTCTGTTTTATTCTGAAGAAATTATTTGTCCTGGTGCAAGGAAACAATATTTCAACATCTGAGGAATATTTTAACAATGAATCTCATGGGTATACTTCAGAGCTAGTAGAGATAATACATTATTCCTTTCCCTCCCCCATCCCTAATGCATCTTGTTCCCTTTAATATCAGTAGAATGAAAACCTGGGATTTGAGGATTCTGTTAATCTGTTTTTGAGTATGAATTCGGGATAATGCACAAATTGATTCTGTGGGAGATAAAGTGCCCTTCAAGTGACCCTGCTGTGGATTTTCAATCTTTCTTTCAATACTTTATACAACCTTTAGATTACGGCTGCCTGAATTATTGTATGTTGCCCACAAAGTGCTTATAAATTAGGTCTGCAGCTGTCAGTAGGTATTGTTGTAAAAAAACCCACCCAAACCCCACAAAGGACAAATTTTTATTTTCTCCATTGCAGGTCTCCTTAGTATTTGAAAACGCTCTAGTCAGCAACCACGGCGTCTTATGTAGTGCACCTTATAATGGCATGCATATGGCTTTCGGGGTTAATATTGATCCGGCAATTACAGCTGAGGAAGGTCATTATTTAACATTTTTTTGCATTCTTCCGTGTCTTGGCAGAGGAAGATGAATGTGCCAAACCTGACAATGGTGGCTGTGAGCAGCGCTGCGTAAACACTCTGGGCAGTTACCAGTGCGCCTGTGATCCTGGCTATGAACTTGGTCCTGACAAAAAGAGCTGTGAAGGTACAGTGCGTTGCTGTGTTATGGGCACTCGCAGAGTGCCATCGCTTGAGTGAAATGCCACACCTTTCGTATGCTCTGTGCTAGCAGTCTGAGATCTGTGGAACCCCGTCTGGAAAACCAGCGCTCCCTTTTAATTTGTGGTGCCGGGGTGATGTCTGTCCATGGCAGTGATCTTCACCCGATGTCTGTCACTAATTTAGCTTCACGGGTTTTGCTGTTAGTCGATTGGGGCCGATGCAAAGCAGAACTTCGTAACTTCCCAAACCACTTATTATATTATTCAAACTCATTAAAGCCAAGTCTCCCACTGTGTATAAGGAGAAAATTATCAGCAGAGCAATGTGCTGTTGTCTGAGTATCAGAATATTTAATGATCCCTCTGACCACCTCTGACTGGGGTGTGACTGGGAAGGTGGCTGGTTTGAAGAGCGGGATCCTTTATTCCAGCTCAAAACTCGGAGAAATCCTCCCCACTCCCAGTCAGGTTGTGGACTTTTCTTGCTGGAAACAAATTCTACATTTCAGGGTGAGCAAAACCTGTTCAAATAATCATTTGGAGAAATAAACACCTGATAAATGGAAGTCTGTATAAAGATAGGAATGGACTGAGATAAGCTTTTGCATTCTATACATATTTCATATCAAAGGAAAGAAGCAAAAGCCCTTGATCATTACACACCAATTATTGTTTGATTTTTTTATTCATAAATACCAATAAATTCAGGGAAAGAACAAATTATTCTTATTTTATTTCATCTTTTTTTTTTCCAGTAGTGAATGGAGTTTGAAAATTGGAGTGTTAGGTGTTACGGTTTTCTGCAGATGTGATTCAGTGGTCTCTTTCTTTTTTCCAATTCCCTGGCTTTAATTCATGGTTTGTCACAATTTGGGGTAGTTTGGCTTAGTTTCTTTGCACTTTTTCTTTTGCTTTTGGTTCTGTAGAGTTGGGTTTTTCTGGTCATTTGGGGGATGTGTGTGTGTGTATGCACAAGGTGGTGATTGCCTTAGACTACAGTCATGTTAGACTGCAGCTCTCTTCGAGCCAGTTGTTTTTTTGGTTGGCGTTTTTTTCCCCCTTAACTTTAATAGTAAGCACGTTGGAAAAATAATTTATTTCAAAAAGCCTATTGTATTAAGATGTCTGCATATTAGGCAGTATGCAGAAAGTAAGGTTAACCTAATGGGGGCCATGAAGACAAGTTTGATCTCTGGGCCTTTGATCATCAGCCCAAATTTATGTAAGGAATTTCGTTTAGTCTGCCTGCTGATCTGAGCCAGAATATTAGGGAAGATTACTGGTCTTTCAGAAAACTCTTCCTTCTTCCTCTGAAACATAGAGAAGGAATACCTCCCTGGCACTCAAACAGATAAGCAACTCTGGCAAAAAGGGGAATCGTTCGAAGTAGCGCAATGCAGTGCAGCGTGGAGTAAAATCCCTGAGCTATCCCTAAAAGTGTAAATGCGTTTGTTCCATGCAAGGTAGCACTCACTGTATGTAGGTGCTGCTTGCGACTGCTGAATTAAAATCACTGTGTAGTCACAGTGAGCATTATACCCTATTTATAGTTTGGGAATTTAAGGGGTGACCTAGCTGTATTAATTCACACATGATGCCAGAGTAGAAGCCTCTAACTCAGAAACTCTGCCCAATGCTTCACTGCAGTGTTGACATGCACAGAAAATTGCTTCATGCTGGTCTAATCCAAGTCTCCCCTGCTGGCAGCAGATTACAAAGCTTTAAGGGTTGGGTTTTTTTTTTTCGGTATTTCCACGTTTCCCACTGCTGCCTCAAAGAACAATGGAGTGATGTTGAAAAGCAGAAACTGGAAACTAGTGCTCAGTTGTCACCTTGACCCGGACTGGATCATTTGGGGGTACAACTTGTGTCATCTGACTGTGGTCTCTAAACCTGTGCCCAGCTTTATTTGGCACGCTGTGGTGTGACACAGGGTCTTGGCGCCCCCCTCCAGTCAGATTACGTTTACGCATGTACCAAGAAGTCCTTTGCATGGAAAGCCAGGTGCCAGGGGGAAGACTGATGTGTGTCTGGGTTGGCCAAGTGTGCCCCGACACAGAAACTGGAGAGTTCTCCCAGGTGTGTTAGGTGAAGCAGATGTAGTGTTTGAGCCCATCAGCTAGACAGGAATAGCCAGCTTTTCAAGCATTCAGAGTTAGCACAAAGCAGTTGGAAGAAGGTGGAGCTTCCCCCCACGAGCTCGTTATAAAGAGATTTGTGGATGATTTCCAGTGCTGTCACAGTGCTGGAATGGTATCAATGGAGCAGAGTGTGATAGAGAACCCCTGCAAATCTCATTACTTTCCTTTTTTTAAAAAAAAATAATAAAATTTCCACAGATGGAAAAGATTAATGTGTTTATCCTTTGCTATCTGAACTGCATTCACAAACATAGTACAGTATTGTTCTGTTGTATGGAGGTGACTATTCAGCATACATTTGGAAATAATAGGTATTTTCTCTGTTACTTGAACATCCATACTTCAACAAAAAGAATTGTGACTGAAGAGTACGTGACTGCTATCCCAAAGTAGTGACCCTATCTAGTAGGGGATGGGAGGCGTATGCAGCTATATGAGCTGAGACAGGTAGGGCTGATTCTGGATCAATAATCAAGGAGAGAAGCTGGGGAAATGCAAAGCGCATCTTAAGTAGTCCGTCTGTCAGAAGAGGAGTGGCCAAGGTCCTGGGGAGGGCGGTGAGGTCAGAGGACTTGCATGGGAAAGGCTGTCAGAGAACAACCAGAGTCTCTGGAGGGAAGGGAAAAGAATGAATATGATAACGCCTTGTGTAGTCCTGAAACTTATCTCTGTCCGCAAACCTGCAAGCTGTTCAAGATAGGGGCTGTCTCTTTCTCTTTGTTTGCACCAAGCATGATAAAACGAGATTCTGATTAGTCTGTCTGGGCATTACAGCGGTATAAGTAATGAGAGGGCTGAATCTTCTCAGTGTGCTTCTGTTTATAGTAAAACACGGTTCCAGTCAAGAAACGATGCTCTCCCTTTTAATTTTACAGCTGCTTGCGGAGGACTCCTGACAAAGCTAAATGGGACTATAACCACACCAGGGTGGCCCAAAGAGTATCCTCCAAACAAAAACTGTGTGTGGCAGGTGGTTGCCCCGACGCAATACCGAATTTCAATGAAGTTTGAGTTTTTTGAGTTAGAAGGGAATGAAGTAAGTAACCGTGAACAAAGAGCTGCACAATCTGTCTCACGCTAAACAGTTTCACGAGCATTCAAAAATAGATATTGTCTTATAAAGCCCTTGCTGACTGTTCATACGCTGACAATAACCATAGATATTCTTGTTTTCGTTTTGGGACTGTTTCTGGATTCTTTCAAAACAAATATGGAGAGAATAGCTCTTTTACATATCGTCTAAATGTATATGTATTACATGAAATTTAAAAGAAATGTTCTCTGCTGAGTCTCAGCTGACTTTTTTTTATCAACAAAGTAAAACAGAGCAAATGGCTGAGGCATATTGGAAAGAATTCAAGAGAAGAAAATCTGGAGAAACCAAATCATCTTTACAGACTATGACTACAAAGAATACACATAAGCTCTGGTTAGTGACGGAGCGAGGGAGCATTTAAATCATTTACAAGTATCTGAGGGGGGAATATTTTAAAAGGAGCAATACCAGAAATAATGCACAATAGAACAGCAGCAGTGTTTGAGCTGGGCAGCCCCTGGAGGAAAGGGGAATCTCATCCCCAGGTGGGGAAGAAGGGGGTAGGGCAGAGCTCTCCATGTGGTAAGGGCTGGTCCCTATAGCTCTAAACAAAATGGTGGAGGCCACAGCGTTTTTTTGGGTGCGAATCGGTAAGACATGAGTTTCGACATCAACTTTTCAGCCTCTGTTCTGCTTCCTAGGCACCACTCTGTCATACCGCTGAGTTCCCTTGCTAGGCTCTAGCCATAATGTGCTGTCACCATCAAATTTTTCTGGATATTCTTCATGTGGTGTTAAGAACTCAAAACCCATGACATTATTTCTGACTAAACAAATTTGTAGCATCATATTTGATATGAGGATGTGTTGTGTTTTGGGCATGAGATCTGAAGTGGTAAAACCTGGAGTTTAATTTATAAATAAGAAACAACCCAGCCATGGCTTCTCCAAAATATCTTAAAATTATTTGAAGAGTTAACGATGTAAGGTTGGTTTTTTTTTCGTTAATAATTTGAGGTGGGTTTTAAAGTCCATGAAATTCCAACTTACTTTTAATGATTTATAATATGTTACATTCATGTTCTGTTATCATCATTAGAAGACCTGTAAAATGTAGAAGAAAATCTTACAAATCCCCAAAAATTAAAACTGAATTACCATTTGAACAAATCATAAAACATTTTTCCTGCACTTTCTTGGTACTTAAGCCAGATTTGCAAGGAAGACAGCTATAATGAAGTTAAATCAGTTTTCTAAGGTCATGCAAGACATATAACTTCAGCAGATATGAAAAATATATACATAATGTTATTCAACATTTAAAACTTTGGTTTGATTCTCTCCTGTGCTACTAAATCAGCTTCAGCTTTATATTATTAAATTGAAGTACTAAGAATAGTACCTGTGAAAATCAGAAGAAACACATATAATACCCGGAACATTCTAATATATTGTCTGAGTGCAGACATAAATTGTATACGTTTAGCAAATGCTCTAATTTTTTTTATAGAAGCTCCATTTAAGACAAGGTTTAACATGTCTTTTCCAATATTACAATTCTAATATTTTACACTTACAATTTACAATTTTAGTTTTATGTGTAATTTGTAACTTTTTTTAAAATATAGTGTACTATGAAGGAAGTTAGACCTATCTGAAGTTACGTTTAATTTCTAATCTAAAGTTATGAAACCTTCAAAACTCCCCACTGATGTATTGCTGAAATTGCTATTTATTAACATTGTGAGCTATATTTGAAAATCACACACGTTACCTTGAATTTGTCTTACAATTAATATAAATCAGCATGTGGCAGCAACTCAAGTTTTATAAATCTTTCTGTTCTTTATATTGTATAAAAGTAGTTTCAAGTGAATTACTCACTTTCCAACTCCTCAACATATGAAAATTGTTCCAGTAACAATGAAAATTTAATCTACATTTTAAATGTATTATATTCAAAAAAATTGGAAATGTTGACAATCACTGAATATTTCATGCGGAAAGAGAGCAAAAAAGACCAAAATATCCTTTTTTTATGTTTCTCCTCCAGCTCCCCCAACATTTCTTTTTTGACTAGAAATTACGATTTATCAAATACAACTTGGATTTAAAGGACAATCTAAGCTCTGTGTGAATCCTCCTGGCCACTGATTTCTCTTAAGCTATTAATTGCAGACAACTGGGACATTTTTGATTAAATGATTGATAGTTGAGCCTAAGAAGCTTAGAAGTTTTTGGGTGGAAGGCTTTAGGTTGACCAAGGGATTATGAATTGAAAGTATTATCATGAGCAGTAGGCCTTGCATAAGGCTTTTTTGTTACATTATTTTACTTTATTTTATTTTTAACCTTTTAGTGAAAATTACATGCATCAGCCCTCCAAATTATAGCTATGCTACTGTTAAAGAAAGATCTATAGTTTTAATTATGCAAATTTATACATGTGTAAATAAAAGAATATGTCTTAAATAGATTATGGTAAAAGCCTATCTTGTAAGTTTCTAAGTGAAAATTAATATATTTTTAAAAATCTATGAGATGCAAGCAGTAGAAGTTTTGTAGGTTCTGAGTATGTGATTTATAGCACAAAGATAGGTATAATTTTTTAGGGTGAATATTTCTAGATTTTAGTCTAATGTAACTGGAATTTTTACTTTTTAGATTAAATGGAAACGTTACTATGCATCTTGAAGTTTAGATACCAAACACAGATTAGTATCGATCAAAATATAGTTTTGAATGTAATGCATTAGTGTAGCTGTGCTTTAGCGACCCTAAAATATTCTTCCACAAAATCAGTAAACATTTGTAAGCATTTACAAATATTTTCAGTGTCAGGGAAAAGTTAAAAAAAGGTATTATTATCATATTATTAAGCAGCACATACCAATCAGAGTTCTTGCGTGTGTAAATAACTTCATGCTTTTCTTTTGATTAGCCAAAAAAATTATTTTCTTTCTTTTCTCAGGTTTGCAAATACGATTATGTGGAGATTCGTAGTGGCCTTTCTTCCGATTCTAAACTACACGGTAAATTCTGCGGTACAGAAGTGCCTGAAGTTATCACCTCTCAGTACAACAACATGCGAGTTGAGTTCAGATCTGACAACACGGTGTCAAAAAAAGGCTTCAAGGCACACTTCTTCTCAGGTATAGAAAGTCACTCCTGTGTACCTGTGAGCGTCTCTGAGCACACACTGACTAGGTGGAGTGAATACTGTATTTTGGTCTGAAAATGAGTGGCCTTTTCCCTTATAATTTTTCTGGTAGCATCGACTTTGTTTTATTTATATAAGCATAAACCACTCTCCTCTCCTAAAATGCTGTTCTGAACTGTAATGTCTGTATATAGTAGAAAATATACGGAATGCATATATATATTTTTGAACAACAGCAGAGGCAAATGAACTTTGTGAGATACAGAGGCAAAAAGCAAATTTACTAAGTGTTTTTAAATTTCTATTGGATTTCTTTTATCCCAAGTTTTGTTGCTATTTTTTCAAATCCCAGTTGTAATGTGATATGAATTACATACCGTGCACGCTTGTGTTTTTTTCACTCAGGTCTCTTAATATGATGCATTAGTTATGAAATTACCACTTTGTGCTACAACATTTGTTTAACATTATGGGTACTTTCTTGCCAAACTTTGCACTTCTTAATGTTTTGCAGAAGAAGAGTTTAAGACCTTGCTCTTGCAAAAACACGTGTCGTTTGTTATGAGTGTAATTTCACTCAGGCAGGTCAGAGTGAGGGAATTTTATATTATCTGAGAACATGTATTATTCAATAAAGTTAGACGTGAGTGAAGCTGAAGATGTGAGGAGATATTTGCACAGCAGTGGTCTCTGCACTTATCCATTGAGGTTAGATTATAATAATGCAGCTGTGGCAGGATACCACCTGGTGTTAGTCGTGGAATTTTGCCTAGTGATTTTCTTGTGTGTTTACACACACACATGCACGTAGGTGTGTTACGTTGTGTAAAACACCACAACAAAACGGTCCCGTCTGCCCACCTCCCCAAACTGGAAGTCATCCAGTAGCATTTGGGATTTGAATTCTGCCCCAAGTTTTTTGATAGCAGTTAAAAATCTGAATCTGGAGAATCCTAATTATGTTTAGCATGTAGTAAAATGTATTACCAGGCACTGTTATTAGCGTTTGTTTGTTAAAATATTTTATCAGAGCTGAAATGAAAATGGTATTGGTTAGCTTTGATAACTTAACTATGAGTAAGTAATAAGAATCAGTATATTGTATAAGTGATGTAGTTTGGAAAGTGAGGAAAACAACTGTCAAGACAAACAGTTTAGACTTTCAATGTTTTTTCATTATGACTACTTTGATGTTTTTCTTAAGCAATTATGAAAGATAAAAGAAGTGTTTCATCTCATACAAGGAAGTTAACAACCATTTTACCTTCTCTAAAGCATATTATTTTTCTTCTCGTTATCACATTTCTCTGGTCATAGTCTTTCAGATCCATCTTTACATATAGTAGCAGTTATTACTTTTAAATTTGTATTTTATATCAGCAAGAAGCTTTCAAAGTTTACTCATTATTTGTAGTAAATATGTATATGAACACAACAGGGCTTCTTCCTAGAAAGAGTTACACAACCAGTCATTGCATGTAGGCCTAGTTGTGCCGGCAGGAATTGTCACATATTTTGACTTTTTACAAGAATAATTATTGATGTGTTCCAGTTCTAAAAATGGCCTGCAAATGAAGTTTGTTACGTATTTTCAGGATCTATACAGATATGCCAGATAAGATTGGCAATGATAGCTTCATAATTTGTGTAAGCTCTGTTGTTCAGAAGTTGTATTTCATGGGCTTGCTGAGCATTTATACATTTATAGTAAAATTTTGGTTTTCTTTAAAGTGATAGTTCATTTTCACAGATTTATTTATTTGTTTATTTTAGTGATTGTTTACATGATCTATTAATATTATGAGTGGGTTCTAGGAAGAAATCAGGCCAATGCTGTATGTTGGGGAAAGTCTAGACTACAATTCATGGAGTTCAAAGCATCAGCTCATAAACCTTCAGAACCATTATTTCCCTTGTCTTTTTCACTTCTGAATGAAATGTTCCTCCCTTTCTTCCCCCAGGTGAAAGCAGTTTTTTCCTGGTAATTTAAAAAACACGAGTTTTAAATGATGTCATTGATCACTAAAATAAGTTCATTAGCCAGGGATAAATATGAACTAATGTGTTTTTCAATTAATAGATATGTGTGGTGTGTCCTGGATGTAGTATATATCTAATCACCTTCAAAGAAAGATAGTTTGATATAAGTAGTCTTTGAGTCTGTAAGTATGTAAATTTACTGATTGCTTCATAATGCATTTCTACCATAATCTTCTCTCTCATTTCGTATGAGTTCAGATATTTCATATTTTATTTTTATTCTTTCTCAATTCTCTTCCACTTTGTTATTGTTTCTGGCAGATTCTATTCTTCTGTCTTATCTGGATTTTCTCTTTTGACAGTATTTCCTGATTAAAACAGAAACTTTGTAACGCTTGAGACAAATCAAACTTCTGAACTTTAAGTATCTAAAAAGAAGTTGTCATCTCTGAATAATTCATCAGACAAACTCGCATGGCTGTCAGAAAACATTATAACTTGCTTACCCCTGAATTCCTTAATATGGGCATAATATGCTATTGATCTGTCAATGAAGAATGAACTTAAAACTTCAAGTATTTCACCTTTGGGAGTTGATAGCTGATCACAGTTCAGCTGATGAAGTGGGGTTTTTGCCTATTTATATACTTGTCTTCAGAATACACCACTTTTAGAATTATATCTGTGGAGAAATACTTAGTGCTAGTGTCTAGGATAGTTGCTGGAAGGCATTTAACAGTTTTATTAATTAAATCCCAATAGAAGTATTTGTAAGCATTTAGCTGTAAAGACATATATAACGAAAAATATCAGTAATGAGTAAAACACTGTATCTTGCAGTCGATTCACCAGTAAAGGACATGTGCAATGGTCAGCGAGACAGGTGGGTGAGTCAGATTAGTTTGAAGATTAGGAACCGTAACGTGTTCCGCAAAGCGCAGATAAAGAACTTTTTTTGCAACTTTCATGGTGGTGAATTGTGCAGCCACAGCTACAGTTGAGAAAGCATGGCCCAGCTCCAGCTCAGACGACAGAAAGCAGTTTTAGGGTAGTTGGAACCCGCTGTGATAAACTGTGAAAGCAAACAGTGACACAGGGCAACAGATGACCTGCATTAGGAAGGTATTTATGTTGATATAAGACAACATGTAATTACATTTTTGGCTGCAAAATGGTGTTAACAGCCAGACAGGTGCTACTGGAAAGTGAGAAAAACTTTTTTTTTTCAACATTCTGTAAAATTTACATTTGATGGGACAGTTCTGAAGAAAGCTGAGTTGGGAGCTGTTGCAGGGATCTAGCTAATCTCCAGAGACACTCTTCTACATTTATAACTGAGTTTCTTGAATAAAGAGAAGACACTAGGGAGTAATGATACATTAATTTTTAAACACTTTTATTAAAACTTTTTGGAATTGGATATTAGGCTTCTAAATTAAAAGTTTCCAGTAATTAGGTTTTTATTCTTTCTCCCTTTCTCTTTCTTCTGTCCCTTCTCTCTCTCTCTTCCACTCTTGTCAGAAGACCTATTGCAGTCTGCGGGGCCCATAAGACTGGAGAGTGTAAAATAACTCCAGGAATTTACTCAAGGGAGGGAAAAAGAGAACAATAATATTTTTTTTTTCTGTGATGTTTCCAAGAAGATAGTCTAATTACTTCTTTAAATCAGTCTTTGGGTAGTGGTATGCTTAATACCCAGTGATAATTTGTCACTAAACTGCTTCCATTTATCATAAGTTTTAGAGTTATTTCAGTGTTTTAAATAAATATGATTCTTTGCGTGATCATTTAAAACGTACATGGTGTTTGATGTAATATAGAAATGAGGTTTGTTGGGACATTTTTTTCTTGGGTGATGATTCATTGAGCAGTTAAAAAGAGAAAGCTAGAATGTTTCTAGCCTTGAGCAAATTTGTTTTGGAGCACAAACTCATCTCTGGTGCCATCCTGGTACATTTTTTTCCACAGACAAGAAAGCTGCCTGCAAAGAGAAAATTTTTGTTTTTGAATCTTGCAAGGACTTGATACAGGTCCCTTCAGGCCGAGTACGTATTATTCACAGACTGGTGGCCTCTGAGGGTCTCAGAGGTACGACCATTTGTCCTCTGAATGATTCAGTCTAACATTTTGTTGAGAATGGATCTTTCCCTGTTCTGAGTACTGAAATGAGAAAAGAAAGAAAGTATCCATTCAGAACGGGGAGACTCATTTCCATCTGTCAGCATAACAAATGGCTTTGTTTTTACATGGCAAAACATTTGTTCCTATAACTAATACAGACTAATTGTTTTTTCATGAATTTTGAAACTGGGTAATCAATTTGACAGAAAGTCTGTTCCGAATTAGGAAGTGTGAGGAAGGCTCGTTCAACAGTTGCATCCTTGATTAACCACGTACAAGTAATTATTGTGGTTCAAAAATGTTCTAAAGCTGCTCCTTTCTACCTTGTGTCCATTGTTTTATCTCTGAGGAGGTCCAGCATGGGACTGTTTACTTATGTACTTGTCTCTTAAGAGATTACTTTACAGAATATAAGCTTATTTAATGTTAAAATACTTTTCAGTATTTTCACGCAGTTTGGTGGAAGATGAAAATGGACAGGGCTTTTATTTAGAATTTGTGTACCTCCTCTGTATTTGAAAGCCTAACTTGAATGCATTTTGAGCTTGCCTTCCATTTGTTTTGTTATTTTGGTAGAAAACTACAAACTAATACTTAGGAGGGCAAATACTGAAGAGTTTTGTTCATATTTTATTTAATTTTTGATTTGCTTGTTACTGTTCTTCACTTGCAACATGGAATTAGTTTATGAGAGTGCTTGCTTTTGCAAAGATGAAAGATTATAAATTTATTTTGAAATTAAATAGACTTACAACCTCAGCTTGGGACTTGCATTGCAAGGTGCATAAACAGTGTATTGTGGAGCTTTTATGCTTCTTTCATCATCAAAATGACAACTAGCCTTTGGATGTATGATTCTGGGAGCTACCTATGTTTTCGACTGTGTCTTAACCTTCAAATCTGTTCATATCTGCAGAAAGCTTCCAAAAACTTTCAGTGCAAACAAATTGGAAACTTAAGGACAAAATGCAGTGGATGCTTGGTGCTGACTTGCAGGATTTATCTATACATGTACATTATTATCATGTATTATAAGTAGAAGCTGATTTTTATAGAAAGACCTGCAAGTCAATGAGTCAAGTGTTGCATACATTTTGGTAGATAAAGTTGATGTGTATGCAATTATAGTGCAGACTTCCCTTGTTGTGTTACTGAATTTAAGCATCAGTAAAGGCAGGGAAAAAATGCATAAGTAAGACAACGAAAAGAGACTTAAATTATCCATAGTGGCTTGTAATCTATAGAAATTCTTACTGTGCCTACAAAAGTCCGAAACATCGCATGTTACCTTGTTTGGAGATAACGCTCACTGCTCTTTCCAAGGTACATGAGGCTGAAGGGGGCGAATGCTCTGCATTCCAGCCCTGCAACAACTGGAATGAGCACAATTTCTTTGCTCGTCTTCCTCCTCTCTTTTGCATGTTGAAATGACACGTTTTGTAAGATACAGTTTTTTTAATATGTGTGTGTTTATATATATATATATTTATATGGGTATATATTTTTATATCTCAGGATTTATATATATGTGTCTATACATATATAGGTATATAGATGTGCATACTTATATACATGTATGTGTGTATATACATATGTATATGTCAGGAACAGTCTGCCTCTTAACTGGACCAGCTTCACCTAAAATGACAACAGCTGAATTGACATAGAATGGTGGCAGCTGAGGCCTCTTGCTAGAATGACAGCCTGTTAATCTAGTTTGGCTTTTTTCCATGCAATGAATTTGTAGCTGTTTAATGCAGGTCAAATTTCCTTCCCTACTCTCTGCTTTACTTCTAACACACTAAAAGCTCTTTTGAAGGATTATATGTTAATAAACAGAACTGCATGCTATATTGTAGATCTCCTTGAAATAACTAATGCCAGTTTCTTTTGTATGTTTTTCAATGAAATGTTTTTCTTTTTGCAATGTTCTGTAATGTCCAGATTCGTTAAAAGTAAAGCACATTGTCACTCTGCTGGGGGAAAAAAAATCAACTTATTGAAAAAGTTTTTGTTAAATCCTTCTTTTCTAACATGTTTAATGTGCAGAGCTTGAAACCTTGTTTGGCCTACATGTTCCTTGCAACGTGCCACCATTAAATTGTGGAATTTGCATAAAGTTGGAATACTTTGTGCTGTCCATAAATCACACTACTATTGTTTACTGAAGTAAAGCTTTGGATGAGATATTTATGAAATTTTTACCAGCTAGACCACTTGAAAGAGTAAACGCTGGTAACTGTCTTATCTCCTTTGATTTAGCTTGTTTGGTTTACTGGCGTTCCTCTGCCCTAGGAACTCCCCCTCATCTCCCAGAAAGATGAGACAGACTATTTGTGCCATGGTGCAAGGTTGCAGGCTGAGCAACGAGTGGCTAGAACTAAGGTACCGAGAAACTGCCATACTGAGAAGAGTGACTGTGTCTTAGCTTATCCTTTTCTGGACTCAAACACTGCGCTAAACCTTTTTCTATTTGGTAATGAGGACTACAGCTAGCTGTGATGCTCACCCGACCTTCTTGTGTATTTCTTAGACAAGGATGAGTGTTCGAAGGACAACGGTGGCTGCCAGCACGAGTGCATCAACACGGTAGGAAGCTACGTTTGCCAGTGCCGAAATGGATTTGTGCTACACGAAAACAAACATGACTGCAAGGAGGGTAAGTAGTAAGGTATTTGAGTGGTTGGTTATACAACTGTCTTGCAGAAAGCTCTTTGCAGCTCTCCTTCCAAAGGGAAGCAAGGAAAGAAAAAGATCTTGGTAATTTGGGCTTAAACACTCCCCCACCCCCCTTTCCTGTCCCCTCCATCCCCAGCATTTGTGTGTGGCTGGGTTTGAGGTCCACAGGAATGCAGCTTGGAAAACCTGGGAACGTTGGCAGGAAGTGCTACTTTTAATAGTGCTCTGAAGTGGAGAACATTTAAAGCTGTGATAGAGTATTTATCTAATACTCTATTAAATGCAGGGGTAGAGTTTCTGGAGAAAAGCCTGGTAAGGTTGTCATTTGTTCCTATCAGTAGCATTTAGTCTCCTCGCAGTCAGGTTGAAACTGTATGTGCCCTTTCTGGGGTTTATTTTAGGGGACATATTCAGACAATCTGAATTCTAGTCAAGTCCATATGCATCTTTCTTCCTATTTGCTGTCTCAAGGTGTGGCTACCTCCAAGAAAACAGTAGGCTTTGGGGCTTAACTAGAATTTAGATTATCTGCAAATGAACCTCAAGTGTGCAGTAACATGCGAGCTACTGTAACTTCTCAAGGTTTTACTCTAGCATGGATTTAATTTGTGAGTAAAGATATGCCCTTTGTGAATCACTTGCATTTTCACTGGTGTTGGAATGATACATGCCTGCTCTAAAAGATTCTTGTTGAATAATTCTGATATTTATAAAGCAACTTTAGATTGTTAAAAAACTAATTACAAAATTAAACTATTTTTTCTTGCCTTTAAGTTTTAGTTCTTCGTATTTATTCACAGAGAATAAATTGCACTTCTAGTGATTCTAGTGCGATTCCAATTACAATGTGAATGATAAAGCTGTTCTTCGTACATACACACAGTTTAGTCTTAGCTGTTCTCTAATTGTATATATGTCCCTAGAAACTGTGGTTTAGAAATCAAAATGATTGCTCTGTAGCTGCAGTATGAAAATTAGCAAGAAGAGAGGAAAAATAAATTGTTTGAGAAATATCATTTGAAGTTGGAGTAGTAAGATTTCTTATATGGATTTTCATACTTATTTCTATGTAGAATGGGGGGAATAGCAAAATATTCAATTAAATTTTGATATTTATCTTATGTATATTCCTTTATAATATTTTTTTCCTAAAAAAAAAATAGCGATCCATTGCAAACAACAGTGTATGTTTCACAACGATCAATAAACAGGCATGCTGGGTTAATTGTCATAAAGTGTTTGCCAAAGGGGAAGAACATGATCGTGCACACTGAAGAGCGTGCTAAGCTGTCTTCCTAAAGATCCTTTCTATTCAGTGGTTCCCCTGACAAAAAAAAAGAGTACTTTTCTGGCTACCTCTGAATGCAGACCCCCAGACTAACTGATGCTATCATTGTTGGCACAGCTGAGTGTGAACAGAAGATCCACAGTCCCAATGGCATCATCACGAGTCCCAACTGGCCTGACAAGTATCCAAGCAGAAAGGAGTGCACGTGGGAAATCAGTGCCACCCCTGGACAGAGGGTCAAATTGGTGAGTTTCTGCCTACCCTTCCTTTTTCTGTTTTGTTTCACCAAACTTGCTTCTCAAATGACTACACAATGATACGAAACTGTTACTAAACTTTACTATCAGTTTGCAGCCCAGAGGTAAACTGTTTTAAAAACCTGCTGACTCCTGTCTTTTCCTGGCCAACTGGGGCTACTCAGAATCACCGAGCTGTGAATTTAAGTTTGTGGTGATTGTAAGTACTCTGGACAGCAAAGGGCAGGAGGAATACTTTCCTCCTGTCAGACTTCACTATGTCATTGTTGCAATTTATAAAATTTACACAAATTTTTGACAAATAATGGCAGAGGCCATGTACACAAACTCCAATATATAAAATAAGAAAAATTGGAAGTTATGAACAGTGGTCTCCACACACCTTTTGCATTTCTCTTCTGTAATTTTCAAGGAGGAAAAGAAGATACAAAACCCAAGAATCTGGACTTCTCGTTAAAAGTGGCTCCAAATCTTAACATAAGTAGAAGAGCAGCCTAAGCAGAGTTAAGTGACCTTTGTGTCCAGCTGGCTGGGGACAGTGCTGGTGGTGGAAGACAGGCTGGCAGAGCTTGGGGAGCTTTGCGGATCTACTGAGGTTACCTAGCCTCTGTACGAAGCTGAAGGCACAGACCTGCCCAGGGGGCTTTTCTGCTTTGAGATGTTCCTTCAGCCAGAGTACTCAGGGAACAGCCACAACAAAAGCTGGCCTTACGTATTTTAAAATCTGATAAATTGATTTAACAAGAGTTTTGGAGCAAATAAGCTTGAGAGATGTGTCTGCTTCAGAGAGGTAGAAGCAATAGCCAATATTGATGCAGGGGCGAAAGGGATATTGATATCTCAGAACTTCTGACCTTAGCCAAAACCGTAACTCCTGTTACTGGTGCTGATCACCAGAAGTAAAATGGTTAAATTGTTTTGGGGAGGGTGGGGGTTGCAGAAAATTGGCGATGTGCATGCTCTGTCCATTCAGAGTGTGAAAAACAGATTTTTTGATTCAGGCGGCCTTCCTGCTACCGCTTCTGAGCAAGCCGCCTTCATCCTGGCTGGCTAAACCAAAGCCAGCCAGGTGTGGGCGTGCTACTGGAAAGGCTTGATCAGTAATTTAACCTCAGCAGGCAAAATTCCAGCATTCAGATTTCTTCAGTGAAATATCAAGTGGTCTGTTGTAAAAGAAAAGGTTTTTAAATTGGCTTTTGCCAATGAAATTGGAAAAATTAGACAGAATTTGACTAGATAGAATTTTCAAATATACCTCCATGGCTCAGAGTCTGAAATCCACTTTTCTGTGTGAGCCAGTAGGCTCAATCTACTAAATTCGATGTGTATAATATCTTTAAAATCTGTCTAGTACAGCAAGATGCCATATCAATAATATTAATACCATACTTCCACTATGGGGAAATATTTTTTCTTGGACTTTCACACCACATTTAAGTTTACTCCCCACAGTTTACTTAGTCAAATTTAACATGGAAAGAATTGATTTCTTTGTGGTGACAAACCACATGAATTGTGAGGCTGTGCTTCATTTTTTGAGAGGGGTGTATGTACAGAAACTAATCTTTTGTTGTGATTGCTCTTACTCTGATAGTCATTGGAAATTCTCTTCCTGACAAGGCTGAAGTTAAGCATTTGGTGTAATTAAGAAGCTTATGAAAAAATGGATATGCACTTCAGAATTTTTAAATGAAATGCATAGATAAAGATGGCTTTGAAAATGTATGTAGAAGAGAGAGCGATTTTCATAAGCTAATCAGCCGGATGTTTATAAGAGACAGACTTAAGTGTCCCATTCAGGCAGCTCTCCATAAGTGCCACCAACATATCTACTCAGTTGAGTGCTATAGATAGACAGGGCTGGATGTTCAGAAGCTATATGTAACGTTTCTGAATACCATTCCCACTAATGAGACAATCGAAATGGGGACTGTAGTGGTGGGGTAGGTATTCAAAAGTATTTGTCCCAGGAAGATGGAGTGTGATTTAATTATACTACCAACTTTATTAAATCATCTGTGAACTCTGTTGGCAGCAACTGTTCGGTTATGTTCAACTTCAAGGAAAGTTCGTGTCAGTTCTCCTCTTTCAAGCCTTCTCTTAGTTCACTGCTGGGAACTGGCTGCTTTTTTAAAAAAATGGAGATCATTTCTGAGTGTTTTGAAATATCAGGCATTTTGAGCTTTTATAAGATTTAATATTAAGATCTATTTTCCTTTAAAAAAGAAATTCCTTTGGTTCTCTTTGTAATTGCTAGAATCAATTGACAGACTCACGACAGATTTAGGACTTTTTTCTGTTCTTCTTTGTGGGACCAAATATAACATGTACTGTCCCCCTGCAGGCTTAGGAATCCCAGTCATAAGTCAAATATTAAAAATAATAGGTGTGTCTTACAGTTCATGGTGAGAAGTGCTTCCTAGAGAGTGATCTTTTTGTACTGATGAGAAGTGAACAGAACTGATAAAATTTTCCTCTAAAAGAAAATGTAGTTCTGCAGGCTGCTCTTGGATCGCATCTCTTGCTCCTGTTGATTCCAAGTTGGCTTGACTCAATTCTATATTTAACTAACTCCCTTACAGTTAGTCTCTCAGCTTTCTGTATTTTTTTTTTTTAATCCATCAGATTTTATTTGGGTATAAATGACAACACGTACTTGGCATCATAAAAGTGGGATGGCTGAATACAATTTAAGAGCAGCAGGAGAGACTGCTGTACAGCTGTTTTCACTGCCTCTGCAGTTTCAATCCCTTAATATAAACCCCCAAACTTTCCTGTGAAATGAACCTACATCCACTCCATCCTGCAACTCTTCACTTTTCACAAAAATGTTATTCTGAATATTCCAGTTCTTTGAGCAAAAGACTTTGTGTTAGCTCTTTATATTTCCTTTAGGTCAGCTGTTAATATAAATTACCATCACATTTCACACTGGCTGGATTCCACAAGGGATTCAGTAGGTCAGATTTGCTTTGGTATACCAGATAGAATGCATAGTTGTGATACTTGCTCAGTATTTGACAGTTCAGTTTTATTCCTTTAAATTATTACTTCTTAATCCTCCTTTTTTTTTTTTTTTTCATAAATGGTCAGCTATATCACTACTCGTGGGAGCATTTATACTTAGTGTTTTTATGCTGCTTTGTTGAACAAAACAGATTTTGAATCTCACCTTAAATTGTAGTTTATTTCGGAAAATTCACAAAGATGCATCTATATATTGTCTTCTCAGTGTTTACATGAGAGGGCATTACTGGATATTGAGCTTTAGATTTCTTGTTGAAATTTAGCCCTGGTCAAAAAGTCTTATCTGAAATCTCTTACATATTCCCATGAAATAAATTTGTTGGTACCAGTCCAGTCTTGGAAGGCACTCCTCCATATTTGAAAAGTATGTATCAGCTGTATGTATTTTAATATTTTCTGTGGGGTATGGCATGCACCTTTCAGAAATGCCTTTGGTTGGACACTCTGAGTTTAAGAAATCTAAATTCCAAATGTTTTTAAAAGTATGTTGGCCAGGGTCTACTCCAAAGGACTTGCAAATGACAATTTTTAATAGACCTCGATTTGTCTTTTAATAGACCCCAATTTGTTCTTACAAGATGCCACAAGCACTGAGAGAGACTGAGAATCCCTAGGAGCTCCGAAACTAAGATAAATGTTTTGAAATGTAGAAGAAACATCACAGATTTAAAATGTAGTAAAGTTTGTGAGCCCCAGTTTGTGTTCAAACTATGGCAGCAATTTGAATTTTCTTGGGAGAGCTGAGGACAGCAAAAGTCTGCTGAAGTTTTTTTACTAAATAACATGATTTTGTTAGTTTTCACAATGATTTTGCTAGTAAAAATGTGATCTTAGCATGAAAGGTGAAGCCTGAAATATTGTTAGTGTTGTAATAATAATAAAAATGTCTCTAGATAGTAGATTAGAAAATATAAGTTTCGTGCATAACCGTTCATGTGGAAAGGTCATTTTTCAAAGACTTCAGTTGTGGTGTGAGGTAAGTTTAAAAAAAAAAAGGGGGGGGGTGCATTACGTTTGGCAGATGTTTTAATCAATCCTCAACTATCTGAGGAACCAATAATTTCTGGCTTATTTCTGTTCTGAATAAAAATTTGGAATAATGCTACGAACAGTGCAAATTCAACAGAAAGGCCACCGTATTCTGGATTTAATATTCTCTTATGGATATTAGTTACCTATAAAATCCCTTTCTAATCTGTTTCTATATGAAGGATGATGTCGTCTTAAAATTCACTGTCTTAACTGTTACTCCACTTTCTCAAAATCAGTATGTTATTCAAAGCTACATATGGGCAGTAATGTTAAATCTGTCATCTTAACTACATCTGCTTCGTATTCTGAGGTGTACTAACAGTTCATATGTACCACATAAGTACAGTAAACACAGTACTACATTGTGTCATTTTGCTTTTTTTCCCCTCCAGGCCTTCAATGAATTTGAGATAGAACAACATCAAGAATGTGCTTATGACCACTTGGAAGTGTTTGATGGTGAAAGTGAAAAATCACCAATTCTGGGACGCTTATGCGGCAATAAGATACCAGAACCTCTTATTGCTACTGGAAACAAAATGTTTCTCCGCTTTATTTCTGATGCATCGGTTCAAAGAAAAGGCTTCCAAGCAACGCACTCTACAGGTCAGAAAATCAGGATGTGCTTTACTAGTAATTTCCCCTTTGTTCTTTAATGGAAGATATTCAGGCATTTCTTTTATAGGAATGGGATGAGTTAACAGATAAGACAATGTTACAACTAAATCTAATGAAACCTTAAGAACAGTGGGAAAAGTCTGAGATTGCAGAAAATATTCTCTAATACATTAGACATTTCTTTATCCGTCTCTCTCTCTCTCTCATGAGTAAGCGATTAACATATTTTGAAATAAAATCAGATAAAAAGAAGATACTGGCACGGACAATCAGAGAGACATTTCTTAGGATTCATGCCATTAGTTTGTAAAAGATTCAATAGCTTTTCATTGTATTTGTAATGGCAATACTTCACTGGGGCATGTGATGTACCTCCATTACTTTTAGGTTCTAACTTAAACAAAAGTCTGAGTTTTGTATAAACAGCTATTACTTTCCTGTAGAGCTAAGAAGGAAAGACAAGCCAAAGAAGAATAAGAAAAAAAAAATTGAAGACTTTCTTAGCACCTTAAGAATATAATCTCCTTTGTATTTACCATTTAATTTTTTTTCTTGGCAGAAATCACTGAAATTTAAAATAGTGGTTTGCAATTGCATTAATAGATTTCTTGGGACATTTTCATAGAGTGTACATTATTTTTCCAACGTTGCTTGGCTTACAGTGGCCCCTAGTGCTGAATCTCTGAACTTCCAGTGCCTACTGTAAGATGAGGGGGGTTGGGTTTTTTTGCTTTTCTTCTTCAGCCATAATGTCTGTCTTTACTTTACAAAGTTCGTTCTTATTCATCCAGTATCTGGCAATAAAAATTAATGCAGAAAATATTTATAAATGCGTGTGCTAGTAGATAAGGTTTACTGACAGGTAACAGTTATTAATAGCAGATCATCATCAAGGTGATTAGTCACTGTTAATATCGTTTGATAGTGCCCAGAGTATTCATGAAGTTGATGTGTAGTGCTCAGCTAAAAAGTCCTCATATATCAATATTAGCATTTTCTCTTTTTTTTTCCTTTCTACTTTGTTAAGAATAATTCTAAAACGTTATTAATTTCCCTTTCAGAGAAAGGCAGTAGGCAACAGTTTATGAACTATTCACTCTTCATTATCTCAGCCTGGAAAGGGAAAAGTTTAGCTACCTGTAATTCAATTTATTTTTCTTGTGGAAAGTCCTCTTTTACAAACATGCCATTGTTTGCCTTCCCTACTGCAGTAACCCCTTGCCTTACATGGAAAATTAGATAGAAATGGTAATAATTACTCATTTTTAAATTACCTCAGGCTAAATACTTAAAGGTCAGAATTCTTGTTAGAAACAATGTGGTAAAACTACTGTCTCATTTATTCTTCTAATTTTCAGTTTGCAGAACTGGAGCAGCCACTATGTGAAAGAAGTTCAAATGTATACTGCCTAATTTTTAAAGAGTGCTAGTTATGTTGTGACTTGCTGGAATTTTTCTCATATAGAGAGATAAATATATATATCTGCCGAGTTTTATGTGCCTTAACTGTAAAAACTTTCTTAGCATGCATAATGGGGCTTTTCTGAGAAAATCTGAAGAATAGAATCTGCCCATTTTTTAAGAACGTTGTAAAAATTAGAAAGTTTGCCTCCCTAAGAGAGGACGTTTATTTCTGTCAACTGCTGTCCCACAAACTGCTCACTAAGTTGAACAGCACATCAGCAGCATGTGCTTTGGGGGTACCGTTTGAGTGAGACACAACTTGGACCTTGCAGCCTTTTCCCGCAGTGTCGAGCCAAACTCGGATGCTCTGTGGGAATTTTCCCTCCGTGCTTTGGACGCACATGTGAATGAATAGATGTCGAACAGGTGTATAGACAGTGGATTGTATTTCCTTGTTTTATTTTTTCTAGCAAATAATAATTGACAGTACGCAATGGAAGTAGGCAAGGTTGTGCTCAGTCCTGCATAGCTGTGCAGACAGACAGGGACAGATGAGGAACCTTTTCCCTTCATTTCTGACCTCTGGGCAGAACTCACTCAGTGGAAGGACCTGTGTACTATAACAGCAGAGAAAGAGTAACTGGGCCCTATGTCCAAAGGTGTCTGTGCTGCTGTATTTCTGGCATCTTCATGATTTAATGGCCTCTTATTCTAGTTGATACTGACGATGACGTTGATTTCCCTTCTGTGACACTTTTTGGCTTGAAATACTATCCAAATACCAAATTTCTATTGAATATTTTGAAAAACAGGAGAAAACTGAAGAAGGAGGGGCAATAAATAGTTTCAAAAAATAGGTTGGATAGAAAGACTTCCCCAGGTGTAGCAAAACTTATAAAATGCTGTTTTTAAAGTGCAACACAGAGATTCTGTTATATTTTCCCTCTCAGAAAAGGCATAACTCATTCAGAAGGAACTTACAAAAATGCTTCTGACAGAACATTAAGCGTCGTTGGTCAGGGAGTGATTTTGTTGCCCTAAGACAGGCATCTGGTTCCCTTCTGGATGGCCTCATTTATGGTGCCTGGCCTCCAGCCACTGCTGCAGGAGGTTGCAGGTCTGCTGTAGGTCCTGTTCCTATTTGTCAACCCTGTGAGGATGTCTCTAACATCAATGTCAACCTCCATTTCTTCATCTCTCCTACCCCCAAATCTTGCTTAGCAGCAAGTAATGAAGTAGCAACATCCATGATATACACCATGAAGATGTTCCAGAGTAATGACGCTTGCAAGGAGAAGGGATCAGGTAGCAAGCAAAAAAGTAGCTCTGACTCATGGTACAATTTAAAAAGAATTACATATCCCATATTGGTATGTGTGCATATTTATTTGTTTTAGCTTGGGAAGTAAAGATCTTCCAGTGTAAGTGAAAGTGAATTGACACATTGATTGGACTTAAGAAAGCCTGGAATAAAACCATGTAACTATAGATAAACTTGTTCTTAAGAGCTGTAAAAGGAAAAAAACAAGACAATGTCTGGGAAATTTCCAGATGTTTTCTGGTGGTCTGAGCATCTCAGATGTCACTCAGTTTAGGATCCTGTGTCGCTTCCAAAATGACTATAATAATTCATTATGGCAATGCTGATTCAAATTTATTATCTTGTTTCACTAGTTCAGATAGTGTGGGTCGCAACTTTTCTCATCTGTCCAGCCTGTTAAACAGTCAAGAGACTACTGCTTGAGTTGCTCTTTTGCAAGAAGTTCGTAAGAAGCCTCAAAGCCCCTAGAGACGTCAGGAAACAAGAAAGGATTTTTTTATTCCTGACCTGATCTAGAAAAAAGTCTTTCACCTAAAGCTGTCAGATCAACGGCATTTTACAAGTCAGACCTATTTCTTTACTGTCAGATGCGTACGTCGTACCTACCGCAGGGCAGGCCCAGCACAATGGAAGCACGATGGTGGGCGCAGCTGGGTTAGTTCTGGCACCAAGGCTAAGCCAGCGCTGCTGCATGGCGCTGCCGCGCTGCTCTCTTCTGTGCAGACCCACCACAGCCCGTCCCACGCGTCCTAACGCAGCTCTGCGTCCTGCAGGCTGGATGGAGGCTTTTGAAACTACAGCTTAGTCCTTCAGGAGTTGAAAGTTTGAACTTGTAATTTCTAAGATCAATACCTTATCCTAAAATATAAGGCTATAAACCACGGGAGAAGGGCAGAGGAAAGGGAAGTGTCATTTTCTGCCGCTGCTAGTATGGCTACAGCTTCCCTTTGAACTCCTGTCCACTGTAGCAAGCAGAGGGAAACAATGCAGACAGTTCATTAAACGTTTTCTCCTTAGCAGCTGTTCTGTGTCTGCAGCAGGGAGATGTTCTTACTGTTGGCAGCAGTCTAGTCAAAAAAAAAAAAAAAAAGTAGTAATTGAAATCAAGAATAGGGAAAAAAAGGGGAAAAAATCAGTAAATTAAAATATCAATGAGAAATATCTTTTTAACTACCTCATTTGACAAATTTTCTTTATCATGTGCTCTTATCTGTTTTTTTAAAAGAAAAAAAATTTGAAATTTCAGGTTGAACAATAGACCATGCATAATGGATTACTCTACTTACATAATTTGTATTTCCTCCTTTGATTCCTTCATTTTCTTATTAAGAGTAAACACCACTTTTTAAAAAAATAAGGATTTGGTCGTTACTGTCATTAATTCCCAGCTGAAATGTGACTCCTCACAATATGACATTGCAATTGGTCGTGTTTAGTGTGGGCAGAATCCACTGAAGTCAAATTCAAACTATCAATTCACCAAAGCTTAGAAATGATTGAATCTTGCAATTTGTTTCAGGTTGTTATAAAATGATCCATTTATAATAGCTACATTTGATTAAAATGCAGCTAGATTTATCTGTTCATTTATTTGTAAAAATTGAGTCTAGACTTGTGAGTGTCAGGTTTTGGTTCATGCTCGTTTGCACTTGGTGTTTTTATGGGTGCTGTAAGGGATGGATTGTTCTTGATGAGAAACCAGAACAAAATTATGCTGTTTTCATTGAAATCTTTGTAGCTGTAAAGAAAAAAGCCTCCACCCATTTCTTGGAAACATAATAAACAATGCATTTTTTCTTTTAAGTACAATTTTCCGTCTGTTGTTGGTTGCATTGTAATAGAACTTTTAATTGACAAATGCATAACACCTATATGTTTAAGTTACTGGAGAAGCTGAATTCCCTGGCTATTTAGGATAGAATATTAGTTTTAATTATAGCTGCTGAAAATATTTAGAAAGGATAAAGTACTGGCTGCTGGTTTGTTGGGTTTTGGCATGGGTTTTTTTTTTTGTTCAGCTGACTTTCAGCAATTTCTGTTCTCCTTCAGCAAACTGGCTAATGAACAGCTTATTGGACTATACAGTAAAGTTAATTTATATTTAAATTACGAACTTTTTGAGCAGTTATAAACAAGCTCTAAAGCAACAAATACATTTTACTGCTGTGTACAAATAGAGACTTATAGAAGGCTCTGGGGAGATCTTATTGCGGCCTTCCAGTACCTAAAGGGGGCCTACTGGGGAAGCTGGGGAAGGACTTTTTACTAGGGCATGTAGTGACAGGACAAGGGGGAATGGCTTCAAACTGGAAGAGGGCAGGTTTAGATTAAACATTAGGAAGAAGTTTTTCACTGTGAGGGTGGTGAGGCACTGGAACAGGTTGCCCAGAGAGGTTGTTGAGGCCCCATCCCTGGAGGTGTTCAAGGCCAGGCTGGACGTGGCCTTGGGCAACCTGGTCTAGTGGGAGGTGTCCCTGCCTGTGGCAGGGGGGTTGGAACTCGATGATCTTCAAGGTCCTTACCAACCTTAACCATTCTATGATTCTATGAAAATACTGCTTTGGCATAGGGCAAGGATCTCCAGCTCAGGACTTGCTTCAAGAGCAGGCTTTCAGGTACAAGACTTTCTCTGGTAGCAACTGCTTTCTCCTGGCCACGATCTTTTGCAGAGAAAGACCTATTCCCATCCATGAACTATGCAGCCAACAAGCTAGTGAGCTTGGCAGTGGTGTTTAGTATTGAGCTGGCTCTCAAGGCACTGCATGATGGTTAAAGCTGACACTCCTATGAAACACAAGACTTTTGCACGTGATCGCTGACTACATGTATGCGAGAGCTGATCCTCCCCTGCCACTTGCAAACAGTGTTGTTAACCCACGTGGAAAGGTTGTCGCCACTGAAATGTGGATGCCCCACTTACAGCACTTGCCTTGGTGGCCACAGGCACCTCTCAAGCGACTACCTGAAGAATGTCCTACCTCTCAAACCGCATTCCTTACAACTTTGGTGTTCCCTGCCTTTTTCGTCTTTCACTTGAAAATGATGAAATGCTCAAATTTCTGTAGTTTATAAAACAAAGTTTATATAGGGAAAAGTCAGAATGATGGATTTGTATTCATACTGGGTAGTACTTCACTCTACACCTTGTTTGATTGACCTGCTTGTGGCATAAAAATGCACTCAGCCTGAATAAGGCTGTGTATCTGTAAAAAGAAAATGCTAATTGGCACTGAATAAGCTTCTTCATCCTTTTTTTTCTTTTTTCCCCCCCCCCTCTGTTTAGAGTGTGGCGGTCGGCTGAAAGCTGAAACCAAGCCCAAAGATCTGTACTCGCATGCTCAGTTTGGTGATAACAACTATCCGGTTCAGGCGGACTGCGACTGGCTCCTGGTGGCAGAGCGCGGCTATCGAGTCGAGTTAATGTTTCAGACTTTTGAGGTTGAAGAAGAGGCAGACTGTGGTTACGATTACGTGGAGCTCTTTGATGGTCATGATAAGACAGCTGTGAGGCTTGGTCGATTTTGTGGATCTGGGGTAAGTAACCAGGTACTAAAGTTTTTATTTTTATTTCTGCAACAAAAAGAAAAAGAAAGACAGGGCAGAGGAAGGAAGGGACAAGAAGGGATGAGGTTCAGTCACTACACCTTCTAATGCAGATACTAGATTATCTGCTTTAGATTTTTTTTTTAATATAAATTTGCATATGTGTAGTAGAAGCATTCCCTTGACATATTTTCAACAATAAATATTCTTACCTAGTTTTTGATGAAAGTGTTGTAATCTTATGTTAAGATTTAGGTAGCAGACAGTGGAGTGTTTAACAGCACCCCCAAAAAAGTTGACAGCATTTTCCCTTGCAGAGAGAGAAATGCACTGGTGTTGAATATTACCACATCAAAATTCTTTCAGTTTGAATGAAGAAGCCACATTTTGCAAGGGTAGGAGAGCTTGAGAAGCATTTATAATATGCTTATCTACTACTTAAGTCTGATTTTAGGAAAAAATGCTCCTAAGTTGTGTGATTAATATGGGCCTTAGGAAAGCCCCATCACCCCAAACGCATCTCTGACACATTTTAACTGGAAATTGGCCAGGTGACATCCTGAAAAGGATGTATCCTATTTCTCCTTTTAGACTTGCATTGTTCTGTTGGCTGCCTGCCTTGAGAAAGCTGGTGCAATGATTCCACAAGTCCTCATCAATTGTTTATATGTGTGCAAATGCAAGCACACTTTCGTACATACACTCTTTGCCTAGATAAAGGGTTTGAAAGGCTCTACATGAGATAGTAGGAGCTCTTAATTAACCGTGTGACACTTTTTGGATTCAGCCACAGTGCTGGATCAAACATCTCAGCCATTCAGACAAGTTCCCTGTAAACTGGCTTAAATCCTGTTTGGGCGTTTTATGAACACTTACAGATGCAGGAAAAGTGTTACCACTGAACTGTAGGCAATATATTCTAAGGGAAATGCTGCAACTGAGCCCAGCATCTACTCAGTTACATAAAACAATACTTTTCTTTGCAAGTTGCCCTATTTCCTACAAGTAGGAAGGCAGCGAACTGGAGAATGGCCCAACCTCACCCTTATTTTTTTTTGGTTTTTTTGGGGGGCAGGGAGGGGGTGAGGGGTGGCGGTAGGTAGGGTGGTTGGGGTTTTTTGTTGTTGGTTGGTTCTGCTAAGATATGGATGAATCGCTTCAGAGGCCGTTCCAAAGCAAGCACATAGGAGAGATGGAATTAAATAGAGAAGCTACTGAAAGCAAAATAATCCGAGCGGAAGTGGGAAAAGGGCACTGTTAGTATACATTACCACCTTCTCAACTTCAGAATAAGGCCTTGGTAGTTCAGCTGGTACTTCTGATCAATGTGCTTCAGTAATAAAACAGGCTTTTTTTCCCCCTATGAAGAATAAGATGGAAAATAGGTACTGGAGTCATTTGTTTATCTAAATTTAGAATATTGTGTATAGTCCTGCCTATTAACTTACATGACTCCAGAAGAACTACAGAAGACATCTGGGAAGGACAAAAGAACAAGAACCTTTGTTCTCTTTGTCTCAGAAGAAAAGATTGTAGACATACTTAGTACAAATTGAATACAAAAGAGAAATACCAATAAGAAAAAAGAAAAGTGAATGAAGGGTATAAATGCACAGAATGGACAGATAATTTGTTTGTTTATTCGTTTATTTTAGCCACCAGAAGAAATTTATTCAGCAGGGGAAGCTCTTTTACTTCACTTTCACACTGATGATACAATCAACAAGAAAGGATTTCATATACGATACAGAAGTATAAAATACCCAGATAGCGTGCGCACCAAAAAATAACACAGGAACCTCTATGCCAGAAAAGGAGAGTGAGAAAGAAAGAACGCACAGCGGAAGGGAAGGAAGGCGTGTCTTTTTTTTTTAAACTGAAGTTATTAGCACAAATGTTTTATATGAGTTCAGTTGAAATGACGACTTGTAAGACCAGAGACTGAAATAAAATTTAAAAAAAAAAATCACCTATCCCAGTGGAATAGACAAGATGATGATGTGCGGGATCCATACTTGACTGTCTCTGCAAAGCTTGTGAAAGGACTTTGCATGCAGGGAGAATATAAAAGCTTTTGTTCATGGTTTGACATTTGTCATAGATGCGTGCAGATCCAATCAGTTGCATTCAGGGGAAGTGACCCTGCAGACTGTTCTTCCTTCTGACAATTGTATGGTGTCCAGGAGGAAAAAAAAAGCTCTTTCAGGTCACACACTCAAAATACTGTCCTTATATCTAGTCGCTTTGACTTTGTATCCTGCATATGTTGTGTACAAGGACTTGAAAGAAGATATGAAGTGGGAAGGTCTTCCTGCATTGTTCTGTATTTTTTACAAATTTGTCTGTCATATCAGGTTATCAGTGTTTTGAAACTGGAAAATCCTCCTTCTGAAACATAACTGATCTTTAGAGTATTTTGTTTTACTAATGACTGAAAAGTCTGAACTGTTACATCGGTCCTCACTAGTTGACTGATCACTAGTTGACTGAATTTAAACAGTGTAAGCATCTGAAAATGTTTGTTGTACTGGCTAAGTAAGCTATCTCTGATGATGTGCTCTTACTTTGCACTGAACATAGAAACAGACTGAGATGAAAACCTGTCCCAAATCAAAATCTGTATCCGTGAGAAACAGAAATAGTCAAGGATCATCAGAAACTCCTCCTACTGAATTTGTTTTTAGCAGTACATTTGGAACCACTACTAAGCTTTATTTCTTCGGACCTCTTTGTGAATTAGCTAATGTCTGGTTTAGCTAATCAGAAATGAAGCTGCAGTAGTATCCCAAAGAGTTTGGTTTTGTTGGTTTTTTTTTTTTTTTCTGGGAGTAAGGGTATCTGTGATGGTAAAAAAAGCAAAACAAAACAACAGACCCAGGATTTGTTTATTATCAAGAGTGAATTCCTATGGTGCTATTCCGTGAACATTAAAAACAAAAACAAACCAAGAAGTTTTAGACTTTTGAGCCAACAGCTTGCAGATCATGAATGTCTCACTATGCCTGGCTGCATCTGGAGAAGGAAGGCTTTACTGCTCCAAGGGAGAGCGGGTTGCAACGGCAGCGCTAGTCCTGTGGAACAACTACTACTATTGCCTTAGAATCCTCGCACACAGTCAGACAGATCTTCCTGTAGATACACCTCTAATTTGATAAATAATTCGACGACTTGGACATCTTAGCGTACGCTAACAAAGGGATCTTCAAGCGAAAGCCCCATCTGCAGAGCAAGATCATCTGCTGTAAATACAGTGACCTGCTTTTGATGTAGAGATATGTTACGTTTAGAACTGAGATATTCTATGTGCTTTAGGCCATACATGGCTTTAGTCATAATGTATATGCATTATGTAAGTATTGTATGAATGAGTGCTCCAGGGGAGTGAGAGGTATCGTATGGGTGAAAACTGAATTGTTTCTTTATGTGCCAAGTTCTGTCAGGACCCTGTTTGACTGTAGCAACTTTTCTTTAAAGGCTTCATAGACAGATAACAAGGACTTTTAGTTGGCAAGAATCAAGTTTAAACGAAGTATTATGTTTCACTTAACAGAAATATTATTTTGATATCCTTTGATGTAAGTTGCTACTCAGATTAGCTTAGTTTCTGTTACCTTACTATGAACATACGTTGGCACTAATAAATCTGATCTTTTTTTATAAAAATAAAACCCAAATGTCTGTATAGGTGTCTTTGGTTGTTTTAACAGTATTATTACTGCTCATATACTACCGTTTTCCTTTCCAGACAGCTTATGTGTGTGAAGTTCGAAACCTGAATAATTTCTGTATTTTTATAATGCTGCTCCACTGTCCTTTTGGTTCATTTTTCAGGGTGTTTGCACAAGAAGTTAACCGCAAAGATTTTCTCCAAGGTCTTTAACTACAAAATTCGGGCAGAAATATTACTATAGTTAAAAGGAAAGAAAAAGTATTCTTAACCTTGACACATACTTTATCAGCCAGGCGGAATGCCAGTGCTTAAATTCTGAGAGGAAAAGCTTGCAGCAGCAGTGTCTCCCTGGCATGGGTAGCCAAAAGGAGTTGGGAAAGTCTGAGGCTGGGAGCAGGAGCAAATTTTCATGTTATCTTTTTCTCCACTTTTCTGTTCCAGTCTCCTAATATTATTTCACTTCTGTTTGCTAAACAAAATATTTTAAGTCTTCCTTTTCTATAAATTTGGCTTTTTTATTCCCCTCTGGTTGAGTCAAGATTTTTTGTTTTAAGAGTTTTTTTGTTGTTCTTGATTCATACAGGCCACTCTGTATAAATCCTACTGTCCTATGTTAAACAGTGTAACCGGAGTAGTTGGGGAAGAAGGTTAGACTGGGCAAGCTGAGGGCAAAAACACCACATAGTGTACTTCCAAAACCCTGTGGAAGGTGATTCTTTGCAGTCATATCAAAGTATCGCTTTTGAGCACAGTATATCTGGGATTATTTCATGTGGCTTATGTAGAAGTCAGAAGAGAGTTGCCATAACTTTGAATACAAAGTTTAATTTTATTTCTCTAATTGCTTATTCCTTTGTAGATCCCATATGCTTAAGAGTAGTGAAAATGAAGAAGGTGTTCTTAATGATTATCTTGATGATAAATAGACCATATGGATCATATCTTCGCATTGGCCACGATCCTAGTCAATACCTCATGGTGCTATCAGATGCTATTAAAAATGTAGTTATTTCCAAGTCCTAGGTGGTTTTTCCTGATGTAATGAAAATCACATATTCAGTGAACTCCTCATTTAATGAAATTACGCCTTATAAATAGCCTAACAATATGAAAACACTGAAAAAATCATTTATGCTAATGAATTTGTCAATAGCAATGTGGGTTATCCCAAAAAAATATTTGAAATGGAGGAATTTGTTCACAACATTGATTAAAGATCTCGTCTGTTGAGTAGCCAAAAAAGCAAGACACAAAATCCAATGGGCTGGAGATCCACCTTTGAGACCTAATTACAATGTGTCTACTGGCAACACTCCCAGCAGGGTGAAGATGATACTTCCTTATTCCGCTTCCTATTTGACACAAACTTTCTTGACTGTGGGTAAGCTGCTGGATTCAAATGAATTTTCCTGTAAAGTTTTATTTGCAACTACATAAATATCTTCTGACATGTGCTGAGTATTATTCTTTAATGTTGTTAAATTCAGTGTAAAGTGTTAAGTTGATGGAATATGCTGGATCTGTGTGGCTGACTGGCTCTTGAAGAATTTAAGCCTGTAGCAGACCAAATTTAAAAAAAAGAAAAAAGGAAAAAAAAATAAAAAGAATAAAAATAATCAGTGAATGTCAATTAAAATGGCTAACTTACACAATAGCTGTGAAAGTCTAGCTGAAGTGAATAAAGCAAGGTAGGTGTATACACAGCAGGTATTCTGTTCTTTGCTTGCCCTTTGTTATAATCTGCAACATATTTGAGTACTCTTGCCTTGCTCTGAGACTCATGAAACAGCGAGTGAACCTAAACATGGGTGACAGCCAGATCAGATCCTTAACACAGTATTGCAGCAGTACTTTTTTCATTTAAAACAGATTCCTTTTAAACCACTGTAAAAAATTAGATTAATTGGGTGGAAGCTTTAACCACTTGGGGAATCAGTTTGGCAATTTTGCTGTGTTGCCAGGGGTGCAGGTGGCACACCTAATTTTTTATAATGGAGGAAATTGTTGTTGACCTC
The DNA here is from genome assembly GCA_008711295.1 of Anarhynchus alexandrinus. Taxonomy (NCBI): domain Eukaryota; kingdom Metazoa; phylum Chordata; class Aves; order Charadriiformes; family Charadriidae; genus Anarhynchus; species Anarhynchus alexandrinus. Next base: position 3,741,408 of record VUYV01000061.1, on the reverse strand, counting down.
ACAGGTTGTGTGCTGCACTAACTAGCCTATAGCTGTGTGCTGCACCACCATAAAGCGTGGGCACTGCTCACTGGAACTTTCTTTTATAATTAAATGTTTCTGTTCTGCCAAAATTTGCAGAACTCGGTGTTTAGGGACCTGATACGGTATGTAATTTTAAGAAAGTATTCGTTCTTAAAATAAACCTGACCGGTAACCAGAGGTGAATTTTCCTGTGACTTCAGGTCTTAAATTGGGTTCAAATGAGAAAAAGGAGGAGATAGATTTTATCAGAGTAACATATGTGATCGTACAGATTGGTACAAACTTATCTAAGGACTTGCTCTTATTTTGATTTTATCATTGGTTATGATTCGATTATTAATTGATCAGGCAAAAAAAGAAAGAGGAGCAAGAACAAACAAAATGCCTAGGAAAGGGAAATATAAAGATACTGCAGATGCAACTACCTGCCATTAAAAAAAAATAGATGTAGTCTCCAAAGTCAACACTGTTGCTGATATGTTAATTTTTCAATACATCCTTCATATTCATTAAAAATGCTTTATGCCGTATTGCTTTCACTTACCTGAAGGAAGAGTTAAATGATTAATTACATTGGTTAGTGAATTTTTCAAGCAGAGAACTGAAGACAACCTAAGGAATGACTTGCTTTTGGTTCCTAATGATGCATATCCTGAGTAACTACCTGTTTGTGAGAGGGAGTAACACTGGTCTATAGCTTTTACAGATTGGGTTTTTTCTTCTCTAGCACTCAAGTTTTGCTGCTCTAAGCTCAATACTTGGAGCAATATTTTATGTTATTCCTCATGATCTCATCAACAAATATAAATAACAGGCAGCTTCTTAATACCATTGTTTCATGGAATCGGGGTGAATGAAGTCAGATTAAAACAAAAAGAACACAGGAAAATGCATTTTGCAAGCTATTCCTTGTTAGCAAATGTTCTCATTTCTACTGGTTTATTATTCTAAGTTCACAAAGTAAGCAAGCTGTAGCAGTTGCAAAAAAATATATTGGGTTAGCAGTAAAAGGAAACATTAGCAAGGTTTGGGTCTCTCTGTTTTGATCCCACTTCTGCAATTCTTTTCTGTCACGTTTTTTACTTGTAACCTACCAAATCCCATCCTAATCTAAGATTAAGTGATATAACATATACATGTATAAAAGTAAGGTGTTTTTTTTTCTTCAATGAGCTTCCAATGTAGTAATTCTTCCTGTGTTGGTGGGACTCCTGGAAAGGTTCATTGACTTGTATATATTAGAAAATGTTTACTATGCAGTAGCAGCTTCTGAAATATGAGTAATACTAATAATCATTAGGAATGTAAAGTCTTTTAGAGCATGCTTGATGACCTTTCTCTCCCTCCACGGCAATGCTAGAATTGGTGGTTTCTAGACACATGTCAGGTAAGTGGCCACACAGTGAAATAAAATGAAGGGAAGTTGCCACTGGACCTTGTGCTGACAAAGAAAGAAGGACTAGTTGGGGATGTGAATGTTGGGGGTAGCCTTGGCTGCAGTGACCATGAGACGGTGGAGTTCAGGATCCTGCTTGGAAGAAGCAGGGCAAGAAGTAGAATTACAACCATGGAATTCAGGAGAGCTGACTTTGGCCTCTTCAAAGACATACTTAGAGGAATCCCATGGGTTAAAGGCTCTAGAAGGAAGGGGAGTGCAAGAGATCTGGTTAATATTCAAGCACCACTTCCTCCAAGCTCAAGATTTGTGCATCCCTAGGAGCAAGAAATCAAGCAAAGGAGGCAGGAGACCTGCATGGATGAGCAAGGAGCTTCTGCAAAAATTCAAATGGAAGAAGAAAGTTTACAGAATGTGGATAAAGGGACTGATCACTTGGGAGGAATATAGGAACGTTGTCAGAGTATGCAGGGATGCAATGAGAAAGGCTAAGGCCCACTTGGAATTAAACCTGGCAAGGCATGTCAAGGACAATAAGAAGGGCTTCTTTAAGCATATCAGTAGCAAAAGGAAGACTAGGGAAAATGTGGGCCTGCTGCTGAATGAAGTAGGTATCCTGGTGAGAGAGGATGCAGAGAAAGCAAAGTTACTGAATGCCACCTTTGCTACAGTCCTTACTGCTAAGGCTTCCCTCAGGAATCCCAGACCCTGGAGGTAAGAAAGAGAGTCTGGAGAAAAGACGACTCTCCCTTGATCAAGGAGGATGGGGTTAGAGATCGTTTAGGCAAACTCGACACCCACATGGGTGCACGCGTGAATGCTGAGGGAGCTGGCAGATGTTATTGCAAAGCCACTCTCCATCATCTTTGAAAGGTCATCGAAAACAGGAGAGGTGCCTGAGGACCAGAGAATAGCCGATGTCACACGAGTCTTCATACAGGGCAAGAAGGAGGACCTGGGAAACTGAAGGCCAGGCAGCCTCCCTCCATCCATGGAAAGGTGATGGAACAGCTCATTCCGGTTGTCATCTCTAAGCCTGTAGAGGAAAAGAAGGTTATTGGGAGTGGTCCACATGGATTCACCGAAGGGAAATCATGCTTGACCAGCCTGTGCAAACCTCATGAAGTTCAACAAGGCCAAGTGCAAGGTCCTGCATGTGGGCCGGGGCAATCCCATGCACAAATACAGGCTGGGTGAGGAATGGATTGAGAACAGCTCTGAGGAGATGGACTTGAGGGTGTTGGTTGATGAGAAACTCAATATGAGCTGGCAATGTGCGCTCGCAGCCCAGAAGGCCAACCGTATCCTGGGCTGCATCAGAAGAAGCGTGGCCAGCAGGTCGAGGGAGATGATTCTGGCCTTCTACTCTGCTCTGGTGAGACCCCAGCTGGAGTATTGCATTCAGCTCTGGAGCCCTCAATGGAAGAAGGACATGGACCTGTTGGAGGGGGTCCAGAGGAGGGTCACAAAGATGATCAGAGGGCTGGAGCACCTCTCATATGAAGACAGGAAGAGAGAGTTGGGGTTGTTCAGCCTGGAGAAGAGAGGCTCCAGGGAGACCTTATAGCAGCTCTCCAGTATCTGAAGGGGGCCTACAAGAAAGCTGGAGAGGGACTTTTTACAGGGCATGTAGTGATAGGATGAGGGACATTTTGGCTCTCACACAGCACGATTCCTACAAAGGAGAACGAAATTGTTTAGAGCACATTACAGGAATATATGTAGGAGTAAAAGAATGAATTTGAACAATAAAATATTTAAGCTGAGTGACAGGAGACCTTTTCAGTGTTAGAGCTGGAATAGTCTCCCAGGGATGATAGACCCATCTCTCAAATATCAGGAGCTATATTGTATAGAACGTTGCCAAAAGGAGCAGGAGCAATACCTAAAGGTGGCTTTCAATTACAAAACTCTGTGTAAAACATTTGCTACCTGATCAATGAATTTAATAGTAATAAAGATACACTTTGGTAATTGAAAGAACTGAAGCTAGTGAAGACAAAAGCACTTCCATTACTATAGCTAGAAAACAATAATGATCTACAAATACAACCTGGATATTTCTAGTTGAAATTCTAAAGTAGAATCTTAATATACAGCTGGTGCTGACAGTTGTTGAGATGCCTTTACTAAGCTGGTGTTCTGAAGAGCTGCATGCTGATTTCTTTGAGACATCTTGGGATATTAATATGCTTGCCTTTTTTATATTCTTGCTCTCTCTCTCTTTGGATGATCATGATACAATTTTCATCGGTAAAATCCTTAAGCTTGATTATGCTGTGTAGGAAGACCATATGGAGGTGACAATATTGCCCATTGATGTAATTAGTTACTTAAAAATTCTCATTGTTATGATGTTAGCAAAGGCAGTGATATTGGGAAGACACTGAATAAAACATCTTTGGAATATTTCTAGATAATCACAGTAGTAAATAAATTTTGACCTTTCAATGTGAATTTTCCCTGAGATTGCTGCATCATTGACACAATATTTTTTAAAATGTGCATTTTAGAAAAGACAAATCCTGAATTTTCTTGGTCAGTTTGACTTGGAGCATAAAAATATTTTAGTGTTAATCTGAGTTTACAACTGTTTAAACAATGGGCTCTTCAGTTTTATTGTTAAAAGGATTTTAATTTTTACGCTATAAAGGAGGATCTTAACAACTGGGAAATTTAGTGAGTACTAAATTAGCTTAGTGTGTGGTAACCTACCATAAGGTCTATTAATGATGAGGGAGGCAGGCAGGGAGGGGCAACTCTAATATTGTTTGCAGAAAATCTGGCTCATAAATTCTCTATTGCTAATGGCATGTTTGTGTTATGTTTGCATATAGGCACAATGGAAGCTTTGTTGAGAATGTCTCACAATACTTTTATCCTCCTCTGAATTTGCCTCTGAAAATGTAGTTCAATGCGATGAAATCTTTGAGTTGAATGTTACAAATTAAATGCCATAAGGTATCAAATACTTTTATCTAGTCAGAACTCAAAATGTCTGTTAGGAGTATGCTATTCTCCAGTTGAACACAAGATTTTCCACAGCACTTTTATCTTAAAAAATATTTAAAAATTATTGATGCCTTTCTCTTTTAACAATTTTATTTGTATTTTAATTGTGCCATTATATTTACATTTTGCTAATTTTGCTGTCTATAGAATCTTGCACTTAGACATTGCAAACTTTTCTAAACAACAATATTTCACATTTGAGGACGGCTTGGGTGCTAACTTTAATTTAGTAAAACAGATGGCAAAGACTTCAAGGCATACATGGTATCAGTCATTAAACAAAATGGTTTCAAGCTGCAAGCCTTTATTGAGATCTAGTGCTGTTGGGAAGTGAAGGAGACTTTCAGTACTTGTTTTTGGGGTTATCTTTAATTTAAATGAAGAATGGGTATGAGAATTGCACGTAGAACTGAAGGAATGCTAGATTCTAGCGGGTGGGGAGTGATGTTAAATGTCAGGTCTCTGAGGCAATTTTCAGATAAGATTCTGGTGTGCAGTAATACCTAGAGGAACGTTTCAGGAAACCTGGTGAAAATATTTATTCTAATGAGAAGAGCATTATGAACAAAACCCAGACTGACGGACTTTGATTTTGTTTTATTTTAGGAAGAGCATTATTTGTGCTTTAAACAATTTTGGAAAGGCAAACCCAGTAGCCTCTCATTCCTAGTTCTGTCAAACCAATATCAAGAAAGACTTGGAATCATGTCGTTAGTGACAGAAGTACACACGTTATTAGCAAAATGAATGGCATGGTAAGTGCAGAATGCTAAATATATATTTGCAAATATAGTTAGAACATACATCAGGGAAGATAAAAGGACTTCCTATTTCTTGTTTGTAGATTTCCCACAAAATGGCAATTCAGAGATTCAATGGTCAGTCAATAACTTGTCCATACGCTGATTTTACTCTGGAATTCATCCATGTTACAGCTGTTCAGAATTCACAAAATCCAAATACATAGTATGTACCAATTAGTGTTATAGGTGTCCATTTCCTCAAGTTACCAGGAAAAGAAAATAGAATAGTTGAAATACTATAGAGTATTTTTTAGGTCTGTTTATCTATAAAAAAAAACCAAACAGGCTATACTTGTCCAGACCATGAGTGTGTGCCCCTAAAGAACCTCCAAGTAAAAATAATATAGTAAGAATAACAGCGTGAGAACGCAGGTCTGTGCTCTGCCTGGTGGATGCTGTGGTCCACGCTGTGCCGGTGGTGGCTACAGGCTGTAGGGATGGGGACAAAAGGAGGATGGGCCAGATGTACCATGGCAGGCAGCTGCAACACCCTCTGGGAGCCTGAACCTCCTAGGGCCAGGCTGGAATGCAAAGGGCCTTGGATGTACACCGTGCATTAAGCCATCCAGGCACCTTCTCCTCCCTGCCTTGTATTGGAAGGTCCTTGGCCCTAGGGTGTCCTTGGCCTTCCGGAACAGACTGTTAGACAGGCAATGCCATTAGTTCTCCCCCTGAAAAGACAGTTGGCAATTTCTGTGTATGTTGCTTTTTACCCAAGGAACTTAGATGGGTTGGTGTATTTGGTGGGTATCACTGAGAACAATAAAGAAAATATTTAGAAATTTAAATTGGATTAAGTTGGTTTACATTATACTGAGAATTACAGAACCAAAATCAACTGGTAACAAAAAGACTTTGCAGAACTAAGATTATATATGTGGAATTGCTTCTCTTCCTTTTCTTGAGCACAGCGTATATTCCATTGACTATGGGAAGCCACATATTCAATATTTTTATCTAAAATCTGAAAACAAATGACCTTGCAAAAGCAAGTTGGAAAAAACCAAGTTTTGTATCTCTAACCTTCCACTGCTAAAAATTATTTGGAATTTTCACCACGTGTCTTCATAAGGAATTCCTGAGTCTGAAAATGTCTACATAGGATTTCAAACTGTGGAGCAGAACTGCTGAGGGAGAACAGGAAAATGGAAAGGTTGTGATTAAATATGGTGGTGTTATTGCTTCTGCAGACAAGAGGAAACCTTTATTTTTTATTTTTACTTTTGGTCATGATCTTCATGTCTATAAGATTGCAGAAAATATCCCAAATGTGTCCTTTAAAATCCCTTCGTCTGGGTGAAGCTGTTGAATGAAGAACAGCTGTTTGCATCCTAAGTGAGATGGATTGTTTCAAGAGAAAAAATAGTCTCTGGAAACAGTGTTCAAACGAAAAATGTACGCTATTGCCAACATCCTCAGTGCTTGATCTCTCTCCAAAAAGGAGGGCTATAGTTGCCTGTTACGGCACTTCATTAAATATTTTGTTCTGATACAAGTCACCTGAGGAATACTTCAGAAATGTGTTGTTCAGTTTCCTACTTCATTTATTCAAATGTGTAAGAAATGCACTGGAAATCAGACACGTGTTCATAGCAAAATTTATGGTAAAATAACATCAGAACTGCATAATGAAACAGATCCCTGGCATGAATAGTAGGGTTCTGAAAGAGAGCTACAGTTACCTTGCTTACTTTGTATTTTGTCATATTTCTTGACTGAATTAAATCCCTTCCCAGAAAATCATTTTTCATGATGCTTTTAAAACTCGGTTTCATCTTTCCCATTGGAAACTTGTTTTGAGTGAAATATCTTTTCTAGACAGTTGTAATTAACTGCTCTTAAGTAGACATCAGGAATGGAGAGACTTTGTTTATACTCATTTCTGCTGAATTTTAGCGGGTAGCATGGCATGGGTATTGACATTGTTTCTTTTGATTGTTCCCTTATGGACTCTGAAATAAATTGTGAGTGCTTTGAAGAGGTTATGTTGGATTGACTGAATATGAATGAGTTTTACGCTGGTCAGCTGACTTCTCTTGTTTCACTAACATGTAGAAATTTCCATTCTATTCATACAGGTCTGAAATATATTTCAGTTCAAGGGTACCTCACCAGCTAATATTTCATTCTCTAGCATGGCCCTGCCTTTGCAAACGCAGCAGTACAGGTTGCAAATGGGCAATCCCACAAGCTTGTTTGTAGAACAAAGGCTCAGATAGATAATATGAAGATGCTAGATTGCCATTGTATGATCTATCTCAATGGACTTTCAATGCTTTCTTCCTCACTTTCATCATGCCCTGCCTTGAGGGTCAGGATTAACTAAGATTGTTGTTTTTCTTGAAGATGGGGGAGGACAATTTTTACTAGACCTTTCAGTTCAAGAGCTCAAACTTCTTTGGCTTTGGATCATAGCACAAGACCTGTCTGCCTAGCTTGACTTTTTCTAATAGTTGATATTAGCAAGAAGGAGAAAATTTCTTATGAGGAAACATTTTATTTTAAAAGCTAAAATTAAGTGATATTAACTGCTATTTTAAATCCACTTAAAGTTAATAGATATACAAAAAGAAATAATATTATTTTAAACTCATTCAACAAGTACAACATGTTATAAACATGCCAATCTGTCCCCTGTGGAATTTAATGGGTAATTTAAGCTGCCTAAAGCTATATGAATATAATTAGATGTACACTTTCAATATTCGTTTCTGCCTAGCTCACTTATCTTTTTTTTAAAAAAGAAATTTTTCAGGGGTAACTTTGTACTTCGTCAGTTGTTTACTTCAGTTTAATTCTGAGAACTCTTTCATGTTTCTGCCAACATAGGCTGTATTTTGAACATGGAGATTGTCCACTTTCTCTACTGAGTTCTGCCTTCATGCTTTTTGGTCTGGAGTTCCTACCTCCAGACTAGTGTTAGAAAATGGGTATATTTTGAACATTACCCACTTAAATAGAGCATGCTTTGGCCAAAGGGGACCTCTACTGAGACAAACATTCTTCTGGGCAAACTGTTGAATCAAACAGTATATCTTGATGTGCAGAGTATTCAATCTCCAGAGAGTGACTAGAAAGAAGCAAAAATGAAATAAAGAACAGGATTAAAAAAGAGAATCTTTCACAGGGTTTCTGTAAGAAAAAGAGAATCATACCAAATCTAGAAACAGAAAATTAATTACAGGAGTGAGAGAAATGTAGCAATTCCAGAAGGAAACAGAAGATAAAGTACCTATAATTTCATAATATGGCACGTTTGAGTTGTAAAGAACATGTGAATGGTAGGATAACTGAGGCTGAAAAAAGCATGAAGATGTTTTATTGTTTTGACTAGATCTACATGCAACCAAAGAACCAGAACAGTTAAATCATGACCAGAAAGACAGCAGAGTACATCATCTTCAAATGCTGTGTACCTCTGGTTCTGTCAAACAGCCCGGCTGTTGCCAGAGTCTGGAAGTAATAGCTCCAGTGCCAGAGGACTGACAAAGTCAGGTCATAAGGAATAATTATGAAATTCTGCACCAAGGGAGCGTTCCAGGGAAACTGGAGATGGAAATGGTGGTTGTGGTTGGGCACTTCACAAAGACTGCAGTGCCATTTATAGAGGGAATAGCGTTTCACTGAGGTTTCTTTAAATGACAGGAATTCTGGGTTTTTTTCCCATTTTGCTGATGAGACTATCATTGTATATCACCTTTCTGTAACTGCTTTTGGCTCAGACGGGTGGATGAATGGCAAAGCCTGCCAGATTTAAAACAAACTTTATCATCACATTTTTGTTCCTGTATAGAATGGATTTAGTTCTTTCTACCTTATTTTATGAAGTCTACAGACTACTGCACTCTTCTCATGGTCTGTGCCAGGACCATGTGTCATTCATTTGGGAGCACGTGATCAACATGGTTAAGTTCTAGTCTGATTTATATAACTGATGATTGCTATTAATGAGCATGGAGTTTTTACTGTATACCATAGCAGGGCCTAATGGCCATATCCACAATCTCTGTTTTTCCAAGGTCTGTTTTTCATCCTACAACCCTATCCAAAATACCTGTAATGTGACAAAAAATCAAAAAAAGAGATAATATTAAGATGTTAATTAAAACTGAAAAAGAATTGTTCCCACAAGTAAAGTCAAGATTATTTTAAATAACTTGTTACTGTGTGCTGCAAATATGTAAATAACAAAGATACAGCATTTTATGCTGAAATATTATTACCTTTTACTTCATGTGATGGAATTAACCCAAAGATCATATGGAATTTTGAATTTTTTGCCATTCCTCCATAAGACAAATCTTGCCTAAAAATAGACAGACATGCATACAAATGGGACAATGTGATCGTTGGGAAATCTATGGCACTAAGAAATGAAACAATACCTTCCATTGGATTTCCATATATGTAATATCTACAATAAAAGAAATCAACAGTAGCTTTCCTTTGGAATTTACTTTGAGAAATAGCTAACAAGAAACTGCTTTATGCACTTTCTTACCACTCCACATTGTCTTTAAAGCTGCTGTCAGAAGGAAAAACAGTTATGTTTGTACATACGCAGAAAAATCTAAATGAATAAACAAGTATTCATGTGTTTTTGGTGGGGTAGGGTTTTTTTTTTCATTTTATTTCCTAGCGAGCAAAGTTTCAGGAATATTTCCTTTGATTTTCTATGTTTAAGCCTATCAGTTCACTTTTTCATTTCCCCAAAACACTGTTTATCCATTAGTATCATCAGAAGCAAAAATGAAATATTTCTCTTACTGGAAGTCAATCTATCTTTTCTCCAATTTTATTTAAATACAGTTTTCAAAGAAGACATTTTTATCTGAAGTCTTTTCTAATCTGAATTTGGAGCATATTACGATTTAGTAATTTATTTATCCTATCTTGAATGTTTATTTAATCTGAAGATTTATTACTATTATTCCTTTTATTCTTAAGCTTGCACTTCGCTTGGACTGCAAAAAGCCCTTCTGTTTTTCTCATTTCCTCTAAATTCAAAGATAGTCCATATTTCTTAGAACTCTAGTTCCTTATTTATCTGCCTGTCAATCATTGTGTCTCTTGGGACCACTAAGAAATCAGGTCTTTTTAGTTCTCTGTATAGCTGAAGTAATGAAGTTCTGCTCTGGGCTTGTGCAGGTCAGAATTTGACCCTTGCAGTTTATCACCCAACATCCTTCCGGAATTAAAGGACTTTAGCACCATTTATCTACTTATTTTTAACACCTAGATCAAAGCCAATATAAGACATCTCTGAAATCTAGCATAACCTTTAAGTCCTAAAGGAAAAAAGATGGCAAGTCATTTGAAAGGCAGCACTTATAAATACATTAGTAGACTCGAAGTAAAAGATATTCTTAACCGAGACAATAATGTTTCTTTTGTTTAAAGGAGCTGTTCCTCTCCTCTATCCCATCCCCCTGCAATTCCTTAAATAAGCTTTTAAAGGAGTGTTATTGGCTACATGTGGACAGTGTGCTGAAGTGGTCCTGAGACTTTTGGGATGTGGAAGAATAAGGGTGAGCGGGGTAGGATTGTTTAAAGAACTCCATCGTTAATGAGGAAGTGAGAAGTTGTCATTACACAGTTGCAATGGGTTGGACTTCTTTGTTGTTCAAATGTCGCCTTTGTTTCCTGGCTACCTTGCTGTAGTTATTTTACCGAGAAGTGAGTGGTGCTTGTATTATGCTGGATGCAATAAGTGAACGGGGTTGATGCAGCCTTGAGCTTCCTTTCTCTTTCTGTGTTACTGTTGTGGGGCCATACCAAGCTGAAAATGAAGCAAGACTTCATGTGATTTGGCTACTGGGTGTTGCTTCAGTTTCTTGCTGCCTTTCTGCACCTGGCACATATACAAATCATATACTGCTATACTATAGCCATCCTTGAGTCTCAGCACCGTGTCAGGGAAGGGAGTAGAAGGTACAAACCCCTACCCTTTCTCTAAATCAACACCTATAGCGACATATTTGGAAATAAAGAGGAGAAAGTCATGTCCCAGTGACAGAAAGGATTTGAATAGCCATATGGTAAGCACCCAAAGAGTTGTTTCTCACAGGAGAAAACTGTTTGAGGGAGATTGTATCTATCTTCCACCTGGGGTAGCAGCTGTGTAGCTTAACCCATGTAGGGAATCAACAACTTCAGAGAAAACCTTTTACCAAAAGAAAGTAAAAGCCAACAACATTGCTTCTGTGGTCCAGGCCTCTGACCTGAGCATGATGCTCCAAGGTAAGAAATTTTAATATCTAGAGGGATTTATGATTGCATCTTACCTATATTTGTTTTAACCTGCCAGGATAATGAATTTGTACTAATGAATTGTGATTTTCTATAATGTAAAGTAGTAGGTGGAGTGAATTGTCTGCTGCTTTCCAGGTATTGTTAGTCCAGTGTGAAAATACAACTTTTCTCTTTAGGATTACATTGTGGGGTTGGTGCCCAATATGGAAAGAGGAATTTTTGTCCCCACATTCCTGCTTGAGAGAAATGACTCCCTTTTCCTCTGGTGAGGAAGATGGTGAGACCTCAAATGGATTAACCCTCATTTTAATGTCACTTCCACCTTGTCCTTTGGGCTCTAATGACTGCAGGAAGGAGGTCCTCAACTCTGCTGGTCAGTAGCCTGTGGGGCTGCTTCTGCTCTGATGTATTTGGATGAATATGAAAGAAAGAGAGAGGCTATCATGGATCACATCCCCACAGGAAGAGGCAAATCAATTACAAGACTCAAGGACACCAGTTACTTAATTAAACATCTGTTTACACCTACACACAAAGCAGCAACCTTGGCTCATGTTCATACGGGGTCAGGGTGGGAAGACAGTTGATGATTTTCTCCTGGAGCATGAGATAAACAAACACAACTAGTGTTCTGCCTAGATGTTCTGTTTGGAGGCAGGGAGAGAGAGGGGAAAATTCTTGCCAGGAAAAAAAAGTGATTTAAAGCAAGGATTAAGCTGTTCGTGAGTGTTCCTCATTCTGAAAGAATCAAGAATTTCAGTGTAGATAAACTTTCCTGCTCTGTTACTGTCTCCTTAGGCAAAGTGCTCCTGCCATCCTAGTGAAGCACTCTCCAACTCTTTCTAGTGTCTTCCCTCCTTTAATGCCTCAAAGCATCCCATAATACTACTCATTAAAGGGAAATGTGTTTCAGAAACTGCTTTTGTTTTTTGGCCTTACTACTAGGCAAGGTGAAAATGAGGAAGAGAGATCTTTTACTGATCAGATTGGTAAACAGGATTATTAAGGTCTAATTAAGATTATTTTCCTCTGGATGGGTTGATGACCGCAATTGCAGACCTGCTATAAAGAGCAAATATTAATACACCAATAGCTGTTGCTCTTGTTTCAGCTGTGGATTGCTCTCAGAGTATAAAAACTCACTGTTTGCCTTTACAAAGCACTCAAGTAACTTCTGTAATGACAGACTATGCAAATCTTCTCCCTACCAGTGCACTCTGCTAACAAGAATTGCTCCTTTGACGTGCCGCCCCTCAAAGTGAATACAAGTGTTCATATCACCTTCACGTTCTGCAACATAGTGACAGGCAATATCACTGTATGCTTCTTGACCAGGGGATCCAAAACACAGCCAGCAACACAGATGACATCTGGACAGTGTCATCTAATGAGCCCTAATTCCAGTCTAATGCTTCAAAATAGGTGGCCAGCCTACTGTACTTGTGTCCGTAAGTTCCTGCATCCTTCCTCAGATTAGTTCAGCGACCTGCAAATAAGGTAGGTCATCCTGAAATCCCCAAATTCCTGCTTTAGCTTTTTCATTCTCATCTTCTGCTTCATGAAACCATCCTTTAAGAGGAAACATTTCTGGAAGTGGCTGTCTTTCCTTCTGTTTTGCGACAGCAGTACTGTGTATCAGCCCTTTCACAAGAGCCCATCTTCCTGGGGCTGCAATGTACATGCAGTGCTTTGGCAATCAGACCATGTTTATTGTGTTCCCCATGCTGATTCAAGTCAGTGAGCAGATATTTAGTAGAGAGGCTCATATTTTGTAGCTTTTTGATGCAAGGCACAGGAGACATCTTATGTACGTAAATGCCATACGTGCCTTGAAAACCTGTTCTTAAAACAGTACTTAGAATTCATTGCATGTGGACTATACCCAAGGAATTAGTGAAGGCAACTAAGTAAAATGAGTTCATATGTACTGATCAGCAGACTCCATATATGAAATTGCCACGATCCAATCTCCATGGAAATTGTTTTTAGGAAGCCTATCTAAGGAAAATGTTCTGGTTACCTACGTATGGCAAAGAAACTGAGAACCACTGTGCAAAAGACTTTCAGCTAGGTCATCTTCACAGAATATGGCCACAAACACAGCATGGCTATAAATCAGATTGGTCAACAGCCACCAAAAGAGCAATGCCATAGTCTAATGTGCTCCTGATTCATGTTTAGAAGGCCACAAGGCTTGGTGCTCTTTTATAGCTAGAAGTGGCCATCAGTCAGGACCCAGACCCCATCATATCCACTAATGATTTGCATTTCTTATGCCTACGAGGTAGAAAGCAAACTGACTGGGAGAGAGAAAGCTTCAGGAGGACAGTAGGCCTTGGTTTGTTGCTCTGACGCCCTTGATTTTCTTCCTGACAACAGGCTATTTTTCTGTTAGGCCTGCAGTATTGCAGATAGACACCTGAGCAGTGGCTGAACTTTGTGACTGACACTCTTATGGTGACTCCAGGCATATTTCCTTGCCCATCATCAATGCCATTGTAAAGTCAAGCAGCAAAAAAAGACATCCTTGCAAACTGGCGGCTGCAACAGCTGGGACTGCTAGTCTGGACTTTCCATGTATGGATTAATAGCTCATCCAGCAAATTGCACACCACTGAGCCTTCTGCCCTTATTTGCCTCTTGCTTTTAGAATTACACCTGAGCCTATATATATATATATATATATAAAATAGTCTCAAGAAAGAGGCTATTAGTCCAGAAATACTGCAATACTTGCTCAGCTACACACTTTTTAAATGCGTGTTTCTCAAAGTTCCTTTGTTTGCTTTTTCCTTAGCACACTTATTTTTGAGAAGTTATTTGTTAGTTTTTCATCCATACTATTTACATGAAGAAGATAAAGAAACGTCAACAAAAATATGTCTTCTACAAACAAGTAACCAAAACTTTTTAATTCTGGAAGGGCTTCTATTTTTCACTTTCTATCAATTTTGTTCCATTGTCTCTTCTCTCAAAGAAAGGGGAAGGATGCTCAAAAACTTTCCAAGTAACTGAGCGCTAAACTGATTTTTTTCATGCAGGCTCCTGGATCTAGTGTAGTGAAGTGTTGGCCCAGATCATTGCAGAAGCTCTGCAGAAGGGTTACACCACCTAACACATACAACTTTTTTAACCAGTGCGGACTCACCTTATCTGTTTGTTCTGAACTTTAATTTGGAATGATTTTTCACAACTCTGTTCTGTGTTTAAGGAAAAGTTGTACTGGGGTGCAAAAATAGTGGAATTCAGCAAGGGATTCATACTTAGTGGATTGTATGCCAGCATCTCAATACCATAGACTGTATAAGCCAAATAGATGAAGAAAGACCCACTATTGAGTTACAGTTACATTCCAAGAAATAATATTTACATCTTCCAAACACTTACTTTTACACTTTTTTTTCTTTTTTTGCTGGTAGACATTTATTGTTTTAGAAAATGCAGTTGTTTAAAGAGGTCACCAATCTTGCATAAATTGTTTTGTGGTGGTGTGGATTTTGTGTGTTAAGTCTAAACTAGACTTCAATGAAGCAACTTTACTATTAGTTCTGTAGACACAAATTTGTGATTTGTGAGTCACTCCCAGAGATCATCCATAATGTCAGAGGAAAACCTTTCTGTAAATGATTAATTCTAGAATAGATAAATGCACTGTATTTATATGGAAATCTTAGGTGGGATTTAGGCCCTCCATGATAGCAATACTGGTCTCCCTCTTGTTCTCAATGGAAGCAATATAAATTTTGCTATTGAATCGGTGGAAAAGATTTAACTCAAGGTGCTGAATAAACATAACTGTGTGAGAACGCGTTTGCAGGCAGTCCTCAGATAACTGCAGTCTCCTAATATTTATCTCATGTATCTTATAAACAGGGTAATAGATTGAAGTGCATGTTTATAAACCTTGGCCTGAGGTACGTCATTTTGGTTTTACAAATGCCTCTTTGGTTAGTGAGGAAGGAATAACCTGGGTATTTTTAACAAAAAAACCTTGGAAATTTCTGTCCCTCCATCTGTTAACCACTTAACTCATAATCCTGTGTGTAATGCTATTACAAATACATAAATAATCACTTCAGCCTTAAGCTGCACACACTGCTTAAATAAGTTAGGAATATATTACTTCCCTAGCAATGACTACAGTTTAAAAAACACACACAGAGCTGCAGCTTCCTATTTCTCTTCATTAAGTATGCCGACAGCTTTCAGATAATAAGTATTTTGTTGCCATCTCTGAAGTAGCCAGCATTAAAATGAATATAGTGACTTCCTCCTTCTCCATGTGAAGCTGTATTGGACGAGCTCCAAATGGCCTGGATGCCCTGCTGTTCCTGTCTAATTGTTTTCTGTGGGGATGGCAGTTTACGGAGGGCATTTCAGGAAAGGGGAGCCAGTAGCCAGGCCAGTGGCTCGATGAGTTTTACACTAGATGGCGTGTAGATGAACTAACAGTGTTGACTGGATTAAGAATTACTAAATACTGCGATCAGCTGCTGCAGGCATGGAAGGAATAGGAGGGATGTTGAGAAAAAGATAAAAACAGCATCTCTGATTAAAAAAAAAAGGCTTCTTATATATTTCCCTAGGTTTTTTTTTTACTTCTAAAATCTGACATTGATGGATTAGAAATAAAGCAGTGAGCATGTCTACTGAAATGAATTGATATACATCACCTATTTCAGTCGTGACTTCAATCTTGCTTTGCCTTTGTGTCTTTTAGTTATTAGAAAGTAAAGAATGTCATTTATTTAAAGCTTATTTTTGGTATTTCACTTGAGACTACATTTGGACAGAATTTAAATGAAAGTTCTCTCAAGTTAGATGTTGTTTTTATTAGTCATTCAAACCTACCTTAAACATGCGTGATATTTGAGAAGAATTCAAAATGCATATAAAATGCAGTGATATCTGCAATTAATGAACTGGGATGGTTGTTTCTGGTTAGTACATACCCAGTGTTTCAGAAGGAGGAGACTTTAGCAGCTACCACATACTTTTTTTTTTTCCCTACAGATTGTATGAAGAAAACAAGCCTTGCTCTTTTTTCACCTCCCAGTTGGTTTTTCAACTTTGAGCAAACAAGTTACTGAACTGAAATAACCAGACAGCAGAAGGAACTACTGGGGACAAAAGCTAGTTTAACACTTCAACAAATTCTGCTTTAAGACAATTAGTCAGTGACTTCCTCCAGCTGAGTGGCTCTGCCTCCCTCAAAGCAGTAGCAATGCATTGTCGCACACAGATGTTTTTTAATACATGACAGCAAACTTGGAATTTTATAAGATTTGCTCTAAGTTAATTTTTTATGTCTTTTATATGGAAAACACATGCATTAAAAAGTCTGTCTTTTATTTCTTTTGTTTTATAGCTTGTTTACTTTTAAGCTTTGTAATAGCTGTTGCTGTCCGTTGTTGGTAGTATTTTTTTTGTCAGTGCTGTACGGTCTGACAGGACCTGAGTGTCTTTAGGCCAAAGGCTTCAGCCTTGCTCTTCTCTTGTATGGAATGACCACAAGTTTGACTAAGGCTTGGCAAGGTTTATTATCGTCAGGCTGGTCCTCGGGTGGTTGTTCTGCCAAGGTGCTAGCGTAGGCACGCCTGGCAGAAAGCAGTGCTCTTCTGGTCGGTAGAGTTACATGATTTCTTTCTTCTGTGGTCAGAAGGGTGTATGCTGACCTAAACCTGCACAGGAGACTCCACCTGCACTGCTGCCCTCCTCGAGCGTTGCGCGTGACCTGTCCCCTGATCTGCATGTTCACATTCCTCCCTTATCACTGCCCATGCACCATCCTGTGCTTAATAAATTTGTCTCAATTACTTACTTTTGACAGGACTGTGTGTCTTGTAACATTCTCCTGACCTTGTTAGCACTTTCATCTTTTGTAAACAGTTCATCTATCAGTCACAGCTCTATGAAGTCACTTTTGGTCAACACTTAAGGCCAAACTTTTATTTGAGCCATGAATGGTCTGAACTATGCTCTAGGGAAACTGATACCAGTGATACAGACGTGCACCCCAAAATGAGTGTTGTAGTAATTTAGGATGGCGTAATTTTAATTTAAACTGTGGTCAAAAAAATAACAGTATCCACAAAGTAATTGGAATACTTTCTTTGTCTTAAAAATAGAATGAAACTTATTTCTTTATTTGGTATAAAGGAGGCATCTCTGTTTTTATGTGTATTGCCATGACAAATAATACATGGCAGAATTAAAAAGGGGTGATATCAGTTCCTTTAAAAAAATATTTAATAGCCATTTGACAGCTCTGTGTAGAGCAACAGCTCACATCACTGTAAACTGGGGTTTTTTTGAATGTACATTTTATGCCGTAAGTGTTCATCCAAGCATATACATGCATGTAATATGTAAATCATATACAAGCCTGTTAAAAGATTCCTCCGTATACTTCCAGATCTCAGCTGCAAAGACAGGAGTGATAATATATAGTCATCAGAAAATTCCGTAATTGGGCAAATAATAAAGAAGCTCCTGCATTAATAACTTAATAATGTTATTGGTCGTTGGCTGTATGGTTGACTAAATATCAGAGACATGATCTGAACCTGATTTTTGAGATAGAAAGGTAATTAAAAATTTTAACACAGTTTTCAAAAGTGTCCAGGTAGTTCTACACATTTATAGATGCCTTCTGTATGTATAAAACATACATAGGTACAAGTGCATATACCAGAGGAATGCTATTAAGATTGCTGCAGGAAAGTGCAATGGGAAGTTAGAAACCATTAGACTTCACATTTGATTTAACAATACTGAATTGCCACTTTCACCCCTCCACTTGCATATGCTTTTTGTTAAAGGCTGTAATTATCATGATTACAGACCCCTTCCTATTCAGTGCAAAGAACATAAAGTGCTCACACCACGTGTGTGACTATTTTGTTTCCCCTGTGCATCCCAACGCTTATTTACTGCTCAGTTGTTGTCTGAAAAGATTTAACGGATTTCTTCATGATCTATTTTTTTCCGTTTCATCATTTTTGTATTTGGAAGGGCTTTTGTAAGGATGACTTTCTTTTGGGCAGGTCTGCCTTAGTGCATTCTCCTTTGACAGGAAGTGAAATTTAGCTGTAGAAGGGAAGTTAAGAACCCGGTGTGTGTGTGTCACACTCTTGTCTTGAAGAATCGCACTTCTGTTAGTGATTAAAGGTAACCAGCAGTCCTTCAGCAGGTCTAAACAGGCGGGGGCAGCAATTACACTCTCCTCCTGTTCTTCCTGGCCAGATGAGCAGGAATAGGTGGTTGTGATGAGAAGCAGGAAAAACTGAAAGAGGTATTTTATTTTCCAAGGAAGGGAAGAGGCCATCGGGTCAGTTCATGGTTTTAGCAGCCTGCACTGGGTGCAGTTGAGACCCTCCCTTTCAGCCCTTTGCGACACCCGTGACTGGTGGTGCTACGGAGGACTTGGGGCTGAATTCCTGCCTGTGTTTAAAAAAACTGCTCCCTTTTTCTTTGGCTTCAGTGGAGCAAAAATTTCATTCTATGTTACCAGCTCAGAACAAATTCATGGGTTTGAGATATGTGGATTTTTCTCGTGACTAGGGTTACTTTACATTATTTTACAATAAAATCCAGTAAACAAAGGGAATTTAATGAAACAAAAAGACACCTTTTACAAGTGTTACTTCTGTGACTACTGAATTAAATAATATATTAGAAACTGACACAAATTTTGATTCTTTTTGGGGTGTGTGGCTCATTGTTTGTTTGGGAAGTAACAGTTTGCTCACATTTTTCGTGTTGATAGTGACCTTCCTGATTTGATTTAAAAACAAATGGAGCAGAGCAAATTACTAAGGCACCCAAGCATGTTCTCAGCTTTGCCACACTGAAACATTTGTTTATTCTCCAGGGCTTCGGGAAGGCAGCCCAAAGGCTTTGCGAGATTGAGAACAACCATAAAAGATAGAACAGGTGGGAATGCCTGATCTTTCCCTGTACTAGCTCTTAATATGCCACTGCTGCATCTTTGGGGCATTTTTTGTAAAATACGTGCATGCCAAAAAAAAAAAAAAGTGATGCAGACTGTATGTCAATGAGATGGCAATACAATTACTTGTTGTAGGTGATGCTCAACAGTACTGCATCCATCTGCTTCGACTAAATAAAATGAAATGTACTCCAGTTTCTTATGGTTAGATGACAACAGAACACATAACCACACGTGTCAGAATTATTGGTTACCAGAGGCATTATTCAGATTATTCTATCTTTTTTTAGTCTTCCCCACCTTCATTATTTTCAGGCTTGCAGTATACACATCATAACTCCTGAATGCTGCAACCATGAACACATCATTTAAAATAGCCCTAAGATAAATGCCCATGTGCTTTTTAGCAGTCATTTAGAAACATGACTTTTTTAAAAAAAAAATCTTTAAAAAAACCCCATTATTTGATATCACTTCAAATGCAACAACTGAACCATAAAGAGAGAAAAATAATTTAAGAAAGCTTCCAAAATGGTTTGCTATCTAAGGGAAATCAGCATAAATCTAAAATAGTAAAATCATGAATGTGTTTTTGGTACCTCTGTTGAATAAGGCTGCTCAGCTGTGCGTTGTATAATCTTTATTACTTGTAACTACTGTTAGGTTTCTGATCACAGAAACTTTAGTTGCTGGAGCAGAAAGTTTAGATTTATAGCCCTACTGTCAGTGTAAAGTCACAAATGAATGTAGTCTGAAAACAGGAGTGTGCATGGTTTGTTATTGATGTGGTGCAGGTACACCTTCAATGCATTTTTCAGACAAACTTGCACTGCGGTTTCAAACCAACCTTTAAACTGTGTTCTTAAATTTTTCATGAGTGCACGTTGACATATTTCACAGCATGGGTTGGCGCTTTGTACACACAGTACAATGTCAAGGAGTGGTCAGATGTGAAAAGCTATGCAAAATTGTTCATGAAAAATTGTGTTATTCTTCATGTCTTTCCCCCTCTCCCCATGTCTTTTCAGTGTTGTTCTGTCTGTGAAAAAGCAGCAGATTTTTATTTTTTTTTTATGTGACAGAACGGGATTGCCTTAAATGAGCAAAAGTCTTCCACTGGCCTGTGAAGCGCCACAGGGATGGGAGTGAAAGCACAATGTCTGCACAGTCCCCTCAGCTCACTCTGTGAACAGCCAATGCAGATCTCTAGATTACCACTCGCTCGACTTGGTAAGTGGGAACGCTTCTGCAGAAGGTGAATCTATTTTATTTCTACAGCTTTTGTACTGGAAGAGAGATCACAGTTTTCAAACTTCCAAGAGCACCCGAGTGTAAGGTAGCTGGAATATATTCCCAAATTAAACATCTCCCACAGGGCTTTCTGGTTAAAAAAACCTATAAAAATTAAAATCTAAAATGACAGCATGAAAAATGAAGCCTAGTGGCTAGGTATGGCAAAGAGAGCTAATTTAACCTGCTTCTGAGCAGTGTAAATTGACTTCCATACTATCAGATTGCTGTTGTTAACTACCCTTTACCTAAAGGCTGCCCAGAGAGGTGGTGGAGAACATAGGAAGTTCAATCTTAACATGAGGAGGAACTTCTTTACCTTGAGGGTAGTGGAGCTCTGGAACAGGCTGCCCAGAGAGGTTGTGGAGTCTCCCACTCTGGAGACATTCAAAACCCGCCTGGACGCAGTCCTGTGCAACCTGCTGTAGGTGACCCTGCTCTGGCGGGGGGGTTGGACTAGATGATCTCCAGAGGTCCCTTCCAACCCTGGCCATTCTGTGATTCTGTGATTCTGTAAAGTGAGTTGCTTCATCGTAGCCACAGAAACCACTAAGTATCTGTATGTTATTACCTTGAATTTTGTGAGACCGTACCTCTAAAGTCATGCCAGTGCAGATGTGCTGCAGACATTTCTTAGAACCGGAAGCATTAGAAAATCAGTGACAAGAAAACCAGATACTCTGGATTTATCAGTTATGGTGCAGTGATGCTATGAATGCAGGCTTAGCTACTGGTTTTAGGTCCAAGCTGTTCATACAGAGTTCAGTTTTATCATTTAAACGTACCAGCTGGGTTTACTGCAAACTCCTGTATTCCCTGTTCCATTGGGTAGTATAAAATTTAAATCTACTGTGCCTGCGACTTCTATATTCTGAGTGAGAGGCTGGAAAAGAAGGTGAATATGGTATGCTGCATATTCTATGTACTCATGTGCTGCAAATCAAAGGGCTCAGCTGAACTTCGTGTACCGAAAAACCTTTAAAAGACTTTATTAGAGATCACAGTGGTGAGACTACACAGCTAACCATTTTTAAATGACAGCTTGGTTGAATTTAGAGACAATTCCTTATTCTAAGTTAATGGTCTGTAAAACAGCCATGAAAAAATGAAACTCTGTTTCAGAAACAGACTGCAGATGGAAGAACCAGGCGTCTGTAGCATCTGAAGACATGTAACCCTGTGTGAGGATAGAGAAGCCAAACAATCTCTCTGAGACTTCATACAGTGTTTTAAGTCCCAGCTGGTAACTGTAGGCCAAGATCAAACATGGAGCATGAACCATAAAACACAGATGCCCCTCCACTTTCAAGAAATATTTTTCCCTATAAAAACAGCTCCAGCTCCAGGTCAGCCAGAGGAAGTATACTGCTGCTTCGTATGCAAACAACCTTTCACATTGCTCTTGAATAACGCACATAAAACCTGGTGCAGGTTGCCCAGGGTTATGCAGAACCATGAGCAAAATTGGACTTCTTTGAAAAAGTATTTCATGCCTCAGAGAAGCAAAAATCACACTGGCAACTCACCTAAGGCTGCCTCTGTTATCCACTCCTCAGCTTCTTGACCGAGAGCAGAGTTCATGGGAGGTGGAGCTGCTGTTGCAGCAAATCCCATGCAAAGACCTACAGTCTTCTGTTAAGAACCAATTCCCCAAAAGCCTTACTTTCTTGACTGGCTCAGAAATGTGGCAAAAATCTTGATCGAGTGTGCTTAAATCCCTCGATCACACCAGCCATATTTCTTTTGCGAGTGCAGAGATGCTCTGAGAGGTCCAGTGTGGCTTCTGGGCACAGGAAGCCTTGGGGAGCACGTTTCCCACAAACCTTTGCAGACATAGCGAAACAAGTGCGTTTTATAAGAAAAGACTGGATGGGAGGAGGAAGGTCAGTGGGTAGGAAGGTGAAGACTGTTTGGCAATGGAAGGTAACTTTAAAGAGTATGTGAGGATGAGAGGTGTACCAGAAATAAAGAAAACAGGAATATATCTATAAGTGTAGTTAAAAAAGCAGCTCTTCAGACCTTCAGGGATTTGAGGAGAATGTTTCATTTGAATTAGAAGGTGAGCAGTCCATGGGAGATACTGGCAATACCAGGATGGTAGAGGAAGAGCCTGAATATAGTTACTTTCCCGAGTCCAATATGAATTGGTGACAGGACTTGAGGAGGCTGTAACTGCAGCAGGAGATGAGGAAGATGCAGAGAATAGATTCGTGCCGGGCAGAGAAATGTCGTACTGTTGGCTGAAAAATCAAACTGTATGTAATAAGATTGTGGAAGTGGAATGAAGAGATTGTGGCTGCATTGTAGGACCACATTAGAGGCTGGAAAAGGATGACAAGAGCAGCTTTTTCTGTTTTTAAGGCCGTCACGTATGTAGCCTTAACCATTAACAAACACCATACTTGATGGGAGAGTCTACCTTTTTAAAAATCGTAAGAATTTCAGGCACAGCAGGTCTCAAAAGTGAAAGCTTTTAAACAATCAATTATAAAAGCAGAAAAGTGAAAGCTTCAGACACAGTAAAAATTGAGGGGCCCATGCAAGGTTTCTTGCTTCCTGCTGAGCGCGGCTTTAATGAGTCACGAGCAGGGAAAGGCAGCCGTGGTGGTGAATTCAGGGAGAGGACACTCGGGGTTTAATTTAAAATTTCTTCTGAGGGGGGAAAGTTCTGGCTGGGGCGAGAGGTTCCTGCCCAGCTGGCAACCATGTGTGGGCAGGACCTGCCATCCTGTCTGCGGGAGCGAACACGTGTCGCAGGCTTCTTGTAACTGCCCTGTGATTTACTACTCCTTGCCGCATTGAAAATGTGAGATCTGGTTTTGGTTTGGCTCCTGACACAGGATTTTAATAATTCGAGTGGCAAACTTGTCCGTGTGTAATGTGATCCTTTCAGTCAAAATATCTGCTTGATTGTATTTAGCTGGGATTTTTTAAGGCTGCTCTTGTTAATATGTGCTTGTATTTGTAGCAGGTCTTTTATAGTCTGAGATGATGGATTGAAGTACCTGATTCCTCTTTGCTTGTATTATCTATATACTTCTCTGATCTCCCCGTATTAATTTCCTCTCTAAATTAAGCATTTCTAACATTTTTCCGCTAGAAAGCTCCTGATGTCGCTGAATAATTTTTTCTTTGTCCCTTGGGCTCTTCTGTTTTTGCTGCGTTTCCCTGGCATCGGTTGATCTCTGGAAGTAGATCGCTGAATCCTCACTTGTGACTAGCTCAGGAGGAGGAAGCCTGTCTCCTTTGCTCCTTAGAAAGTCCTTGTGGTTGACATACACGTCTTATGGGCTGCTTTGCTTTACATCATAAGGTGGTCAGAAAGACAGTGGCAAATAAGAGGTAAATCAAACTCTCCTGTCTTGCTTACCAGGTTTGAAGAATTTTACCCCAGAACTGAATAATATAACAGAATTCAAAGCCACGTGTCCTTCCCCAGGATTCCTGGCCATCATTCAACCCTGTTGGAGTTACTGTACAGTAGGTCTGACGGAGCAACTGTGAGTCTGGAAAGCCTGGAAATTTCCATAGCACACGTGCACAGAGAGCGAGTACCATAATTCTGGAAAACGTTGGGTTTACTGTGCACACACTGCACAGTGTATTCACTCATGCAGCATATCCTGAAGGCTTTGGATTTACTGCACATATGCAACGCAGCAGGTATTCATATTTTCCATCTGGGAATTCCTTGAAAGAAACAGAGCAGCTTTAACTTTCTTTTTCTAAACAGATAGGCTGTCTCCTCCTTTCTTGAGCCGTAAGGATCCAAAAGGATCCTCAGCAATCAGAACTAACAGTTGAAGACCACCAGGGAGACTGCAAGCAAATGCAAATCTCTCCAAACATGCGTAAGGCACTTTGGGTAGGACTGTCTTCCCTGACAAAGTGGCCAAAATGTGAAGTGACTGAGACACTGCAAAATCACAAATGAGAAAAGGTAGCTATAGTGTTTACTTCTGGGTAACAGAAAAAGATCTATTTTACACCTTCACCCATGGTTCAGCTCAAGTAAAACTGAAGTGTCTTGTGACTGTTGCCAAGATAAAAAACACATCTTTTTTGTTAGAAAATTCAGTGGAAATTTTACTTTGTGCAGGTAATATTTTAGTACTGTTGGAATTGCCAGATGTTTAATAGCTTAAGGATCCAGCTTTTGGGTTTTTTTAGCTATTTAGTTAATAGGAACTGAACAAATGTTATCAAAACATTTAATCCTCTGGTCCACTAGGATTACAATGTCCCAACAAAGTCAGCTCCATTCTTCCCCCTTCCACGCCATCTTCACAGCCGTTAATAAGAAAGTGTTGTTATTCTCTGCTTTCCTCACTCTAGCAGAATGGCTAAATACATCTCAGCAAATGTTTCCTATTCAGGTTCAGAACCCAGCAGCACAGTTTTAGGTTTTGTTGCGCTTGGTGGCAGATCCTTCTGAAATCTCTGCCAGGCATGGAACTGAGATACACATAACTTTCCCCCAGCCCTTTTAAGCAGCATTAAGTAAGTCATGACCAATAAAAGGTGTGAATATTGAATATTTTAAGATCATATTTTTAGTATGAAACAATTGGTATTAACAAAATTTATTTAATTTTGTCTTCCATGTTTATTTATTCTTTTTTTTTCTTATGTCATTAGATTTGCCATTTATTTTAGTGTGGGTTTTCTCCCCACACTAATGTTCGATTACATTATCGTGCTTTCATTTTTCTTATCTTATTCAGGTGGCACAATCTGTTGATTGCCTCCTTCATCTACACAGCTTTCCATTTAACTTCCTCCATTTCCTTTGCATAAGAGGACTAAGAGGCCCCTGAAATCAGTGGCCCAACTGGTGATATGGAAATGCCTGCCAGGACAGCGTGGTGGATCTCTCTTTCTTTTATGAGTACGTCAGAACCAAACAAAAGTTACATTTTCTCCTTTACTGTTTATTCCTTTACCACGCCATAAATGTTTATCTTGTTTTGTCTGATTAAGACCTAATATATCAATGTCAATCTGAAAAAAATATAACATCAAAGATCATTTAGTAAGTTTAGTTTGCAGAAACTTGCTGGCCATGACTTTTGCCTTAGTATTTGAAGTAAAAATAGGCTACCACAGACACTTCTGGGCCCTGCTATGCAATTTTATTCCACTAGATGTCACTGTTATACCTCTTAAAATACAGTGACCATCTTTTACTGCAATACGACCTCATGCTCTAAGACTTTAAAGTCTGTTGTGTATGAGAAGGTGTAACCAGCAGAGCATTTTAATAGCACAGTGCTGCCTGAAAGTATTCTTTTGTTTTGGTTTGTGCCTAAGCCATTGCTCCTGTACGGAGAATGGAAAACATTTCTTCTCTTCAGAGCCAAAGACATCCTAATCACTGTGGATGTGAATGTTCTTCAAACAATTTCAGTGCAAATGCTTTTTAGTCTCCAAAAGATGATTTGTAGCAGTGAATGATACTGAGAAGTAGTACAGCAATTGCCACGTTGGCTGATGAAAAGTAGAAGCTTGGCTTTGTCTCTCTGCTTTTTACATGCACAGAGATAAACCAAAAGAAATGCAAAGCCATTATACTGATGGAAACTACTAATACACAAGCAGATGAACACTCATACCTGGCTTTCTCTTTGACTAAACTTCTACCCGAAGGTGTAAAAACCTGCTAGATGTCAAACCTGGATGAATGTTGCTTCCACTGTCTAAGACATAATATTAGATTTATACAATACACAGTAATTGATAAGATTGATTTGTCTTAAGGTTGAAGATTTGTTCTGAGAAAGAGAAAATTTCAAGAACATAAACAGATCTGCCTTTGCCTACTGTGTGTGCTCTTTGGGTTCTTCTCAACTGGAAGTGCATGCCAGAGTTATGACTGAAACAAACATATTTGCTGAGGCTTACCTGCTTCTCTAGTCTAGCTTTTCCCTTTTCCACACACTCTTGACACCATGGCAAACTGTTCATCCCTCAGAAGTTCAAATAGATTTATTTGCCTCTGAAATAATCCTCTGTTTTCATCTGCCTTCTGGTTGTTTCTCCTCTAGTCAGTGGTGTATCTTTTTGATGTTTACTTCTTGCTCTTTCCAGGCATTCTTTATTTATCTGCTCATGCAGCTTCCGTCACCCACCACTTCTGAGTATTTAAACCCAATGGCAACAGCCTCCTCTCTTTCTTTCTTTCTTTCCAGCATGTTAGATAAGTAGTTCAAACGATATATCAGTTTTGGGGGTGTGTGCTGAACTGTCTCTGTATTTATCAACAGGTAGACATCAGCGAATTTTGCCATGCCAAGGGAGATAAGATAGGACTAGCTGGATCCAGCTATGAAAAGGGGTTGCAGGCTGAATTTTGGAGCTACAAGTGCAGCCACGTCACACAGCCTTTGCTATCTCAAAATTTCTGGCACTGGCAGTGTATATAGCAAAGCCATAGCCACTCTCTCACCTCTCAGGGTACAATTCCAGAAAACAGCCTCCCTTGCCTGTACTTAGAGACAGCTGAGTATCTTTGTGTGTGTATTACCTGTGTGTGAGAGAGAAAGGATTTAATGAAAGTAAGATGTCAATTTTTTCAACAAGGTCTGAAATAGGTAGTAACCTGCCTTTTCTGTTTATACTCTACGCTGACAGAAGATCAGGGAGAAGAAGTAGTTCATAACCCACTTGCAGCAAAGATAGCCACAAACTGCTTTTTAGATTTCTTATGTGCTTGAGATCCTGCACACAAAAACTGTCATTGTCATTGTATATATGCTTTACATGAGGATCTCTGATCATCTTTTCTGTCTGGTTCAAATTTATCTGAAGCCTTTGCATCTGCTGCTTCGTTAGCATTCACTCATGAACTGTATTATTAATGAGCACTAGGCTTTTCCCTTGAAATTCCTTTCCCTTCACAATTCAGCAGTTCACATGTGGAGAAAAGTGATCTTCAGTACCAACATTAAGTAGATATCCAAACTTAATGCTTAAAAAGAGGACATAATCCCACTAAATTATTTCATACTCACTTAACTGGTGCATTTGAAAGAAAAGAAAGCAGTTTGTAGTATTTATAGAGCAGTCTGTACATAGGAGAAATTAATGTCAGAAACATTTATTTGTTTGTGTAAGTGTTCAGAGAGACTTGCCTTGCTTTCAGCTAAACAAAAGGAGAGACATTTTTGATTTTGATCTTTCCTTATGGCCAAAGCACGCAGGAAAATGCAAAGACACTGTCTTTTCCACCTGTTGGATAACTGAATTTGTAATAGCCTTGAACACTATCAGCAGGCAAAGTAGGCTCTTCAGCTAAAAAAGCCCACTTATTATTATTATAAGAAGTATAGTGATCAAAATTATAGAAGGGATTATGCTTAATTATGCTTGACTTTCCTTAAATTGGAATGACTTTTACTGTTAAGGTTTCATGATATTGTCTTTTAAGAGCATTTTCCATCTTTATGTGCAATGTACAGCAGAATAACTACATTCCTAGTGAGAAAAAGACACTTCTCCCACAGGTATTATGCCATCATAGCAATTATCCTGAACAATAACAGGCTGCAAAGAATTAAACTCTGCTTCCTCCTAATGTGGATTCTGAGCTGCACGTCTGAACCACTTAAAAAAGGCAAATCCTTCCATGCAGACAGTCTATTACTCAGCCAGCTGAGTGCACAGGCCAGAGCCAGAGGGCAAACTTTCACTTGACTAGGTCACTTATTTCCTCTTCACCATATGCAGTGTTTACAGAAGGAGGAGGATTTTTAAAATGACTCACAAATTTCCTAGCTCGGTTGGCATGTAAGAGATTTCCATCCAGGCTACTCCAGCAGTATTAAAATCCGTAATTAATTGCAGTAGGTTTGTAGCTCCAATATTCTTCTGTAAGAAAGGAAACCTTTTTGGTAGGTGGCTTTGCCTCTGTGTTCAGACATTTGGTTTTCTCACTCCATAATTTTGTTTTTATAGACTGCTAAACCTATACCAGTCTTGCAAATGGTGTAAAGTTATGCAGATTTGAAGGTGTGTTTTCAGCCCAAATCTCATACAAACTAGATGTCCTTCTTAATTAAGTCCTGTCTTGCCCCATTTCCACTGAGGGGAAAAAAGTTGGCTGTCACTGGAAGTTGTGCATGCTGCTGTAGGCTGCGTATGTCCCTGTGTACGTTTATTCTTTCCTTATGCCCAGATACCAGATGGCTCATGCAACAAGCAATTGAAAGAATTCAGTAATCTTGGCCATATTTAAAACAGATCGAAGACGATGGCAAAAACAAACAGAATATGCTGCTTAATATTGCTGATGAAGGGAAGTAAATGTATTGCACGTTATAGTGAAATTATTTCCAGATTGTCATACAAAGCCCTCTGCCTGACAAAATGTAAAATAGAAAACATAAGTTGCCAAAACCCTAACTGAAATTCCTCTATAGGAGTAGATAGTATCTCCCTGTCAGCGTACAGTATACTTTTAAAGTAGTACAGGATTGCTTTTACATAATGTTTAAAATAGCTCTTAGGAAACTGTTGGGAAAAATAATGTCTGCTATGAACAGATGCTGGTTAAACTAAATACATACAAACATAAATATATCTATAATATAGATATATTTATGCCTTCAAGTAAATTTGAACTTCTATGAGAAGTAGATGCCTTCTTACTGGGATCTTAGATTGGGTGTTTTCAGGTATGAGAGTACAGCAGTCATTCAAATTTATTTTAAATCTGTGTCTGCATTGTATCAGAGGTGCATAAACATTATAGAAAAGATGTTCTTCATAACACTGATAAAATAGTGGTATCCCTACATGGCGAGAGATAACAGGAACATAGGAGTTTTTTGTGGAGTTATGATTAATTGCGATCATCTTGCACTGTTTCTCTAAAGGTTAATGCACATATACCATTGGAATTTTCTTTTGTAAATGGAAAGTAGTCACTGAGGAACCCAGTGAAACTTAGGCATGTAGTTAAATCTATGCACTTAGGTATGTACTTTGCCAAGTAGTCATTGCTAAGGCGTGCAGGCCCTGGCACGGGGTTTGGCTGGCTGAGCAGACCACGAGAAACTGCTGGACACAGCACGAGAAACTGTTGAACATAAATAACAGAGCAAGAGGCTCACAACATTATGTATAGCACCTCGAGGAAGGACAGGATTTCACAACTATTTAAGTGGAAGCGATGTGAGAGACTACCACGCTTCACACACAATTTTAAAGGAGCACTGGGGACATTTTGGAGAGCGCAATCTCGCAAGGCTGACGGCACCTACGTATAACCTTGTCAGTAGTACTGATTAAGGCTGATGTGACCTAGAGAGGGATTAAGGTTGATGGGGGAAGAACAAGCACGGAGAAATAGAGAGAAGGGGGAATAAGAGGCCAGTCGCTTGCAAGCAAGCTGACGGTCAGTATGCTCGTCAGGCTGAGCCCGGCACCTAATCACTGCCGGCTTTTCTTCTTACTGTTAAGTCCTATTATTAAATATTTTCTCCCTCTTTATACTGTGTGTCTGCATTGCACATGTAAGTGGTCCAAGTGCCAGCAACTGGAAAAGGGGCCACAGGTGCCATTAGACTGGGCACGTGTGTGTTTCCCAGTGAACGTCAGTCCTTTCTCCGCGCGCGTGTGTGTATTTATGTATCATTCACTGGGGAACTTCAACCTGGACTGGCTGGTGAGTAGGAGACAACCTGTGCCTGGAAAGACCCAAGCTCTGAGCTGGTGACCAGGTGAGGGGCCCAGGGTTTAGCCATGGTATTAGAGGGAATTAAAGCCTGTGCTATCCATGAAAAAAGTGGCAGTCTTGTCAATGTAGAGAGTGAGGAGGAGTGTGTCTGTTTTCATGAGTGAGCTCCAAACCTGATCAGCCAGAGAAGAGGAAGAAGCCTTGCCTATCTGTGCTCACATTTGTGTGAGATTGGGGTTTATATGGATGCTGGAATGCTGGTTTATATGGATGCTCTGCCTGTGTTAGTCTGTGTGAGAGGCAATGTTCATATCGAGTGTACGTGTGTGTCTGCGTCTTGCTGCTGGCCAGACCTGCAGAGGCGAAGAGCAGCAGCTGCATCGATCAGGTTGGGATGGGAGAAACCTCCTGAGTCTGAGAGCACACAGAGCTGAGCTCTGGCAGATTGAGAAGGAGGGATGCCCCAGGTCCTGAAGTGCACTTAATTCAGCCACTCCTTAGCAGTCATGAAGTTTAACTTCAGTTTCATGTTAAATAAATACTTACCAGGATTAGCTACAAGAGACAAGAATCAAGAACCACTTGTCACATTGCTGAGGACTGAATAGATGTGCTTGGAAGGATAAAGGTCTCTTCCTGAATGCATAATATTTTCGGGGTAGCTTTATGAGACTTTACCAGCTCTGAAAGAGACTGATCCCCCCCCCCCCCCCCGGACAATTCGTATTTGTTCTGGAGGGAAAAGCTGTTTGCCTAAAATATACATCTACCAGAAAGCATTTAGAAATGGGAGAAGTACAGCAACATCTGTTGCTGTTTCTTATTTTTTGAGCAGCTTCTTTGGCACTTAATGATTTATGTTTTGTTGGCTTGTTTTTGTTATCTGGGTAACAGATACTTATTGCCTCTAGCAGGATCCATCTGCCTAGAGAGGGAAATAGTAACAATACATGGCAGGAAAGAAGTCTACAGCTTTTAGTCAGGTTTGGCTGGTGATCTA
The DNA here is from genome assembly GCA_008711295.1 of Anarhynchus alexandrinus. Taxonomy (NCBI): domain Eukaryota; kingdom Metazoa; phylum Chordata; class Aves; order Charadriiformes; family Charadriidae; genus Anarhynchus; species Anarhynchus alexandrinus. The sequence continues at coordinate 3,710,004 of VUYV01000061.1, read as the reverse complement.
AAATTGCCTTAAAAGAAAAGGAAAATGGGACCCAGAAACATGTCAGTGCCCAGATTTAGCTTTAGTGATCACTTTTTACTTTTTTTCATTATGTTTCACTTTTTTCATGCAGGATTTTTTTACGAACTGATGCCTGTGGCAGAAGACAGAGGAGCAGAAATGGGTGTTAAGTTACGGAACACCTGCATGGGGTAGGAAAAATTGAAACGACAATGTAGCACATTTCTGTCTTGCAGCTGAAGTAAGTGGCTGTGGAGAGAGCAGAGAACAAAAAGCAAACGGGGAATTAGTTCATTCTTTTTTTGAACTGAGTTACCCCTTGTTTCCATTTCACATACGCCATCTGCTGCTCTAGGGTTTACATTACAGGACAGAGATAGGAGGACGTTACTTGATATAACTAATTGAAGTTACCTGAATGAAACCTGTATCTTGTGAAAGAGGTGAGACCGCGTAAGAAGAGAGGTATGAATTCACTATTAATCAGCTGTATTTCAGTGATGCCAAGATGCACAGCTGTTAATACAAAAATGCATCACTGAAGGATCACTGAAGACACTCTCTTTCCCTAATGTCACACAGATTATATAGACAAAGAAAACAAGATGAGGATGGAAGAAACATCCACGCTTCACAAATAGATATAAGAGTTGCAGGAACGGTGGCCAGCTCCAGATTTATATAAGGAGGTTGAGATAGACTTAGACTGCATTGCTTCAGTCTTACCCCAGAACATAATCAAAACCTCGTATTATCTATTTTGGAAAAAAAATGCCACCGCAAATGCCTATGCAAAACATAAATTTAAGACATACAAAAAAGACATGTCCCTACTTTTGGCCTGTTCCTCTCTTCTCCAGCTTCTTAACAGTAACTGTGGTAGAGGAATAAACATTTTAGTAGGAATAAAATGGTTCTTGAAGCTGAAAATTTAGACCCATTCCACACTGGAGGTGGCAGTGGTAGATCCCAAGCTTACAGATGATAGGAAATGTACTGTCACGTTTACATCTGTCACAATCATAAAAGCCCAGCAAACCGAGACGTTTTGCGTTATGGAGAGGGCAATGCGTAAAAATATCTGAGTTGTTCTTTTCCCACGCCCTCTCCAGAACACTATATTATTTGGTTTTATTTTCTTTTTCTCCTCCTGTACCTGTTAGTCTCTTCAAGTACCTTTAGGAAGGCATGCCCTTCACAACACACACCTGTCCCTTCTTAAATGTGCTTCTTGCCTTTAAAAACTGCTTTTAAATGACATTTTAACAAGAACATTGTGACACAATCTCTGATTATTTTTTCCTGATCTTGCTGCTTCTCCATCCAGCAGTTCTGCTGTCCTTAGATGGAGACACAGTGCAATGGGTGCAAGCAGCGCCAGGAGAGATCCCACGACAACAAGAGTGAACTCAAATGTGTCCTGGTAAGACTGACCATTCCTGTGTAGGTTTTGCTGTGGGACACCCGCAGTTTCTTATCTGTAGGAAGAAAGGGTGTAGTGTGAATTCCCCATGTAGTGCACAAACTGGCCAACATCTAAAAGCTACAATTCAGTAGTGCCCCTCTTCCGGATAATCGTTTATGTCCTACAGGTGAAGCTGCAAAAATCTTGAAGGTTCACAAAGCCTTGAATGCTCGGGGATCAGAGCTGACTCTACCATGGTAGCAGAGAATGAGGTTGTGGCAGAGGCCTCAGAGAAACAGCTGTGTGCTAAATTAGAAAAATTGGTGCCTACTTTGAGTACACACCAACACCTAATCATGCAGGAATTCACGAGCTACGTGAAAGCTCTGAAAGTGTAGCTGTGAGACTTTGTGAGGCAAATGTGTAAATAAGATCCAGTGTATTCTAGTTTGATGAAGGCTACCTATACATTAATGTTGTCTCATAGGATATATGGCTATATATAAGGCTTTTTTACTGTTTGCCTGAAGTTTTCTCTTCTGCTTTTATTACTACAGCTAATCCATATCTTCATTTCCATCAGCCTGCCACCAGAGTTCCCTAAATGTATTATTAATTCAGTGCTGAGCTGTGGGAAATAGAAAGATGTAATTGAAAGTTCTGCATCACATGCTGCAGGAGGCCCAGGTCTTGTGCTTGGCTAATTGTCAAAGTGCTAATTGATAACGGCAATATTGTCTAAGCACAATCCTGTCCATGTGAGGGAGCTCAAAAGTGGAACTGTGTACATTTTGCCTATTAAACTCCATTCTCGGGAGAAACATACTGTTTGTTAAGCTTGTGCACGGGGTAGAAGAAGGAGGAGTCTCACAGAAGAGAGCCAGCATTTTCCTTAATAGGTAGCAGAAATGGGGAAATAAAAAATTGAAAACAGTAAAATGTTGGGCTGTATGCTTTAAACTGAAAAAAGATTCTGTTGTTACAAATGACTCACATTGAAGATGGGCATATTTTTTTGTGAATTGGTAATGCAGTACATGCTGTTGTGAACACGTAATCTTGTAGCAGGAGCATTTAGCTGGGTTAAGAAATGTTCTTGTTTATTTGTGGAAATAGGAATGACACACAGCAGGGAGATAGATTTTCTCAAGCAGGAACTTTCTGTTTTGTGACATAAAATAGAGTCCCAAAGAAAATCATATTTTACTTGTAGCAGAAGCATTCAGTGCGAACAAGAGGTTTCTCTTTCATCAGTGTCAACCATACAGTGGCAACAGCCTTCACTGCCCACTTGTTAAGTTTTCAAAAGTTACCCTTATGCCTTGACCTATTATGCCTCTTCTACACTGGAGAATTGTGTCATAAATAGCCACAGAGCTGCTTCATTATCTTCCTTAAAATTCCCCTCTGCTATGTTACTCACAGAAAACCCTGAACAAAATGTAGTACTGATATAGAAGAACCATTGTTGTTAATCCTGATCAGTAGAATTCCATTTCCGTCTCATCCAGGAATCATTTCTATGTCTAAGCAGGAAACTGAAAGTTCAGTTTTTTGAAATGTCTATTCTTTTTCACTGTCAGTATCCACATGTTGTCTCTTGTCTTCTAGGGAGGTTGTAGAGTCTTTGTGCCAGAAGCTGTTTTTCTAGTTTGTGTTTGCACAGCATCTAACACGTTGGTGAGTTGGTTCTTGACAAAGGATTTTATTCACAAAGACAATATAAGTGGTAATAAGAAAATAATAATGTTTCTTTATTCTGGCAGCTCTTGTTTTCTCTCTATTAACTGAGGCACTTAGATAGTCTTTAATTACTTTCCACAGTGCCTGTCATAAAACTCCCAAAGGCTTTATAAACCTGGAAAATATTTTGCCCCTGTTTTACCAGTAGAGAGAAACAGGGACAAAAAGTCATTTGTATGTTCAGGAAAGTAATAACAAAAGTGGGACTTAAAATCTGTTTTTCTAGCTTTTTGCATTAACCTTTCTACCACAGTGCTACTCTAATACACAGTACAACCTCATACAGACTCTCATTTCACAGTTCACACAGCTAAACATAAAAGATTTTGATGCCTACAGAATTATCAAAATATCTTTCAGTAAATGTGACTGAGGTAGAGGAGGTGCCTATTCTTGAAAAGAAAACATAAGCTATAAAGATGTTATCTAAACACAGATTAAAGAGCTAGGACAGATTGGAACTGAAGATAGAGAATGGCAAACAAAATGGTTCTGGCGTGAAAGTAGCTATGGATCACAGAATCACAGAATCACAGAATCACAGAATTTTCAGAGTTGGAAGGGACCTCTAGAGATCATCTAGTCCAACTCCCCTGCCAAAGCAGGATTGCCTAGAGCACATTACTCAGGACTGCATCCAGGCGGGTCTTGAAAATCTCCAGAGAAGGGGACTCCACAACCTCCCTGGGCAGCCTGTTCCAGTGCTCTGGCACCCTAACCGTAAAGAAGTTTTTCCGTGTGTTGGAACGGAACTTCCTATGTTCCAACTTGTGCCCATTGCCCCTCGTCCTGTCAATGGGAACCACCGAGAAGAGTCTGGCTCCATCCTCCTTCAACCCACCCTTTAGATATTTGTAAGCAGTAATAAGGTCTCCCCTCAGCCTTCTCTTCTCCAGGCTAAAGAGTCCCAGCTCTCTCAGCCTTTCCTCATAAGGGAGATGCTCCAATCCCTCAATCATCTTGGTTGCCCTTCGCTGGACTCTCTCCAGCAGTTCCCTATCCCTCTTGAACTGGGGAGCCCAGAACTGGACACAGTATTCCAGTTGTGGCCTCACCAGTGCCGAGTAGAGGGGGAGAATGACCTCCCTCGACCTACTGGCCACACTCTTCCCTATGCAGCCCAGGATTCCATTGGCCTTTTTGGCGACAAGGGCACATTGCGGGCTCATTGACAATTTATTATCTACCAGGACTCCCAAATCCTTCTCCTCAGAGCTACTTCCCAGCAGGTCCACCCCTAACCTATACTGGTGCCCAGCATTCTTCCTCCCCAGGTGCAGGACCCTGCACTTGCTTTTGTTGAACCTCATTAGGTTCTTCTCTGCCCAGCTCTCCAGCCTGTCCAGGTCACGCTGGATGGCAGCACGGCCCTCTGGAGAGTCAGCCACCCCTCCCAGTTTGGTATCATCAGCGAACTTGCTGAGGATACACTCTGTCCCCTCATCCAGGTCATTAATGAATATATTAAACAAAATTGGACCAAGTATCGACCCCTGGGGGACACCACTGGTTACAGGCCTCCAACTAGACTTCGTGCCACTGATTACAACCCTCTGAGCCCTGTCACACAGCCAGCTCTCAATCCACCTCACTGTCACCTCATCTTCTTCAGTCAAGTTATCTTCTCTATTGAGATGGAATTGAACTAAATATAGAGTTTGATATGTGGTCCTGCTTTGAACTTAAATTTTAGAGGAAAATCTAAAGAACCAAAATCCATTGTGCAACCTTTTGTACTTCTTTTCTACAGAAACTACCATGAGGATTTTAATAAAGCACCTGGACTTATCCAGAAAACTAGAGAAGGTAAATACTGGGGAGACTATACTGTCTTGCTGATTTTCCCCATACTTGTGCTGTGTCAGTGGTGAGAAAGATGCCAACTGAAGGACCCCTTGTCTTACTAAGTGTTTGTGGTTTGCACCACAATTGACAATCTGTTTGGAAAATTCATTCAAGTCCTAAATCAACTCATTCCTGAAGAAGGAAAGGATTAAATTTTTTTTTTTTTTTTAAAAAATATATTTTTGAAATAGCCTTGCATTGCCAGGAATGGTAGCTGAACATTCAGACTACATGATGCCAGTTACCTGTCTACCATGAGAAATTTCTGAGCAAAAAGTTAAACCAGCAAGAGAGAACGTGCCACATTGTTAAGAGTTAAGGGAATGGCAAAATGGGAGGAGATACTGGGGTTGGGCTAGCAAAAGAGGGAAAATTTGCTATTACAGAGTTGCAATACTAAAGCTGATTCAGGTGAGCTCTGAGTGCAATCCCTTTATTCAGCTGTGTCAGGAGGAGCACATGCGGTAACATAAAAGCTCTGAAGTGTCAGCCTTTGATGTTCAGGAGACAGACTCACCTTTCAAGTTGAAGTACAGAACATAGACTTGGTGGTAGAACATGGAAAACTAGCAGTCTGACGGCGGTGATGACAGGTATTAAGCAGCATGAACATTGTTGAACGGTGAAAGATCACTTAAACATTTTGGCTTAAAAGAAGTCTTAGAGCACAGAGTTGGTAGAGCATTGATAATTTTATTTATATTTATCAGGAGGAAGTCTGTCCTGAAAATTATCAACAATTAAAACAGGAATTAAACAAAGTCTCAGTATTATAAAACTGGCTGCAAATTTTAATGGCATTTGCTATTTTATATAAGCTATGCATAGTAAGAAAGTTTGCCATAAGAAATTGCTTTTTTATTCCTAAAGATTTTTTTTCACATATGCATAAATGTGAAGTAATTCCATGGTAATTCCAGGCCATTTAAAGGTTGGTTCTGTAATACAGGCTCCAGATAGATTATTTGTGCTATTTTATCAGGGTCACCCAGAAATCTTGAATTGTTGTATTAGCTGAGGTTTAAATGTAATTTCCCAATAGCTGCTAGGATCAGTTTGAAAGATTCAGTCTTGTTTCTGTGTCTTACTATTTTATGAGCGGTTGAATGTCAAGCATCTCCTGGTGTCACTAACAGGAGCTGCTCCCTTAACTTAGTGAGAAAAGTAATGACCCTGTAAATCAATTTATGGCTGAGTATGTACTGCTGTGTATTCATGCTGCTACCTGATTGATTCCGGTTGTGAAAGTCACTGTAGAAAATACTTAGCTGTCATTACGCATTGACAGGAACAATTGCCATAAACACAAATGCCCCCAAAGCCCCCAGACAGTTTTCAGAAAGCTGTCCTCATCCTTTAAAGGTAAGGCTTCGCATATTTAATACTGGAACAAATGAAAGCATGTCTTTTAAAACACTTCAAAGCAACGTTTTCTCCAAACTAACATGAAAGCAAGTACAGAGGTAATTTAATGTGTGAAGATATTTGATAGTTAAAAGGTATCAGTTAGAAGAGTACATCAGCATTTTTTTGGGAACACTCAGCAATAGCATTGATAGGGCATGGGACTTTTTTTCTTTTTTTTTTTTCTTTCATGAATTCAGTCTTCCTGACATTAAGAACAGCAGAAAAGACATTCAGCAGAGGGCAAAAGGACATAAAGTCTGCATAGTGTTTTCTTGAAGTAATAAAAACATACATCACAGAGAGGGCTGATAGGAGTCTGAATAGCGTGGTAAAAGTCCTGTTGATGACTGGAAGCCCTGGCACAAATTACCTTGATTCAGAGATCATCAAGGGTTTCAAAAGGGACATAAAGAGGAGGAAAATGCTTGTGATAATCTTAGGGCTCTCACCTGCCTGTGGTACCGGAAGAATGTGGAAAAATAGACCTTAATCTAGGAAAGTGGAAGGAAGCTTTTATGTCAAGCTATGGTTATGCTCTTTCATGATGAGGGGCTGGAGGGGAGGGGGTGAAGAAAAGTGTATACTGGATGGACCTTTCTTCTGGGTGATGCACTAGGTCAGAGATTCCCAGAGGCTTGCGAGGCGAAGGGTTGACAAGGGATGAAATACCTCGAAGGAGAGGACAGGCCAGCACAAGCTGCCCTACCTTTAGTGATACAGTGGTCCTGAAACAGACACAGAAATACTTCTTGTTTCTGTATGCATTTGTAGGACGGGCCAGGGGAGCCAGCAGGACCTGGAATTGGTAGCTGAGGATCTCTATGGGCCTGTGGTCTCTGCTCTGGAGGGCTGATAGCTCTGGTCACCTCAGTTCCTGGACGCTTACCCTCCACTCCCCTGGTGCTGGAGGAGACCTTACACCAACAGGCCCTCTATAAGCCATAGATTCTGTTGAGAGCCATCACAGTGGAATAGTCTCCTTTTGGGCCGCATAGAATGATTTTGGGCTGTTGTTGGATATTTCTGGAGTGTGAGTAATAGGAGTTCTAAAAAACAGTCTGTGAGGTATCCTGTAGGTAGCTCGTAACTATCTTGAATGGAAAGAATTAAAACACTAAGGAAGATGGTAAGAATGTTTGCTATTGTTTAGTTGCCAGTTGTAGAGATGGAGAAATAAGAGGAATGAGAAATGCTTCTTTCAGAAAATAAATTTGTAGACCCTTTGTTGCCAAAACCTTGTGGGATAATTCTCATGCCTGGTATTTTGAAATAAGTATTTTTAAATTATTAGGTGTATTTTTTCTAGGAGGAAGGACAGTGAGCAAAAGAAGAGCCTGGCAAGAATTATCAAACTTTATTAATACTGAGTTACCACTGACTTGTAGAACAGAACCATCAAGGATCATGCATGGCACTGGTCTCATCAACTGTAGGGCTGTGTCTACTTTCTGGGATGTCTCCTCCACCACCCAACACAGTGGGCATGCAAACAACAGTTTATTGTCCTCAGGAGCAGCAGCCATTAAGCGTACTCTGGGTCTTCCAGGCTTTTGCTACATGGGGATTGAAAAGCAGGCTGTGTCCACTGCTGAACCTGGCTCAAACCTGCTGACAGAAGGTGAGCCTTCCTTCTTGCAACAGGATCTTTCCATACAGTTCTACTCCCATGGGTAAAAGCAAGAATTTTTCAAATTCCTTATATCAAGTGATGGGTGTCAATTGTCCTAATAATCACTGACTCCTGAAAAAAAATCCAATATAGGTGAGTCTCAGAAACACGATGTAAATTGAGGACTCCATTTGGCTGTGCCACGATTATCTGTATATAGAAGAATTAGACTTTTTAATGGTATCTCTTATAAACTCAGAAGATATTGTGATAGAACCACAGAGACTCACATTAAATGGATGAAAAGCTGATTAAACAATACATCTCAGAAAATAACTGTGATACAAGGTACTGAAATGCTAAAAGTAAAACATAAAGAATAATAAACATGACTACTATATTTTTTGTCCCAAAGAATACTGTTATGAATGCAGATTTACTCATTGGAGTTGAAGAAAGTTTTGAAAAACCGTAATCCCAGTAAGATTTCAGGTGACAATGAAATGGTGAAAAGTGCTGGAGAAAGTCCATATATTTGGATTTCTTCATACAGGGACCTGATTTGATGAATGTTAAAGAGGCCAAATGCAAATCAATGTATCTAGGAATTAAGACTATAACATGCCCTTGCAACATGAATTACAGTATCTTGCAGGCTTTAAAGATTATGTGAAATGAATTTCTAGTGCACTGATGTAACTAAAATACTTACATAACAGCCCTAAAAAGAAAGGCAGGAGACATAAAGTTAGGAGATGACATTTTCTCTGATTATAGCAATATAAACCCCAGCTGTCTCCAGAATGAAAGTTGAAAATTTTCTTTGTTTCATTAAAACACTTTCCAAAGCATCCAACAATGCTTGAAATTTGAAAGACACTTGCCTTTAGAAGCTAAAAATTCAGTGGATTTGGTCATGGCATGCACTACCTACCTGAGTAAGACATCTCTGATGATATTTGCTTCTTGATAGCAAACCACCTATTTGAAAGCAGCAGTTAAAGAAATTCAGACTCAAAATAAGGTGCGGGTTTTCGATGGTAACACTATTTTATTTATCAACTTACTTAGGAAAGCACCGTTCTATCCGTACTATCTTGGATCAATAAGAGTAGAATAGCACAACATTGTGGTGCTATAGCTCAAAACAGTATTGAAGAGCATAGAGCTTATTTGATTATCATGTTGTATGGCATATGAAATGCAGGATGTTTGATGAGATGGTTTTAATGCTCCTCCCTAGCTTTAAAATTTCTGACTTTATAAAAGGTGGCCACACTGGCAGCCCTGGAGCAAGAACGTTTCCCTTTATCTGCATAGCAGGTACCACGTGATAAGCACCAGTGGACATATCCTCCCTAATAAGCCTGAATCCTCCCTGTAGGGCCCAATTCTGGGGAAAAGAGGATGATTTCTTCAGAGGTGGCCATCCTGTGGGGGGACAAAAAAGTGGAGGGATACCTAACAAAGTCTGGAATACTGTCTATCTGTGCAAGGGAATAATTTTACTAGGATTTAGACAGAGGACCAATTCATATAGCCACTAATAGTCAACAGATGGTAATTACTACTGCCTACTAAAAGCTAGGTCAGATTTGAACCCGATGACCCAGAACTAAAATGCTCCATATGCCATCACTGCACTGTCTGGTATGCTCACTAGTCGTGACCCTCCCACTGAAATAAAGCCTTTTCCCCTAAGCAGGAAGCTTTAATACTCTCAGTTAGATGAAATAACTGACTTGACATTCTGCTCTGCCGTTGGTTTTAGCTCCTGCGACATGCTGTTTATCACACTTTAGTTTTAACCTTGGGGTGACAAGGGAAAACAAGACACTTCGTGAAAGAGAGAAAGTCATGGAAATAGTAAAGAGTTTCTTGGAAGAGAAGCTGTCCCTAAGTCCCAGTCAGCCCATGAACTAGAAGTTAGGTTAGGCTTTTTTTTTTTTTTCTGCTCACAGCGCCCTTCAAGGTCTTTTCTAAGACCCGGGTGTTAACCAATTGCTAGGTGATATCAATCTTCTTGGGTGGTACCTTTAATTAGAAATCTTTTGGTTAGTTTAGGCTGAAACTGTCCAGATTTCATCAGTTAGGTAGAATCTGATAAAAATCTAACTGGAAGGTGTCCATTAACCACATAGTGACCGACAAATACAGCTTGCTGTGTCTTGAAAAATTTGAGGACCGGTTACTATTAGGACATGCAGGACATACAGCAAATTTATATTCCTAGTCATTTAAGTCCTCTTCATCACTATGGCATCTTGTGTTTTATATGCATACATAAAAATACACAGTGTTCTCAGGTATTCATTTTCTGCAGATTAAGAGTTTGGAGAAATTACTCTGTAGTAAGGAATAAAATGTCACTCATTCAGTTCATAATTAATAGGGAGTGAATTTTTCTCTGTGTAGGAGGTGAACCATGCCTCTTCTGCTCTTCACTTTCCCAAGTAACAAAACACAGTCTCTGCTGCCTAATGTCACACCACAAGGTGATTAGAAGTCCTGACCTAGGCCGAACAGTCACTGTTGATTACACTACAGTACCAATGCCATAAATTTATTAATGCATGGTTGGTTTTTTTTTCAGTCTTCTCGAGAAACTGCTCTGAACTGTTATGGTATTTATGATATGCCATATATACGATTAAGAATTTCCCTGGTAGGAAACCACATATCTTTTACTATGACTGAAGATACAGGATTTCCTCGGAATCAGATTTGCTGAATGCTGACTTTCTGACAAATATGTATTGAACCTTTATATAATTGTGTTTCCTCTAGCTATTATTGTTAAGGAAATACCTGAAAATGCATTAGGTATGTTCAGGACATTGCTTCTTTCTGTGCAGGGTAAGCACTTTCATTTTCATTACTATGGTCTCTTCCTTTAGTCTATAGCATAAACCTCAAAAACTTGAAAAAAAGCTTGTTAGCAAGTGTTTTACAACAGCAATGCTGTATTTTTTTATTTTTATATATACAAAGTGCTGCAGCCATGTGTTAATGCTTTCCTGTATCTGTGTGGCAGCTGAATAGACAATGTGAAACTTCTTTTCTTTTTTTTTTTTTTCTTCTTATGAAGCTCTTAAAATATCAGCTAAAAGGCAGATATATGCCTTTGGTAGTGAAGCAACATAATGCTGCATCTGCAGGTCTTATTTCAAAAATTAAAACAAAGGAAACAATGCAAACACAACTCTTTTAATACCCTATCAGTTTTAGGTAATGCTAACACATGAGAAAGAGCAAGCATACTGCAAAATCTGCAACTTTATATATGAGGAAGTCAGCAAAAGGATAATAAGCCAGAGAAGTATCAAAAAGAAAAAGAAAAAAAAAAGAAAACCAGGAAAACCCAGAGAAATGTTTTCACAAGTAGTAAACTCCGCACAGCAAGAAGATGTGTAAGGTCTTAAAGTTTCCAGCAAAGTACTATAAAGATATATTGGCTGATACCTAAAGTAGCAAACTCATTGTGACTGTCTTCCTCAGCTGTCAGATTGAAAGGGTGAAGTTCAATCTTTTGAGTATTACCACAAGGCCTGTGCTACTTGAACTTCTCTTTAGTTGCTCTTTCCACACAAGAAAATGTTATTTACCTATGCTGAATACCAACCAAATTAGAACAGCTGGTTAAAGAATGTATAATTAATTATTTCTTGGCTGAACAGTTTATGTTTTTTTTTCAAGCAGTCTGTATGGCTTTTAGTTAGTACTTATTAGTATGGAGAAGGTCTTTGCTGTCACACTGCTATGACATTTTGCCCACCTGCTCAGTGGTAAAATATCTAGGATAAAACCCTCACCCACTGACATCAATTAAATACACTTTTTTGGAAGGCAGGACTAAGGTTTGCTTCTCTTTTCATTTGACAATTCCCTTTGTTTTATAATGTTCAGTACTTAGGAATCTACAGCAGTCTGTACTTAGCATGAAGAGGTCTTGCTGGGGTTTCTTTTGTTGAAGAAAAGAAACTCCTGAATAAGACTGATTTGTCTGTCTGATTATAATTCTTCACTGGGGCTTATCACAAGTAGTCTGAATGCACCATCCTAATAACAGCTCACACAATATAATAATTACGTATGATACTGTGTTTTTGTGTAAGGTTGGAGGCTGTTGAAATGAAGCACACTTTTTCAGCAGAGCTATTTGCACCTTCTTTCTGTTAGAACAGTTAAGTATGATGCCATCAATCATTAATCAACTTCAGTAAGTGCTCCTCCTGCTATCTGTGGCATCACTTAGTATCTTGTTATAAGATGTCTTGGGGCTACTGTCTTGAGCAAGGCAATTGTCAACAGCCACCACGAGCCAGAAAGACTTAAGAGCAGTAAAATAAAGGGCTTAATTCTTTGAAGGCAGTTTAAACATACAGTCATTCAGGAAAGAACAGAGTAATTAAAAAAAGTAAAAAAAAAAACAAAAAACCAACACCCTACATATGTCACTTCAAATGACAGATAAAAGGTTTTACAATACACAGGAGACACTTCTGCCTCTTCTGCCTTTTTTTCTTCATTTCTTTTATTTTTGACAAACTAACATTTTAACTAATGTTAAATCAATTAATAAGAATGTCAAAGCAATTGTTCTCTATCTGTGAGTACCCAAACACCAACTGAAGCACAAAAGACCTGGCTGTCAATCAGCACAACTAAACCACTAATGGAGATCATGTCTAATCTTCACGCGCTACAGCTGGGTCAAGTGCATGGGCACAAATTGATGGTTAGGCCAGTGCTAGATTTCCAGGCTTCAACTGACGTCTTAATTCCTCGTGCAGACTGTGTCTGAAAAATAATTACTCTTTCGCATGTCAGCTCATTCCAAAGCTGCCCTAAATTCTGGGACTGGAGAAAAAAGACAGAGAAAAGGGAGGGGAATTTGGGGGTGTCACGGCTGCTCTGAAAATGCAAAGGTGCTGAGTTGAAAATGGGCATCCACAATGGAAAAAATATGAATGGAGAATAATTAAAGATGGCATTTTGGGGTTACGACTGTGGAGTGTCTGTTCTGACCAAAATAAAATTAAATTAAAGCTGAAAGAAACAGCTGCACATTAAGCCCTATTTAATATTGATGCTAACTGAAGTATGGATTTGAGTGAGCTTCTTCCTCAAGGTCTTTGCCTTGTTTCACTGCCTTATTGTACAATAAAAAGGATTTCTACTTAGAAAAGTATAGCAATCACTCATGTGTACTTCTTCACTGTATTTTGAGAAGGAAAAAATATTTTTCCCTTTATAAACCTCTTTCAATGATGCCAAAATAGTTAGAGAGACTATTCCAAAAATGAAAATATAGCCCCCAAGGGGGAAAAATCCCTGTGTTTAAGTGGGAGAATGAATCTATAGTTTACTTACACCTGATACTTAAAAGAATTATGTTAAAAATGCTTTTAACCAAAGCTGTTTTCTCAGACATATTGATTTACTCCACATATATTAGCTTGTTTATAGAGACGCTGTTCTCTTTCATTTAGTCAGTTGTTAGTACACTTAGATGATGGAGAACCCTGTCCTGACAGCTTTTCTTGTTGGAAAACTGATATCCAGGTTGTTAACAAGAAGTATCTTCTCCAGCAGTTACTTGGGTACTGAGTACTGTGTATTTAAACTAGATCATTGCTTCTCAGACATCTGTACATCATCCCTAACAGAAATTAAGCAGAAAACACCTTGTGCTGAACACAACAGAGAACCTTCCTCGTTACTGCAGCAATAGGAGAGGAAATAACTGTTCCCGCTTCATTTACCTCCGGGCTTCCTGGAACATCACCTTGCCTGGTACTACGGTCTGATCACTGCCTAATCATCCTGAACGGGTTTTTTTTTCTGTCTTTCAAGTTTCATAAAGTTCTGCGTGCTGCCTGCATACAAAACTGGTAATGTTTGATAACTTAAGGCAAAAATACCAGGTTCTTCATTTTTATTTAATTTCGCTAAGGCTAAACTCTTACCAAACTGCCAGAGTGAATAAGGAGTTTGAGATTTGATAGTTTTCTTTCAAGGATATACATACTTTTAAATTAACCTAGAATATGAAGCAATGTAAAGGATAATGTAATCTATATTTTACTAATGTATTAACTGCAATACAAAGGGAGGCTATATAAGCTTATGCAGCTGTATACTAGAAAATCCAGGAAAAGGGTTAAGAAATATAGACTCATGAGTCCCTTCCTTGACATTGAGAAAGCTGGTTTTTTTTTGTTGTTTTTTTTTTTTTTTATAATTCCTACCTCTAGTGAAAAAAAATTTATAGCAATTTTTCCAACTGAAATATGGGTATTTTTTATGTTGAAATTGTTAGTCTGCGTAACAGTTTGACTTTTCATTGAAAAGATATATTCATGTGAAGCTACAATGAACATTTGATCTTTGCCATGGAAGGTTTTACTTAGATTTATTGATACCGTTGTTTTAGTTGGTATTTTCTATGGCTTTCCCATTCTGCCCATGTTAGGCATCTGGTAGGACAGTACAGGCTGCAGCACAGTTTTAGGACTTAGATTACTCTTTTTCTAGATTAATTGCCTTTGTAATGATGATGGAGAGTCACTTTATTGTACCTGCTGTAGCAGTTGTGTTTAGATTAGGGTTGTGTTTCTAAAGCTAGTCTCCTGATCAGCCCCAAAACCCATGCTTTGCAGTTACAGAGGTGGTGGACTGCACAGATTTGACTCCTTTTGGAGGAAAACACACTTGAAGTGCTTGTAGGGCAAACCCAGCACACTCTGAAAGCTAACGAGCATTCAGTCCGTGACACCAGCCAGACCCCAAGGGTAGATAGCTGAAATGATCATTAGCACCATTTCTCTTGCTCTTCAGATCCAATCCTGATGAGCTACAGCTCCTTTTAATGTGCTGTGGTTATTACTGGCGTGTCAGCACCTTATGCAACTGAGATAGAGTTGCCAAGTGAGAGAAAGATGCCCCAGATCAGTAAAGTGCTGGTGATCCCACAGACATCAGAAAGCGCATGAAAGAAACATCACAATATACACGTCTACTCCCACATTAGCAAAAGGAACAATATTAAACAATTATTTCAAATTTAGCCTAAACTTTATTTGGTTAAAATAGTTGAAATCATCATGACAATGTTTTAGGTTTGCATTAATGTCAGGGTATGGGCTGTGGATTTTTTCAGGGAAGTCAACTAGACTTTGGACTAAAAAAGGTTAAGAAATACTGTCCTTGAAAGCACTTCTGGACAAGTGTCCCACCTTTGCTGGTTCAACATGACTATGAAATCACTATGATGATTATTAAGGATGACGTTGGCTAAATTTACTGGGAGAGTGAGACAGTATCTGGCTGGGAACAAACTCTGAGTGAGGGTTAACTGCCTGAGGCTCTACCTAAAGTACATTTCAATGAAGTTGGTACACTGAAAAAAAAATAAAAATCAGAAGAGATCACAGCATTTTTATTAGCTCCTGTGGTTAAAAAAATGATTACCACATGCTATTGGGGTAAAGGTTCAGAGCATACATGTCACCACATGCTTGGCTACAGCTTGGTCAGCATGTGAGTATACTTTGCCATTCACAGCAGGTGAAAACGATGCAAGTTTCCTATACAAATCAGCTTTGCAGCAAGTATGTCTGGTCTGGTGACTTTGGCAGAAGAATGTAGCTGCTTACAGAGAGAACAGCCTTTCTGTAAGGTTCACTGATAAAATTTTCTACAGAATTTTTCTGCCTCCTTCTTTCTTTCTGTGCAGTGGCAGCACACTGACAATTAATGATACTTCATTTTAATTAAGTTAATGTTATTAATGGATGTCAAAGCATTCCGTGTTACTGTATCATCAAATATGTTGTTTTGACAATTTGTTTAACAATGTTCTGGCTTTGAGGGAAACTGCCTTCTGATTTGTGCTTTCTTTTCCAAGGCACCTAGCTTTAGATATATTTAAAAACCTACTGACAGAGATGAGGTAATGCAAGGTATTATTTTTTTCTGCTTTTGCCTTTTATTTTGTTTGAATTCCATTATTCCATTTTCTAGCGCTTGTTCTGGATTTTTGAGCATTCTTATCAAAATTTTATAAACAAATAAATAACCCAACGAAACGATGAGAATTCTCACTTAGATATGGGACTAAGATAGGGTACTGTCCTGATAATAGAGGTTGGTAAGCTAGCACCTTTTTGAAGATACTATTTGCACTGTGGCAAATCCATTTATTTTAGGTAATTGATGGGATCTTCTTCCTTTCTGCCCATCTGTTAAATTGATGGTCTTCTCATATTGATATGCAGAGGAGTGTTTATAAGCATTTCCTCAACCATTTGAGGGAAAATAATCTGAGTTAGTATAAAACACATTTAAATTGTGAAGGCTAACCCAGCTGATTTTGGCTGAGCAAATCCACAAGTACTCAAATGTAGGGATGTAATCTTCAACAGCAGGCTGGTAGACAACAGCAAGAGAGAAATGACAATAATTTATACTCTGGACACTATGGTTTTTTATAGAAAGTAAAAATTTGAATCTTAGAACAAAATATTTAGCATAGGTTTTATCTGGTATATGCCATCCCACTATTTCTTTTATTATTTGTACCATAAGTGTTTTCTAATTAAACACTGAGGATGATTAGACTTAGGGGATCTTTGCTTTATTTTTTTTTAGCCAAAGTACATAACAATGTCTCAATTTTCATGTTTCCTTTTCTGTCATCTTCCACTAAAATTACTTTTCTAATGTCTCTGCTTTGCTGTTTTTAAAGCCAGTTAGAATCCTTCAGAGATCTGATGTTTTATAAAGTTCTCCACCCACATCTTAGAAGAGGTGTTTTGGTTTAGGTACAACTTCCACTCATGGGATACATAGGAGAAACATGTTATTGAATGGAATAGGAGTATATAGCTGTACTTTAATGAACCAAACAAGGCTTTGCTATGTAGGACATTTAGGACCCTTGGAAATCCATTATACGCCATTTCTACCTCCTCTGCTTCAAATTACCATTTTACAGGTAAATGCACTTGAGAGGGACAACGAGGTCAAATAAGTGCTTGAAGCTAAAAATCCCTCAGTTGTGATTCTGCCACTGTTTGCAATTTGCTAACTGAAATTCAGTGACTTATTAGTCTGTGCTTGAAATTTCTCATCCTTAGCACAGAGATAAGAAAACATACAACATCCAGCTAATGGAAATATTCTAATATTTAATTAATTGTGCAGTTCCTTCACAAGAAAATTTGTTTTTGTATAAAACTCCAAGACCCTATCCCCACCTAGAATTATTCAGAGACATTTAAGGGCATACTTTCAAGGTAAATCATACTAAAATATGAGTAAGATGCTCCTATTCCAAATAACTTTAAGTTTTTGTCTTATTTTATGTATAGACAAGCTATACAATCATTAACGTTCCATGTACAGCTAAAAGAGTCAGAATCTCGCCTTAGCTGGTCAGTTCATCCTTATTTCCCCTTTCCTTTCCTGTTTCTCACCAAAATCTTACCCAATCTCGGATGACACAAACCTTTAAACTCTTCAGACATTGAGCATACTGAAGTTTTTTTATTAGAAAAACTGCAATTATTTCAGCTCTAAGTTAAGCTTTTTATTGTATATGCGAAGAGCTTACAGAGGCAGTCTGGGTGTACCCAGAGGTTATCAGATGCCTTTCTGGGTACTAACTTGGTTGAGGCTCATATAAGGTTGTGTATGGAATACGAATTGTTGATCCTTGGATTTCTAGATGCGGTTTGATGTTGGTGCGCTATTGGTGTAGATCATATGCTTATATTTGTATGGTTGTCTTATAGCTTTGTTTTTATGTTGGACTCTCCTTCTGCCTTCAGACGAGCATGCAAATGTCTCTAGGGACGCATTCTGCCCCAAGCTACTCCTGGAATGAGTTTGGTTGACATGGCAGTGTTAGGTTTATGGTTGGACTCCATGATCTTAAAGGTCTTTTCCAACCCAAGTGGCTCTAAGATTACATATTCTATTATTTTAAAATGAGTTGCAATCAGCTATTTATATTCAGAAATATTTATATCATTTAAACAGGGCCTTGAAAGAGTAATATTATCAAATTACACTAAGGGCATTTGATGATCTTTCTGGAATTATACACCTGTAAGCAGAGCGGAATTCAATCCTTTTTCGAAAAGATTACTAAACAACAACTGAAGAGTCCTCTGGACATTTCTGTGTGAGACATACTTGTATACACCATGCTATGACTGCTAAATATTTTAAGCAAAAAACTGTTTATCTGTCTTTAGATATCTTTGTCAAAGTCCTTTCCTGAGAAAGAGGTGTCAGCAGGCTAGAATGTTATCCTCATTAAATAATCCAAAACAAAGTCAGTAGTTACATAGGATTCAGATTTCCTTCTTCCCCCTATTTTAGAATAGTAATAAATTTGGGTGAGGAAACCAGTGGCTGATACCTCTCAAGTTCAGGTGCTGGATGAAGTGGTTTTAGTTCTGCCTGATAACCTGCCAAGTATTCAGGAAAACAGAAGCCATGAGCAGCTTTTCAACCCAGGGTCTGCAGTTTAGTAGCAGCAGTTTTGTCAGAAGCTGATGGCATTGTGGGTAGTCACTGCAACCTGAACATCTCAAATAGTAGTGATAGAGCACTGAACCCCAAATCTACCTGCTCACATTCAGCTTCCAAAGTGGAAGGCCTATATTCGTTCCGCCAGTGCCCCCGTGTCATTATGCAGAAATGACTAGGCTACAATGACTTGGGATATTCAGAAAGCAGAAACTAAGAGCTAAACATTGATGAAGGAGTAGTTAAGAATCTACTCAGTGCTCATGAATACTAGATCTGGAGATATTAGAAAGTTCAGGATTAGGTTTTATGCAAAGAAAGAGAATAATTACTCTGTCTTTTACAGGCCTGTGTCTTGTCTCAGGCTTCCTCTTCTGTTTCATTCTGCTTTAGTTCATCTACATTTTGGTAATCCCTAAGCAGGTTTTGCGGAGTAGTTGGTGTTGATTGAAATGTTAAATTTTGTTTGCTGTGTTTAGGGTACCACATATGTATGGCTTCATTTTCAGTGGTGTTGTGAAATTTCAGCTCTGCCCACTGAAAAATAGTTTAAATATGATTTTAAAGGAGAAAATTTCTAATTTAAGAGAGTAGCCTTCCTTGGGCACCTGCTGCTTGAAGCATCTTCCAGAATCTTGCGTCCAGTATGAAGTTATGTTGCAGTGTGTCACATTGAGGACTGGGCCTCTAGGGACATGATTCCCAAACTACAATCCTATTGAACACTGATCCATCAGGAGCACGAGGACAGGGAATGCTGAAGAGAAGGAATAGCTTTAGCTCAGCAGACAGCTGTCATCCATGACGTCTTTGATAGCATACTTTTACATTTATACAGTAAAAAAATTGGTTTTGTCATCTGCCATGCCTACAGGAAACATGTATGAAAACATCTAGCAAGCCGTCTAGCAGGGGGCAGTGATAAATATATTAACTCGTCATTGTACTGAATACTGTGATTCACTGAGCAGTGCAGGCAACTCACTTTACACATGCTTCATATTTCATATACCCCAACAATTCATTTAGAAACCCAAACTGTATTTATTCAGAACACACATATGTTTCAGAAAGCTCTGCTAAGAAGTGCTTTGTACTTTTAGGAACATTGATCTCTTATCATAATCGTAAACTTCAGTTCCTTCTGTTTCTGGTTATTGTCCAGGGACAACTGTACTATGCCAGAGGGAGACAACTTCTGAGTTATTGTCAATACATTCTAGTGAAATTGGGTGTAATGTCTTGGGCTGTATGATATTAACTATGTGTGGTTGCATTTTGCTACATCTATCACTGACTTATGTTAATGTAATTCAGTTTTTTTTCACAGCAGAGTATTTTGAGATACCTTATAGTAGGTATTATGATATATAAGGTATGCACTGCCACTGTTGGTCTCCTGAAAGCCTTTTCTGTGATAAATTGAACATTATATCATATCTCAGTATAGCTAATCTCAGTTTCACAATCAGCAGTGTTTCAGTTTATAATTCGTCTATTTTTTACCATGGTGATTTAGGTCCTGGGATACTCTTCCATTCTTTGTTAATACTTGTAAAGAGTATACAGAGCATTAATTCAGGTGAAGTGTCTCCTACATGCTTATTTTGAGATGTTATAATTTCAAACTGGGAAGATCCCAGGGTATGTTGCATGTTTTCTGCTCTCACCCCATCCACCTTTTAGAAAACAGCCATTTACCTGGAGTTTTAAATATATGTAAAAAGACTTTCAATGCTTTTTTATTAGCTACAAGATTAAATTTAGTTAAAATCTGGTATTGTCCTAGGAAAATGATCTTAAACAATTTGGGAATGGGGAGTAATACATTCTTTTTTTCTGACTGATTTGAACCCTGAGCTTTGAAATGCAAATCTAATTTTATGTTTTAGGTGGTAGAGGCAAATCTGAGTGGTTTTCAGTTGTTCATTGCATTCGGAACACTTTCATGATAAGCCGGCACAATGATTGTATTTGGATGTAGTAGCACAGCATGGATGAAACTGGGCTCTGGGGCAAGGAATGAAATGTTGTATCCTGTTCAACAGTGCATGATGCCAATTTTCTGCCATCTTCATAGTTTGGCAGCTGGCTCTGGCCTGCAAGCCCTCAGAGAGGAGTTGTACCATGTATGAGGGCATCCATTTCTGTAGGTTTGTGCAAAAAGAAGGGAAAGGTATAAAATGCATTTGAGCGTGCTTTTCCCTCTGAAAGAATTTCCTTGAAATTTAGGAGGTGGAAAAAATAAATCATTAACTGGCATGAATTATTATGGCTAGAAGGACTGTTATCTATTCATCTCTGGAAAGAATTTCATGGTTGCGGCAGCACTGGGTTGCCACAGAGTAAAGAACAAGAGTGGTGCAAGAGCACAAAAGGTAGGGAAAAAACATAAAATTCTTCTCAGAAAATAACTGCAGATTCCTTTGTAACACAATGTATATACTCAGACCAGTTTTATGTTAGTCTATTTTTGAGTCACTTATCATGTTCATCTGTCTGAATGTGGAATCAGCCCTTTGTTTATTGGTGCTGTCTGTTATTGCTTATGGTTTCTCTTACAGCAACAACCAAAACTCCCAGTCATCATTAAATGAAATATGAGCATTCTCTTCCTCAGAGAGTTTTTGATGTCAAGACAAAGGCTATCACTGACCCATGACATCTGTACAAAAATTATGGCAGAGACTATAAACGTCAGCAGACTACAGTGGGTGGGACAACAAAGAATGGTCAACACAGAGCCTTTCTTGCTTTAGATAACCTAAGGATGAAGAGATAGTAATATATTATAGATTACTTCCTTGCTACCATTGCTGTGTGGGAAAAGTAGGACTCATTCTCTGGTACCTACATAAAAATACAGCAAAGAGCAACAAAGTTGAATTGTCCAATTTCAGCATTTGCAAATGAAGGTGTCTGCTGTGTATTGTAAAGAGGACTGTCCTTTAGGGTATGTGAGCAGAAACCAGTAGTTCTGACAGTTTTGTTCATTAGCATTTGCCTGTGGGTACTGGTCAAAAGTGACTAACATGCCAGAGTGGATATTTTCTGCACCAATTTTAATTTTTAACACTTCAGGCATTTTGGAATATCTCCTCAAATGTCCTGAAAACTGGATTTTTCTGTTGCACTAAAGTGAACTCAGTAATGTAGATGCTGAGGGGGAAAATACATATTCTTCATGCTTGCTCTGAAGCTGATGATAACGTGTTCTAAAGTTGATGATAACAGATAACATTTCCAAAGGACTATCTCTCAGCCTTGAACAAGTGGAACAAGGTATGCCCCAATCTCTTTACCTTTTGGCTAGTATTTCTGCAGTTAAGAGCTTCCCCGCACTAAAATTGCCTTCTGGGAAAATTGGATCTAGAAGGTAACTCATTCTGCATCAGGTAAAGGAAATACAACGAAAGGTCCTCCATTGGATCATCTCCTCCTCTCTCTACCCCAGAAAACACAAACAAAGCTCAAAGAGAAGAAAGAGAGCAAAAGAAAGAGAGTCACCACTTGTTTCCTATGTTTTTCTGGATTACTTCTTTCCCCGCCCTCCAGCTAGGATCTATAGTAATTAAAAAACACAGAAAAATTAGGTTAGGAGTTCCTATCCTGAAATTCATCAACACAGGCCTCAGACTAGTTTCTCATTTCCATGTCATAGCGATGCTGCCTCCTCAGTTGATGTGGTGGTACAGTCATTCTCTTTGGCTTGGCTGTAGAGACCTTGCTGCAGAAAGCAGGCCACCCAAAGTACGCTTTAGATGTTGAAATCCTCTGCCCCTTTGTGCCAGTTCTGCATATGGAAAGATAACTGCAGTGCCTGTCTCAGAAATACTTTTCCCCTCCTAACAAATTCAGCTGTAGTTGTCATCATTTTGACAGAAAAGCTGAAATATTTATGAAATGGCAATTCCCCATTGTTGTTAATCAAAGGATACTGAGAATATCGTTGCAAATATTTGCATCAATGGATTGTCTTATATTATAATGGTAAATCTTTACATTAAGCAACCTAGAACAATTCTTTCCAAGGAAATAAAACTTTTTGAAATGCGGGCATAATAATGCTAGAGTACTTACTGTCATCCAGGAAGGCAATTATGTAGACTAAAGCAGCATGACCTATCAGCAGAGGACAAGCTTTTCTCTGATAATCTCACTTGACCACTGCATCTGTAACTGATCTTCAGTCCAGCTCTCCTGTGATATTGGTTAGAAGGGACCGGTTCTCAGTTTTACATCGAAGATGAGTTTTATTTATTGGGCACTATTCTGTTAGGAAAGAAACAAATGTCTTCTGTCCCAGGAAGGTGAAATGAAACTTAGAGCATCTTGCTGTTCTCTTATATTATGTGAGCCATCATAATTTTGCCCAGCTAAATTGTCTTTTTAAGCAATCTGTTTTCTTAATTTTTTCTTTTCCTTTCAGATAGTTTCGAAAACTGCTTTCATACCTAGGATATGAAGAATCATAGGAACAGCTTTACAAAGGTATTTCTCTCTGTTCTCTTTTATCTTTACCTCAGGTAGATATTTAACTACACTTAAACTTTATTCGTGTGCTTATCCATACTTTTAAAGCTAAGATATGTAGAATCTGTTAAAAAGATGTTTGCTTCCCTGTGTAAAACTTTAAAGGTTACTGCTAAAATGTGCTACACATTGCTATTTTTTAATTGAATGAAGAGAATCTTGCAAATGAAAAGCTGTATTTTTTTTTTCTAGAGGTATAAAAAAAATTTATTGTTGCATTCTTATTTATGGAATTGAATCGAGGAGTTAGAAATGTAGATGGAACTATCTGTTTGAAAAACTGGCCAAATAGTTGTGAGTTTTAAGCACGAGTAATATTAATAATAGAAGCAGATTTTTTTGTTATTCATAGAAAACAGAAATACTACACATTTGGCTAGCCAGTCATGTTATGTTAGTTACAGAGAGCAAGTGTGCCATTGGCTTCTCCTCTACATTCTCATTGATATGCAGGACAATGGTTACATGAGTTTTAATGGATGGAGAAATTTTTTTTTTTCACATATGTCATGACTTCTTGGGACATATCCAGAGTCATAGAATATAAGATTAAGCTTATCCACAGAAAATAACTGACTTCCCAATTAATATTATTATAAAGCCTATAATTTACCAACTTTGACCATCTGGCCAGCTCTAATTTTCTCTTTTCAATGTCAGTTCCTCCTGTTTATCCTTGGCCAGTGAGCTCCTTTAGCCTGATACTTTTTCAGCTCTATTATGGACTTGTGACCACGGCTTACAACTGAATGCACACCCTAAACACATTTACTATTCAGTAAACAAAGAGTTTTGTGGGCAGAGCGTTTTAAAATTGATTAGCTGGGGTGAAAGTATTTGTTGTTCACAACAACTCAGCACCGCAGTTAATTCATGGCCAACTCAGATTCTATCAAGAAGGCCAATTGAAAATATTGTTATCATTGTGAGTCCTAATTAATAAGTATAAATTATTTGTTTGCTGAAATAAGGGATGTAGGATTTTCACAAGGTTTTATCTCTCTATTTCAGTGGAAAACTTGGTAAATCATATCACCAGAGAACTGCAGTTCCAACCAATGATCATTCTGGAAATAATCTGTAACCATGATGGACTATTTCAGTCTAGAAATAGGGAGATTCTTAGTGAGAAATCATTACCATAATTATTTTGGATATTAGATACCAATTTTCTATTATTAAGACAGAAATTATATGTCTGTCTTAACATATCATTTCTGTATCAATTTTCAGATATAAATGCACACAAGAGTCTTATGAAAGTAATGTATCTGTGACACAAAACTTCTCTGGAAACGGTTTCAAGGATGTGTTAGAGACTATATTATTCTGGCATTTTTTCTGAGCATTTAATCACGTCTCATCTCTGGAACAAAGACTTGTTTTCAGTCTATAGGAGTAAACCAGCCATTAAATAATGAAAAACAGAAAAGGAAGAAATGTTTTGAGGAAGAAAGGGTTGTTGAAGAGTTAATTTGTTTTCAAATAAAATTTGCTGCTCCGTGCTAAGGGAAGGGAAGTTTTTTGCACTTCTTTTATCAGATTCCTTCTACTGCTCCAACTGTGCTCTGTTTTTTCTGATTTTCTCTAGAAGGCAAATCTGAGTGCAGTGATCAAAGATGCACAATTACTTATTATTCACCTGAGCTGTTCCACACACTTAATACTGATACTATTTAATATTGATACTATTTAAAATTCTTCTTTTCCAGGTTTCTCTAACTTTCTGATGGACTTTTGGGTCCTAAGGCTGCCTCCACTGCTATTGGTGAGTATACAGGACCAGGCCTCAGACATTAAGCAAGCTGCATTCTAAAAAATAGTCCAGGTACATTTAAGAGTAATGATAATCCAGTGTTCTTACTGCAATGTTAAACACGTATTAATAATGATCATTTATGGTACAGCTTAACAAATATTTGGCATAAATTGCCATCTAAAACCACTAACAAATAGCATGGTAACAACCATTAACTAACAGTATGTTTCAATCTTTCCCCAGTGATCAAATAATAAACTGCAATTTTACGTTCACGTCAATATTTGTTTCTATCTACATTCCTATTATTTGAAACATTGCTTTGCACATTTTTCTATTACTCATCTTGCACATGGGTAAGTTAAAAAACCACCACCACCCATCCCGTCTCTTAAAGTACTCATCATTATTTTGACTGAAATATCATAAAGCCATTGAATTCTGACATTGGTGTAGTTAACTACGTGAACAATGAAAATGCAGTTCCTAACATAGGAAATAAATGATGAACCTTTATTTCAGTATTTGTGCCAGACCATTGCATCTTACTGTAAAACAGACAAACTGTAAAAGCTAGTGGATCATATAATTATAGTTGAAATACAGTAGGGGAAAAATGAACATATTTAAATGCCCTTTTTCAGATGAATAGCTCAGCAATGTACACTATGTAGGCAGTAATTGTGCTGAATGCAGCAAGTTCTGAGTTTCATGTAGTGCTAAAACAAATGAATTATTCAAGTAACAATGGAGGTGAAAACTCTTCCAGGAGTAGATTACACAATCGGCTAAATCCAGATATAATAGTCTTAAATACCAGTACATCTTGATTTCGAATTGGACTTAAATTCTACATTATGTTATGCAGAAAATAAGGCTAGAGTTGTAATTAGTATTTCATTCTAAAGTATCTGCCTTTGTAGTGAAGCTGGGCATGCATTTTTCAACACAGTATTTTCTTCCTTTCTTCCTTCCTTTCTTCCTTCCTTTCTTCCTTCCTTTCTTCCTTCCTTTCTTCCTTCCTTTCTTCCTTCCTTTCTTCCTTCCTTTCTTTCTTTTTCCCTCAAATTAGAAAAAAATACCAAGCAGTCAAGAGAATTCATTCTTCCTGAGTTTTAGAAAGCTCAGACAAAAGACAAGACCCCTGTGACCAAGATCTACCTAGCGTGAAAGCCATGGTGTTAGAAAACGGCGACACAATTATTTTAATTTGAGCCAGAATTTACTATAACCTGGTAAATCATCTAGGAGCCAAGTGACTTCTTTCAGCTTGTATTATAGCTGATAAATCAGAGTAAAAAAATTCCCACTGATTCCTTGCAAACTGGATCATGTACTTACTGTGTTCCTGTAAATACCACTAGGTTTTCAGTCCTGTCAAGACTAGGAGGGGCACTTCAATAATGTGTCTGATTTATTATTTTGTACTGGCCATTATCCAGAGTATCAGAGGGAAGAAAAAAGAAAAAAAAAAAGAATTAATTTGCTAAATGCATATTTATGCTGCTGCAGGAAAGGGCAAGTAAACTGGGAGTGGTATGCTGACGTACTGCAGAGAAGAAACAAGTTAGTAATTAAGATAAGGAAGTATAAATCACTAGGAAAGGTGAGTAAATTATACAGTGTCTATACATTTAGAAGTCAAACCTAACAGAAATATCAGAAAAGATGTGAGTCTTTAAGAAACTTGCTTCTAATGGCTTCACTTTGCAGTCACATGGCCCTTATAAAATAATTAAAATATTTACATCAACTTTTAGCTGCTGGAACTAAGTTGCAGTCAACATTCTGAATGTGTTTTTTCCATGACCTTGTACTTTATATTTTAGAACTTTTAATTCATAATGGAGAACACAGGACAGTGTAAACCAAAGCAAAAGTTTATATGCCAACTTGTGTATGTTATATACTTGATGCGGAACAGACTTTCTGGTTTACATGTCTATCTTTGATGTTTATTCAGTGAAATGTTTATTTTGCTGAAACATAGGGACACTTTGACTCTTGAAAAATCTTTTAGAGCATAGGTTGACAGAATATATTCCTTTCTAGTTTTTCAGTAGCCATCATGGCCTATGTGATCAAATGGAAGTAGTTGAAAGTGAAGATATACAATGGAGTAAAGGTGAGTCTAAAACTTAATGTAATCTGAATGTTTTTTTCATAGAATCATGAAATCATAGAATGGTCTGGGTTGGATAGGACCTTAACCATCATCTTTTTCCAACCCCCCCTCCGTGAGCAGGGACACCTTCCACTCGACCAGGTTGCTCAAAGCCCCATCCAGCCTGGCCTTGAAAAATTCAAGGCATCCACAACTTCTCTGGGCAACCTGTTCTAGTGTCTCACCACCCCCAGAGAAAGAATTTCTTCCTAATATCAAATCTAAATCTATCCTCTTTCTGTTTTAAACCATTACCCCTCGTCCCATCACTACACTCCCTGATAAAGAGTCACTCCCGATCTTTCCTGTAGGCCCCTTTAGGTACTGGGGCTGTAGGGTCTCCCCGGAGCTTTCTCTTCTCGCAGCCTGTCTTCATAGGAGAGGTGCTCCAGCCTTCTAATCACCTTTGTGGCCCTCCTCTGGACCCCCTCCAACAGTTCCATCTCCTTATGTTGGGGGCCCCAGAGCTGGATGCAGTATTCCAGGGGGGGTCTTACAAGAGCGGAGTAGAGGGGCAGAATCACCCCTCGACCTGCTGGTCACGCTTCTTTGATGCAACCCAGGATACAGTTGGCTTTCTAGGCTGCAAGCGCACATTGCCCACTCATGTTGAGCCAACATCCTCAAGTTATTCTCTTCAGAGCTGTCCTCAATCCATTCTCCACCCAGCCTGTATTTGTGTATGGGATTGCCCCAACCCACGTCCAGGACCTTGCATTTGACGTTGCTGAACTTCATGAGGTTCACATGCATGCCCACCTCCCAAGCCTGTCCAGGTCCCTCTGGATGGCATCCCTTCTCTCCAGCGTGTTGACAGCACCACACAGCTTGGTGTCATCAGCAAACTTGCTGAAAGTGTGCTCAGTCTCACTGTCCATGTCACCAACAAAGATGTTGAACAGTACCAGTCCTAATACCCTTGAGGAACACCACTCATCACTGGTCTCCACTTGCACATGGGGCCATTGACCACAACACTTTGAGTGCGGCCATCCAGCCAATTCCTTATCCATCGAGTGGTCCATCCGTCAAATCCATGTATCCCCAATTTAGAGACAAGGATGTCTCTAGTCTAGATGCAAGTGTCAAATGCTTTTCCAGTGAGTGGGAACTTCACTGGACTGCCATGACTTCTGAAATATGATGGATAGTGGCTTAGCAACTTCATCCGCCAGTTCCCTCAGGGCCCACAGGTGGATTTCATCAGGTCCCATGGACTTGTGTACCTTCAGGTTCCTTAGGTGGTCTTGATCTTCTCCTACAGTGAGCAGGTTTTCATTCTCCCAGTCCCTGCCTTTGTCTTCTGTGACTTGGGTGGTGTGGCAAGAACACCTGCTGATGAAAACTGAGGTAAAAAAGTCATTGAGTACCTCAGCCTTCCCAATATTCCAGGTAACCAGGTGTCCTGTTTCCTTC
Organism: Anarhynchus alexandrinus; assembly: GCA_008711295.1. Classification (NCBI taxonomy): domain Eukaryota; kingdom Metazoa; phylum Chordata; class Aves; order Charadriiformes; family Charadriidae; genus Anarhynchus; species Anarhynchus alexandrinus. The sequence goes on along the minus strand of VUYV01000061.1, from coordinate 3,681,584 downwards.
CAGAGAGGGCCCACATTTTCTCTAGTCTTCCTTTTATCAGTGACGTACCTGTAGAAGCTTTTCTTGTTGCCCTTGACATCCCTGGCCAGAGTTAATTCTATCAGGGCTTTAGCTTTCCTAACCCAATCCCCAGCTGCTCAGACAATTTCTTTGTATCCCTCCCAAGCTACCTGTCCTAGCTTTGACCCTCTTTAAGCTTCTTATTTTTTGTGTTTGAGTTTGCCAAGAGCTCCTTGTTCATCCATGCAGGCCTTCTGGCATTTTTACCTGATTTCCTCTTTGTTGGGATGCGTCACTCCTGAGCTTGGAGGAGGTGATCCTTGAATATTAACCAGCTTTCTTGGGCCCCTCTTCCCTCCAGGGCTTTATCCCATGGTACTCTACCAAACAGATCCCTGAAGAGGCCAAAGTCTGCTCTCCTGAAGTCCAGGGTAGAGAGCTTGCTGTGCGCCCTCCTCACTGCCCTAAGGATCTTAAACTCCACCATCTCATGGTCACTGCAGCCAAGGCTGCCCTTGAGCTTCACTTTCCCAACCTCTCCTTGCTGGTGAGAACAAGGAAGAGTATGTGTGAGTTATCAAGCTGTTGAAGCACAGAAAGTAAGAGTAACATTTTCATCATGAACAGCCAGTCTTTCATTTCCAATTTTACTCTATGAAGCAGGTTTCCATTATTGACATTAAAGATATTAAATCGTTATACCAAGGACCAGTTTAATTATACACTCAGAAAGAACTTGAGAAAATGTAATTCACATTTCTCTCTCTCTGTATGGCAAGTTAATTTCTATACTTATATATTTTTCAGAAAGACAACATTTTGGAGGGATGGTTATCTAAACAGAGAAAATTAACAAATAAAGCCACTAATAAAAGAGTTTTATAGGAAACCTATTTAAGATTTAGTACTCTGCCTCTTAACAGTGGTACTCTGGTACCCTGACACTCAGATGCAACAGTGAATAGGCTTCTCAAAAATACATATGACAGAGGCCAAATCCTGATTTTAGTGATATTGACATAAGCCATGATCATCTTAGGGCCAGAGAAATATGCACGTGTCAGAATTCTGCAATACATTTTTGTAAAACTCACTGGATGTGGAAATGAGCTGTATCTATTGACTATCTTACTTTTCACTTGGCACCCATTTCCCAAAAGATTCTTTTGCTTTAGGAAATCATCTTCAATGCACGGTATTGGATTACCTCATCTGGTTCTAGATAGATAAAATAAAAATAGCTTAGTAGATCTGTGCTCATTATTGCTTGATAGCAGACTGGTATTTAATGAACAGCACCAGTGCTCATTCTTTGATCATTTTTGACAAGCTCTCATGCTTGCATTTAACACCATCTTCTTTCAAAAAAGCCCTGTAGCAATCACCAGGCAAGGTAGGCTTCTTATGTGCATCTTTCTGGACTTCAAGTAGCTACTTCAAGATGTGGTTAATGTGCTGTAAAAACTGCAGAGAGGTTATTTGTTAGGCTATTTCTGATCAGTCTTGAAAGAATTGCCATAAAAAGAAATATATGGGAGAAGGTCACTGTCATTGTATACAATGTGTATGACATTAATAGTCTCTGATCAGCATATGAAACCATATGGATGTCCATGCATATGTATTTCATCACATAGAAGAAAGCGGACACTTCTGAAATTCTTTTGTAATCACTCTTTACTGAACACACTTCATGATAGTGGCCTACTAGATAAGGAAGTTCAATAACATATAGCCAGATGAGGATCTCTGAAGCACCTTGAAATACACGGGTGTGTTCACCACACAGGACAAGCAGATTAATGATATATGTCCTTAAATATTAGTATTTATTATTTGTATGCAATTACTGTTGTGCTTTATGTGTTATTTATAGAATTACATTTTTCAACCAACTTCATCTTGTAGATAAGGAGAAACCATAAACCAACAGCAAACAGAATGTGACTGTGGTAGCATTTTTTGTGTCAAAGGTATCATGTCTTCATTGGAAGGCTAGCAGGAAGATTCAGGACGGTAAGTAACATTGTGTATCAATTCTAAAAATTTCTGATTTATTACCTTTTCCCTTAAATCTGCAATGTAACTTACATCCACTTTCAACTCAGTAAACACAGGGTTTCCTTTTCCTTTTGAATGGATATCACTAAAAGGCAAGAAAGAATATCTAAGTCTGCTGTGCTCTGTTGTCCGAGCTGCTTGGAGTGCGGGAAGAAAAAATATTATTACTCTGATAGTTGTACTGAAAACATTTACAGTGTTTACTTTAGCTAAGGAAAGTTGACACGACTTATGGAAATTAGTTAAGAGGGAGTACATTCTGTACAGCTCTTCTGTAACATCTGTGTTTGCTAGCTCCCCTTCTAGCCCTCATTTAACATGTATGAAATTTAATCAAAGTTCTCCGGATTAAAAATTAAGCATGCATGAATCTGTTCCAAATATAAGATTCCAAAAGTTTTTCTCAACTGTGAATTAAACTAATTTCTTTTTTTCTTTTCCCAACTCCTCTAAGATTTTTTTTTCATTCCTTATTACATTGTCTTAATCACCTTTAAATAATCTTGCCCTCACCACAAGCCTCTAAAATCACTGGCTAAAATGTCAAAGTCCATAAACGCTGGTCTGTCCTCAGTTTTTGTGACGCCACTACCGCATGGTTTAGAAACCATTGTGGTAAAGCTTCTAAAGGATGGAGTTCTGATGTTAAAAAGATGTTCATCTCAATGCAACTCATTAAGATGAGGTCTAATTAAGACCTACTTTGAACATAAATTTAGAAAGGGGACATGGCTTTTAACTGGATCTCTGCAGGTTTGCTTCCACCTTTCAGTCATTTCTGCTAGTTGTATAATCTCCATGAAGCTGCTGTCTGAGTTAAATATTCAGATCCTGTTTCAGTGCTTAAGTCCCTGTCAGTAGACTCCTACCTGCCTTCTACCAGCTGTGCACTACATCTGCCTGGAACCATTTAGCTTTAGATGCTGTTGGGAATGCAGGACTAAATCAAATAAGAGTTTTAGGAGCCTTGGTTTTTGGAGCCCAGATAGGAATCCAGAAGCCCGGTGCTAGGTTTGCCCAGATGCTCAGTCTGGCATTTTTCCATCTGCCCTGAATTGCCCCGGATAGATTTCTGCTCAGGATTGGCAAGCTATTGGCAATGCAGTATGTTTCTAAACTAAGATGCACTCTCAGCAGGTGACTCTGTGTGATCCCTATTGCAGATTCTCTTTGCAGTCCTCAGCAGTAAAATAAATGGGTGTGTAACAATGCTCGTTTTCCTTCCCCCTTCCTTTTCCTTCCTTTTCTCCTTCTCACTCCTGGAGAGCTAGAGTACCCAGGCAAACTTGTTTAATGGTCTGCAATGAAACAGTATGCAAGAGAGCAGTGAATTCCTTCTTATCTCAAAATATAGGTTTGGAAATGGAGCCACGAGGACACTAACTATGAAACTTTGGTCACGCCACTGTTGTAGAAAACAGGACCATATTGCAGTAGCTTTCCACTCTAGAGTAAGTTTTCTCATAAGGCAATTAAACAGGTGAGGGAAGCAGCTTTATGCTGAACCAGGGACACAATGAACAGTTTGCAGAAATATACCATACAGTAGAAAGTGGATTTACTCTAACTATTTTTCAGTTTCTTCTTTTGCAGTTTTCCTTTGCTGTATTCCATCTGAAGTACATTAGTTACTATGGAAACAGCAGTGTCACTGGCATGGGTCTAAGCATGCTGATGTCCACTACTACAGTAATAAGCCAATTTCTTTAATGATTTAGTATATACAGTGTGGTTTGGAAAACACAGAATGGTATAATACATATAATAAACATAGATGGTAGAATACAATGAAAAGACGGCAATGGTCATAATTTTCACCTTGCAAAGAAAAAAGTCATGATCATTTCGTATTATAGAATTTTTGCCCGAAAATAAACATCAGTTGGAAATAAACACTTGCGTATTGTCCTATTTCCACAGAAATCCTGGCAATAGCTCAGCATGAATTCTGATTTTCAGTTTCTGTAATTATAACATAGAGCAACAACTTCCAATGTGGATGTTTTCTCTGGGTAGAAGGCATTTTATTTTCGTGATCCTGTGTCAAGATGCTTTGCTATTTACGATCTCTCACTTGCATGTTTTTCCCAAAAGCTTGATTCAGGGTTTCAAAAGTACTTTAGCAGCCAGCTCTGTGTTGGCCTGTTGCTTTGAGTTGGGGGCAGCCTTGGTATATTTTTTTAGTGCTGTGTGGAAATATAAATTGTAAAAAAGAAAAAAAGTTATTTCCCAAATCACCTGTACAAGGATTCAACAAAGAATCTTTATTGGGTTTGTAATGAGAATGGATCGTTTGTCAATATAAGAATTTTCTTTCATAAATGATAAAATTTCTGTCGGTTGATAAAACACGTATAAATGCCACTGAAAGGTAAAGAATCGCTGACCAGAATGTCATGGTGGGTCTCAAAACAACCCTACCAGATATACTGTGGCCCAGAATTTTTAAGATTATTCAACTACATTGTATATGTATGTAAGCAGGGTGTCTCAGTTGTATCTTATGCATGTTTTTGCATATAACCCCTTCATTTAAAAACTTTGAATGTGGTTTAGGTTTATTTCTGCACATGGATATTGTCTTCATTGTTTGTTTCTACCACCTTTTAATAATAAAAACCTTAAATTATGATGAATCCTGAGTTGTCTAATAGGTCATGTACAAAAAAAATGGCTTAATTTCCAGCTAACTAAATGGTTAAGAATTTCCACAGAGAATAACAATTTTTTCACTACAAAAAATAGATACAGTTTTAAAATTTGTGGGCTAGTTGCTCGATATAAAGAGGCAAAGTAGAGCGTAGTACAAATTTCCACTGAAAGGTTAACTTTTGCAGGAACTAATTGTAGATTCATCAGACATAAGATACCAGACTTAGAAACAGGATGAGTTTTCTATTCCTGGAGGAACGTCCAGATGTAAACTCATTATGTCTTGTTAAATAAAAATTGCAGGACTTGTCATTTATATGATGAACTTTGGCTTCATAACTGTTTCCAGGATTTGAACAATTAACACTGTGAACTTTAGTCTTTGCTTCATTTATATAAAATGCATTTGAAATAACAATTTATTTGCATTTCATTTGAAAGGTTACCATTTGGTGTTCTGGTAAATGACACAGTTCTGTTTTCCAAACTGTTGATTTCTTTCAATACATTAGCTTCAGATGTTCATTTGTCTGTAGATTGTATTCATATTATTTACATTTCTGTTTTTACGTGAAGCGGGTTAAGGATATATGCAGTGCAAGTCCCTCGAGCTTTGGAATACAGATTTTAGTTGGGTTTATACCATGCTATGTGAATTAGAGAGAATGTTAAATAAAAAAGTTTTTTAAAGAATTATTAAGTTTGATAACACAGTGGAACACTGAAAACAATATCAACCTATAGACTACATTTTAGACTACATATTTAATGCAACAAATATTCTGCATCCTTTAATCTGAAGTCATGGCCAGCTGTTGACTTCATTCAGTCCTCTTCATTTAGAGTCCTGTAAGCCCTTTCTCTCTAAGCAAAATTGTTAAAAAAATTGTTCTTCACTTTACTGGCAACACCTCTGTCTGTTTTTGTTGTCTTCATCTTAGCTACTACTGTTTCCTCTCTCACCTCCTAACATCTCATCTCTTCCATTTACCTTAAATGGTATTTCCAATATGTTGTTTCTATCGTGCCTTATTCTGTTCTGTGTTGTTACAAATCAGTGAAGCCCAAGGCTGTTAATCCTTTCTCTGTGGAAGAATACATTTATGCAGAAAGGCCAATGTCAACTCTAAACTTCTGATGAGCTTGCCTATAATTAATTACATTTGCTGTAGAATACCTAAGGCTCATTGAATGGTTGAAGGTATCTGTTAGACTGCTGCATTATTTACAGAATAATGATGTATTGGGACTGCATTAACAATTTTAGACTGGAAAATCTTTAGGAAGGAATTAGGGCAGTTTTCATTTACATCTTCAGTGGCACTGAACAAGTGGTCATTTCAGTAAATAATAGGGATACATAAGAAAATAGCAAACTTGTGACCCAAGCTGAGTACAACTTCATACAAAGAGCAGCTACTGGAATTGCTATTAGGAAAAGAACATAACAAGCCTTCCAGCAGTCAAAGATCAACTAGAAAAATCACTTCAAACCTTAGCACTGGAAATCCAGGTAAGCAAATTTCAAGAAGCAAAAAACTGTCCTTCCCAGCTTCCCCTGTGAAATTTTTTTTTTCTCCAGGCAGGGTAAATTGCTTTTTTTCTCTTGTCCAGACAAGGATATTGTGTGACAGAACCTTGGGTTCAAACTGAATGGAAGGAAAAACTCAGTTTCTGTAACATGTTGAACCAGTCAGTAGATATTTGAGATAATTCATTTATATGGGAACTTATTTGGAATGTTAAATTTTTTTCTTTTCTACACAGTTTTCCAAATTCCTTCGATGTGTGTCATTTTATTAATGGATGCTGTAATGTTATTGAAAACTACCAGTCTCTTTTTTCACAGTAACTAGTTTCATTGTTGAAAAATTCTGTCGATTACATTTTAGCTTTTAAAAAATTTACTCTTGTGACAGACGTTAAAATCTTGTTATATTTTATTGGAACTTTAATTTTTTTAAATTTTATTTTTATGTCCATTTCAAAAAAAAAACAAAACCCAGAAGCAATCTAGTAAAGTCTTTTTGTAGTATAGTTCCTACAAGTGGAAATTTTGGGCTTTAACTCAGAATTCTTATCTAGAGAAACAAATGGTTAAAGCCAATTCTAAAAAAAAGTGGATTCATAATTGTAAGACCAGCAGTAACCATATTGTATTTTTGCCATTTGCCGGACACTTTCTGCTGTACTGAAAGAGTGACATCAATATATTTTTAGTGAAATTTGTTCTTTCACAGAATACACGTATACCTTGCTCACTTAATGAGGCAGTAACACACTGTGACATTTTTGCTCTGCTTACATATTGCTGAATAGTAATTTGTACAGCAAAAGTTGTTCTTGTTCTAGTATTTTCAGTATTTTGCATATATATTTTATTGTGCTACATATTCTGCAACTGTATTTATGAAGTGTTCTGGTTTCAGCTCCTGAGAGAGATCTGCTAAGGGTTACAAGGCAATTAAAAATCTGAAAGTTGACCTGAACAGCTGGTAAAACCAACTATTCTGTTGTTTGCTGTGGTATACTGACAGCAATCAGAATTTTGTATTGTTAGACGTACAGGAAACTGTAAGGTAAGAAATTACTTGACTAATTTGTTGATACTGAAGTCTTCACATCTGCTACAGAATATTGCACTATTCATAGAACACATTCTTGGAACAATTAGCAGTAATAAACACTACTGTGTTCATTATGTGGCAGCTCTGTCACAGATAACATGACTGGTAATTCATTTTTATTGTGTGGCTCAGCAGTGGATTACTACAATCTCCAATGTTCTTCTGCGGAGCTTGAATTGTATTTTAAATTTCAAGCACAGGACAAATAAATGTATGGGTTTGGAAAACCCACGTCTTTGACTCTTGATTCCTAATTTGTAAACATTTCAGATTCTGTGTAAAAGTACCGCAAGTGACTATTAACTATGGCATATTAATTCATAGCTGTCAATGTTTTTCCATGTAAATTCCTTAGCCTTGCTGCAGCAAGAGAAGGCAAATTCTTCTTAGCTGTAAGAACTGTACTCTGCCAGTGACTCCATGTAGGATGCTTTTATGTGTAATGCACTGACAGAGAACGATCTGCTGCAAAACCCAGCTATGCTCATTAGTGGCGATGTTTATAAAACAATGTCCCAAATAACACAGTTGCTCAACACATCTAAGAGAAAGTTGCAGTCTGCTAGCAATTCCACAACATTTAGCTTTCATGTCCTTTCTTTTCTAGATCATGATTTTCTGCAGAGATTATAGGATCCATTCTCAAGGTAAGCTCTTGACTCCATGTTTAATCACCACAGCCTGTGGTCTGATATTTCATGGTAATAGGCATCAGCAACTTTTATAGAAATAAAGTGTTGATGTGGCTATCATACCTGAGGGACAGTTTCTTTGGTTCTTAGGTTATTCCTATAGCGTGTCCAACTTCATCTGAAGCAAAAATCTTTCTGTTTCAAAGAGGTTAGTACACTATTCTTGAGGTCTTGATGTCTAGCTGTATTTTATATGACTAGATAAAGACATATCAAACCAGCCAAGGTCTATAAGCCCAGAACAGGAACTGGAGGTGATTATGCAGGGATGGATGAGCACTCGCTCTCTCCCCAAAGATTTTCCCCACCTGACCTGCAGATGTTCTGTTATTTCCAGACATTCATACCTGCAGTATGTTGGCTGAGCTCTGGCACTATATTATCAGCCTCTTACAGTCGTGCTCTATTTTGACTGCCTACTAATGCATTCCTGACAAATCCAGACGTGAAAGAGAAAGGACAGCAAAAATGTGAACAAAATGTAAATAAAGATAGAACATTTTCTTAGTCTGAAAATTTTCCGTTTGCTTGGATTCAAAACCCTGCTCTGAAGAATGGTAATGTTATTCAGTTCCCCTCCAGAAAGTTAAAAAAAGAGAACACCATATATAATAAAAATTTTAAGCATGGTCAAAGAGTACCAGTAAGCCCTATAGTAATAGCCATAAGTTTATACCATAGTGCTGGAGTACCCAAGATCGGAAAGACCATTAATAGATTGCTAAAACAGGTCTTCATTCAAAGCTAAAAATTAATTTTAACAATGTATTAATGACCTTTTGAACAGAGTTTTTTCTGTGTTTATATGTAAGCTGGCTTTAAATTTAACAGAAATAGGGATTGTTACAAAAAACAATTTAGAGGCTCAGACTTGTATATTCCATTTAATATTCAATTCTGAACTTTCAAAGATATTTGTACCTCAGAGATAGTTATCTCTTCCTGTTTCACCCTTTGCTTCTATCAAAAGTAATAAAATGTAAATAAGTGTACAGTGCTATCAACTTTTTCAGTTAGGTGTTTTGTAAGTCCAGATAATCAACACTAGATTGAATAAGTAGTTCAAATCTTTGAATCTTTCTATATCCACCATAAGAAAAAAAACCCAACAGAAATATCAAGCTAATTCCAGCTTGTTTTTATAGCACTCATGACTTTTTCCTCTGTAATATTAAACGAGAATGTAAAACAAAATGCATTCCTCCACTCAACATTTATTTGCTATATAAAGCTTCAGCAATAATGTGTTTTCCTCCTTCATTCTACTTGAGTTGATTGAAAAGTTTTACATATTTACCAAGCTCACACTTTGCCTGAGTTCATGAATTATGCAATTAACCATGAATGCAATTTCCTGCATTTTACAGCAAAAGATTTAATTGTGTAATGCAGTGCTATATTGAGAGAGCTCATTCATAAACTATAGAACACATTAGAACAATTTCTTGCATGGGTGAGTATTCTTGGGCAAACAGCTCAGGTGAATATGGTAATTTGTCTAATAAGCTATTTCTGGGCAGTTTTTGTGCAGGGGCAATATTCCTTGGTGGAATATTCCTTCCTTTTCAGGAGCACTTTCACCAGGTTAAGTATGAGCAGGAGACCAATGGTATTTTTGTATGTACACTGAAAAGATTCTAGTAACTTCATTTTTCCTACCTTACAGTGGGTTTATAACTTCACATGGACATTAAGAACGTGTGGTAGAATACAACATCAGTAGGTGCTTAATCCTTATAATTCCATTGTGGATCATTTAATGTAGTTATCCTCAATGAAGTCCAGATTATTATACTGGCACCACTTTATGCTATGTGTTTTAAGCTATGAACTTAATGAGAAGGAAGACAAAGAATTGTTTATTTTGTTACTGAACAATTCTAATGTGGTAATACAATTAGAAATCATGAGTATTTTGCTTCATATTACATTTAGTTTGAAACAAACCTGTGATCTCTGAAAACTGAATAGCTCTCAGCACACTGTGTACACCAAGTAAACAGTAAGACTTGTAGAATTCAACAGAGCAGAGAGCTGGGCCATTATGCAGCACTGTGGAAAACCTTATCTTTCATCTTTCTTCTTTTCATTTGCAGCTTTTAAAAGAAAATGGTCCTGCGTTACTTATGGCCAGCCAACTTTATTTACCTTTAGCTGGCTTCCATTTACTCAGAGTCAGTGTGCATAATTTGTATCTTAAACTTCAAGAGCTTACCTAATTTGCGAAGTTGCACTTGAGGCTATTATCTACAACAGCCTTCTCTTTATATCAAAGTGCTCATACACTCAGCTCTGAGATTGTATTTTGACTGATCTAGCAGGTCTTTGTATGTTTTTTTTATGATTAAGAATATTTGATTTGGAGTGGTTAAAGGAAATTTAGAACCACGCACACACTTGTGCTGAGCTTGGAATGGTCAAACAGCCATTTCAGGAGTGTTCCTGAGATCACCTGTAATACTGGGAACAGTCATCTCGAAGCAGCCCTGTTGTTTTTCATGACTTGGTGTCAGTACAGTTCAGCCTGCTCTTCCGCTATCTGGCTGGCTGATTCACTTTTGGGGTCTCTCTGGGGGTCAGACACCCCGGGGAGGGTTCAGAGGTCTAAGCAGAGACATTTGGTGTGGTTGAGGATGCTCGGGACAGCCGAGCAATTTGCAAGGGCAGACAGGCAGAGGAGCAGTGGACGCCTGTACCTGCGCGGGTACAGAGCAGAGCAGAGCACACCGCAGCGCCTCGTATGGCCCCCCCTTACTTACCGGGGGGTAGCTGAGTCCCATATGTCATCTCTTAGTGAAATGCACAGTGAGAGAATTCATGGCAAGGAAAGTAAAAGAGCAGCTGAAGGGAAAATGGGAAAGAGACTCTGTAAGGTGGTACTTAGCTAAAACCTAGCAACTGTGGGCCTCCGTTTGCAGGCTGCCCGTGGTATGCTTCGGCCACACTGGCATCCCTGGCTTATTTAGAAAGCTGGTCCCAACTGAAATTTCTTTTCCTCAGACTGCAAACCTCACTTTAATATGGCCCATTAGGTTTTAGGTTATTTCTCCTTTGTAGCACATGGATTGAGTTGCAAGCATAAAATTTGCATTGGAAAGAAATCAGCTTTTGTTTATTTTTTATGTGAAGTAATTTCTGAAAATTCCACTTTTTTTTTTTTTTTAACCATATCCTGCTTTAAAAATGAAGCAACAGTTCCCAAGGAATTTTCTGGTAATTATTGGTTTATTATTTAATAGCCTGAGGGAAGATTAAGAGTAGAGAACATTCTTCTAAAGCAAGGAGGAACTGCAGTAACGGTAAATCTCTCTGGTATTATTGCTGTTATGAACCATTTTCAAAAGTTTATGATGCAGGCGTGCAGGCTTGAAAGCATTCAGATTCACATTAAAGCGTTCAGATATTTTAGCATTAACAGCCTTTTGTAAAGCCCTAATCCTTTCCAGCCTACCTTTCAAAATAGTTGCTGAACTATTTCATATTCTTTCTAACCCGAGGCAGCAAATGTTCTGTGTGCCAGTTCTCTTTCCACCTATTATGAGCAAGTGGGAGCATTGCAGTAACTAGATAGAAACTCCTTCACTCATTTTCCTAACATCTGTCTGGCTTGGCTTGGAAACCCATACCAGTTCCAAGGAGATGAGTGTCAAGCAAAAATCTCAGTACAGGGAAGTTTATGTTGGTGTATCTCTTGGTGGATGCTATGGCTCCTGATCACCTATAGTGAATTCATGCTAGTAGTGTGCGTTCCGGGGTGAACTAAGTAGATCACTAGCCAAGGGAAATCTGAGCATGGACTAAATGTGAAAGCATATGCTCTCACCACTGCTTACAGTATAAATATGGCTTGAGCTATATCTGGCTTTTCTGGCCCATGTAGTCCCTGCAGACAACATTTCACGAAGTCTCATGGCTTTGCATACTCTTCCCTGACCGAAAGCTCTGAATCTGCTGTGAGTGGTATCACACTATTATATATTGATATATGATACATTTAATTTGCATGTGTCCTAATGGAATTAAAATACTTGCTCGGAAAAGTAGACTCTGCTTTGGTCAACGCTTGGAAGGACGATGTCTTAATGTGAATATACATATTGGTAGGGATAGAAAGGGAGGTGAAACAGGAAGGCAAGTTGGCTGTAGAGTATGTGAGCTGATATGGTGGCCTGGAGTTTGGTGGGACACAGTGCCTTGAGACAGAGGAAACTTTCCTTATCATCCCACTCTTCCCTGTTTCTTTCCCTTCCTCAACCAATTTTATCAAACCTCTAAAGCGTTATAAAGCCTAATAAAGGCATGCTGGTATGATCACAGATTATGTGATAGGTAAATGTGATAGAGGGATTCATGTACGTTGTTGCCCAGATGCAAAAGTGCTCCAACCATGGAGAAATTTGCCACAGGCAGTGCGTATGCCTGCTCCACAGCTTTGAGACTTGAACAGGATAGACATGACTCGGTTGTCACTTTGGCCAGGAAAATAAAGTCTAATTAACAACTTTCTGCCAACATCTGAAAATGAATGGTAACCTATTTGGGAGAGTTTTGGAGGGTCGTTTCAGGAGCCTGCTTCTTTTCCTTAAGCATTAGGCATTTCTCCGGCAGCCAGAAGACTTTAGCAGAAGCCATTTTATTATTTTACCCTTTTGCTTGAGGATGATGAATACATATTAAATATGTATCTTTTTTTCTATAACAATTACCACAATAGACAGTGCTTTCTCCTTCCTCTGAAGTTTGCATGAAATTGCTTAAGAATTATCTATATTACAGAGGCTGCAACAAATTTAGATTTGCAAAGATTTTCTTGGATACAGGAAAAAAGGCTGTTGAAACAAAAGAAAAAATTTGTGCAGCCTATCTGGTCTTTAAACTCTGAATAAACTAACTTTTATAGGTTCAGCCTGAACAATTTCTAGGGAGAAATGTTCTGTTTAGCTTTGGATCATTTCCTCCTGTCTTTCAGAGACATATCCACGTTTTCAGAGTGCGTATCCGCTCTCATTTTTGTGAGGTATTTCACATGGTCCACTGGTGAAAAGGTAACTCATGATCTCAGCTCTACAATCCTTTATTTTCAACGGTACTAGCTTTACCACACAAAAATACTTTAGAGACGATCACATTTCCCTTTTTATTTTTTGGTTATGTTTTCTTTCAGTATCAGAACCATTCTTTGGTAAAAACAGCATGTCAGTTGCTAGACTAAAACTGTAATCAGAACATATTTAATCTTCATTTCTTATAATAGTAAGACAATCTTTAGCACATGTAGAAAACCGTGAATCTTAAGGTAAGACATAACCTGAAAATTTTACTGAAACCGGATCATATTTTCTTAGAAGTGGTAAGACTGGTTTGAATTGATCTGATGTTTAGGCCCTCAGCCTCGGAAGTTTAAAAAACAGGGTTTTAAATATGTATTCATTCTTGTGTTCTCAAATGCAACCTATTTTTCATACTGGGCACATTTTTGTTTTTTCTTCCTATTTACATTTTGTTAATTACAATTATATTAACTGTGCCTGTGCGGCAGTTGTATCTCAATTCATTTTCACATCTTATTTCAAGATGCATTTTATTTTGGCTCAACCTTAACAGTATTGCTTGGTTGTTCTGAACCCAGCTTACTTTAGAATTCTCCTCTATTTTTGACCCATAGCAAATATGTACTCTTTTGGATTAAAGTATCTTCTCGTCCCTGAGATCTCTGGGAAATCTTTTAGCAGCATTTACTATAGTCAGTAACTAAGAATTTGTTCTGAGCTGAGGAATTCAGTAAGAGGGCTATATTTGACTGTAGAGTTGTGTCTTCATTCAGTTGTTTATATCCCCATGTCTAATTCCTACGTCCAGCTGGTTCATTTTAGTTTGTGACTTTTATGCATGCCTGACTGACTACACATTGGTTTCTAAAATGTTCAGACTTCCAGAATACAAAATCTAAAAATATCACCCTGCAGTGTGAAGATAGTTCGTAGACATGCCCTTTTTTCTTGCTTGTCTTTGCAAATTCTCTCCTCTATGCTTGTCTAATGTGGTTTTCAGAAATGTATCAGAAGTTATTAGAGAAAAAAACAGCACAGTTGAAACTGAAATTAATTGCTGAAGACTGTAATGCTTGTAACATAGCTCGTATCAAGGTAAATCATATTCATTCCTCATTGGTTTGTGATGTGACACAACCTCCTAATACTAGGAGGTCTGAGCCTCATGAGTATTCAGCCAATATGGGGCTATGCGTATCTTGGATTTAGATGACAGATTACCGAGGAAAATAGGCTGCTGCTGGAAGTGATTTCAACATGGGGAGGAATTTAAGCTAGTTTGGCTGGTTAGCCCTCAGTGTTATAATCAGACTTTTGGTAGTCTAAACTTTCCCAGTAATTACTAGACTGCCAACAAACTCCCAAAAAAGTACTGCAGGGAACAAGCCTACATTTGATGATATACCTTCATGCAACTGACTTTTATGATCACATATGACAGCTGAGATACTGTTCCCAGCACAGACACCGTCTTAGAAGTCATTAAAGTAATTTTTTTTAACAGTTGATTAACAGGATGTTGGTGTTTAATATTCTTTGGGTAGGAAAGAATGTACTGAATTAGTTTTATGTTAGTTACAATTCTTGTAGTAGTCATATTTACTACAAGTTGTAATATACTAAAGGTTATTTTTTCAGGTACATTGTAAAGCATGTATTTTAACAAGCCCCCACATCTGCTGCAATGCATTGTTGATGTCAGCTATCAACAGTGGTGAAATAAAACAGTTGCTAAGGAGCAGATTTGATCAAAAGAGGGAGTCAAAGATACAGTGAAACTTTTAACATAGGGAGAAAAATCAGGCAGGTCAGAATAAAGAGATCAGTTGGGGAAACGGCGGTGTTCTTAAACAGATTCTACTCTCAACTATGTTATAATTTGTGACATCTCTGTAAGCAGGCTTCACTGAGACTGGGTGACAGCACAGAGCAAAGAATACGCAAAGATCAGTGAGAAGAATGAGTGCGCCTGAGAACTGGATGTTCAAGAGTGGTGGGAGTTTTAAAACCCTGATAGCTGAGAAACTGTCCATTAGAAGGAAACATTGACATTTAGACTTGCATACTGTGGGCAAAAAAATTCAGTATGCTCAAATAAACCAACCAGATATTAAAACAACTAACAGAAGCAGTGCTAGAAAGGTCTTCAGAAAAACCTTACCAGAGTCCTTCATTCTCAGGGTGAAGAGGCAGAAGTGATCTGAAATGGAAGTAGTAAGAAATCAAGGGTTGTTAGAAGCAGGTCGTTGAAAAGCAGAGCTACCCCTGTACTGTAGTCTGATCCACACTTCAGTTTGGTGCATGGGATAGATCACGGCTCCAGAATGCTAGAGGCTCAACAAGATGTTGTTGAAGGGCTTTACAACAGGTAGTGGTGATATGAACACTGGCTATGAGATAGCTTGGTAGCTTAAAAGCATGTGAATCATTCACATCGAATAAGATGTTTAGGAAATACGTATGAATGCCACAAAACTGGGAATCTGGTTGGCAAAGGGGCCCAGCAGAAGTATGAGGAATGCTTGCTTCTTAGAAAAAAGAAAAAGCAGCAAACAGGTTAGAATGTTTCTATCTGAATTTTCACAGTGATATTACCGGTTAATAGAGTTCTTGGTAGGAATTAGTAAGGGTATGAAGAGATTTGACAGCATGACAACTGGATTGGGATTTAAATGACAGATGGGAATTCAAGTCCTTGCTCTTTTTTATGTATCATGGAAAGCAATCCTAGGAATGAGATGGAGAAGATATTTGACCTTTAGATTGCAGAGTCCTGAGGAAGGCTAATCAACCCTGCATTCCAGCATGCTTTAATGGAAAAAAATGAAATTCGGTTTTGATTTTATTAAAATTATTTAATGGGATTTGTTCCAAAACGAAATGAAACAAAATTTTGAATTTTTACAAGTTGTCAGGAAATAGAATAATAATTTTGATTATTTTTATTGCTGCAATCATACATACGAGGAGTCAACGCACCAGAACTGGGGCTGGACAGAGTCTGTTGTGGTTGGCCCATGTATAGCTCACTTGTCTCTGCAGTGCTTTGGGTGCGAATTGTGGCTGCTGAAACAGTTTGGTTTCATTCTAAAGCTATAATCACTGTGCCCTGGGGATAGGCTGCTCTCAGAAAGAGGAATATTAATTATGACGTACAGAAAAGGGGTGTCCAAGTAGCTGCAGAGGTTAAAAAAAAAAAAAAAAAAAGGAGTGCCTAGTAGGAGGAAGACTGAATTAAACAGCTAGTTTCATGTCCAGGATGGTAAAAACCCTAAAATACTAGAAACTGGTACAGAAACAAGTGCTATAGGTCTGTGAAACAGCCTGGTGTTAGGTGCTTTAGCACTGCAATAGTTAACAGTGAGGAAAGCACTTCCAAATGAAAATCCATCCTAATGAACTGCTGGGAACTGTATAGTAAGTAGTAGGATGAAGGCAATAGCGCACAGTAGCACCATAATCGCTACACGGGCCTTTTATTAAAAGGGTCAGTGAAGTGTTAGTGGAATAGCAGTACTGCCATACCGAAATGGTAACACTTTAGCCGTGATTTCTCCATCAGACTAATTCTTCGAAATATGCCATGCATCAAATGGTACCATTTCCTTAAGCTTATAATTTCAATATTTATGAGTCAATTTGAATCCCAAATCAAAAAAAGAGGTTCAGTTGTGCAGCTGTAGAAAACAACTTATCTGATGCATAACTAATTGCTTGGAAAGGTTCAGCTGATTTCCTTGCCTCTCCTCCCCCTCCCCTTCATTCCATATGCATACAAGTTGGTAGCAAAGTTTCTAAAAAATAAGCAAAGCGCATAAAAACTGCTAAGTACCCTCAAACCACTTTCATTTTTAACAAATCTTGAGATACAGAAAAAACCAAAAGCAGTGTGGCATAAGTGCTTTAAAGTTCTTTTCTCACGCCAAGAACCATGACTTTTGTTTCAGTTGCGCAGCACGTCGTCCCGGGCCTTGTTCTTTGCTGGGTGCTTTTTTCCTTCTTAGTTCAGGAGGGACAATGTTTGCTGTTGGCTCCATTTCATTTGTTTGCATTTTTGGTTTTGCTTTTGGTTTTGCTTGTTCTGTAACTTCAGCTGGCTCTTCTGCCTTTAAAATTTTGCACTGTTTCTTGTTGTGCTTTTTTCATCTCCCTATGTACATATCTTAGCTTTTTAAAAACACGTTTTCATCCCTGTGCAAAACATCAGTTCTGTTGTTGCTTAGCTAATGGAAACAGTTCTGTTGGAGATGTTGAGGGGGAAAAATGGCAGCTCTAGACCTCCCAAGATTTTTTCATTTCAAAGAGTTTTGGACCAGGGCCTATAGGAGAATAACGTAAAATTGGTAATACAGCTGAAAATACATCATAACAAAAGAACACAGACACCGGAATAATGATTTTGATTTTGCATAGTTCTGTAGAAGTATGGTTTAGTATGAATGGATCTGAATCAGACTTTATTCTTGGATATATGGTTTTAATTTCTAAGCTGCTGTACTTCCAGCGCCCTGTAAATTTGTAACTAGGTAATTAAATAAGTTGATTGATAGATTAATTATTTGACCATCTGGTAAATACAGCCAAATTTTATTTCCCTTCTTTTATTGCCTCCCCCCCCCCCCCCCCCC
>VUYV01000061.1:3592905-3663859 GCA_008711295.1 Anarhynchus alexandrinus | reverse complement strand
CCCCCCCCCCCCCCCCTTTCATTAGCTTATAGTACATTACATTAACTGTCTGTTTAGCCTGCTTATTTGTAACTAGCAACAGTACTGTTCAAGTAGAATTTGTAATTCAGGTGGTTTGAATACAAAGTTACAGATGACATGATTTCCCTCTCCCAGGTATTCTTACTAGTGGTGCTTGAGAGAAAAAAAGTCAGTGCAGTGACCTTCCCTTGCCCAGGAAAGTTTTGTTCCACCAAGGAATGGGAGACAAGAAAAGGTTTTATGTGGATATTGACACTGATTCAGTGACAATTCTCTCCTCTTCCCCGCTGAGAAAAATCAGATGAGAAATGAACTGATAGATGACTATATTTAATATTTCTCTGCATAAAATTTGTATAGACAAAATTTCTGAGATATGTATTGTTTTAATTTTAAGGATTCAAATGCACTTACATCAGTTCCAAACGTATTTGGGAGGGTAGAAATAAAGAAATAACAGCGATGAAAACATTTATAGTACATCTCACTTTCTACCTCTTAGAGACTTCGAATTTTGGAGGGAAAGGATGTTGCTGACCTTGAGGGGGAAGAAGTCAGGAAGGTTATGGTCCTGCCACCATGTACCCATCGCTAATCTGTCAAAATAGCAAATGGGTGCCACCAAAGTAGACGCACTTGGTAGCAGTGCCAAAGAGTTATGAGGCGATATTCACAACGTTGTGTAAGGTAGATCTGGCTATGGAAGAAAAATATGGTGACTGCCTGAGAAATGCACTTCTCTGGACTTTTGAGCCTCTGGAACTTCTGGAACCACCAAAGGCAGGTAGTTCACACTTTTTACTGGAGCCATTTCAGTTCATGCTTACAGGCTCATGCCACCTGGAAGATTGTTGCTAGTTTTGTTTGGTACCTAAGCACTTTGTGTTCAGGCCTGTTTTCTTTTACAAAAACAGACTTTTCAGGCATGAAATCTTTTGCATATTACAGGACCTGCCCTGCTACCCGTCCAGCTGGCTTATTGCACCATGCTGCAAGCTCTGGTGTATTTTTGCCATGAAAGTTTTCATTTTTTAGACCCTGATAAAACTTATTCCTAAACTCCTGCTGACTGTGTGAGAAAGATTCAGCTCCTTGATTTTTACCTTAGCTCTTCAGTCAAACCACACCTCCTAAAATACTAAAATAAGTCTTTTTGATTCACTTATCTAAGGTTAAATTTTTCTATTCATTTCTTTGATCCTTGGCAACTTTTAAAGTAATAGAATTATTTAAACTCTTAACAGGTATTTAACTCTGGAGGGAAATTTCTAGTATACTTGATTTTCTGACAGCATAATTATTTCTATGACATTAGACTCCAGTGCTGTAATACTTGAAGTTTTACCTAGTGCAAGTGAGCTGGGTAGCCTGGGGGTAAATTTGTGTTTGAGCATTAGTAAGAAATTATTCTCATGACAGAAGAACCTCGTGTCCACATGCGTTGTGAAGATGAAAAAAATATGGTTTTAAACAGTTATTTAACATTACGAACTGGTCTCTAGCTGACTTCTAAACCCAAACCAGTCACCTAGCAGGTTTTAGGTGTGATAGCCCTTTTTGAGATTTGTTCACAGGAATTTTCTTGCAAGAAAAGAGATCTGTATTGCCATGGATGGCTCGATTTCGATAAATGTTGGGCAATACTGTATGTTAATAATGTTGGCCAAAATAGCCAAAAATTAGATTCCTTCTCTAACACATGATCAATCACTTAATTTTAGTTGTTTTTCAGATTAACATCAGAAAGACTTTATTTAAAGCAACATGTCTTTCAAAATTGCATGTATTCCAGTTTTGTGAAAAGAATGGGGTTTCAGTTTCTTTTTTTTTTTTTAATAATGGGATTATTTTCACATGTATTGATTTAAGAATCGAGAAATCCTTTCCTAAATGTTCATCTTTTTGATAATCCCTCATGAATTTACGTAATTGTTCATTAATGCCAATAGATGGAAATTCCTCGACTTTACAAGTAGGGAGGCCTCTTTTCTTTGGAAAGAACATAAAGATATGAAAATGCAGGCCCCTATTTTTAACAATACTGCTTTGCACATTAGATTCCTTTTGTTTTCTTATTTTTATGTACCATTCTGAGATGACAGGAATGTATGGGCACATAAATAGTCAAGGTTTTTCTATTGTTAGAAGTTTCCTGTTACATGATGTATTGGAATTCTTCGGAATGCTGTATTTCAAACAATCAGATTAACAAAGATCACAATCATTGTCGTGCAGAATTTACATGTTTTAGATCAATGGATTTGTGAACTAAAGCTACGCCCTTAACTCTGAAAGGTCAGAAAAAAATTGCACTTTTTTTTGCCTTTTATATTTAAATAGAAATATTAAACTTCAAAGTTGCATGTCTGTTATCTTGGCAGTGATAGGCAAAGGATTCTGGGACAGGCTTGGTGTGCCACAGAGTCTACAAAGTGTTCTCAGCTTCTCTTTTCCAATAACATCTTCCTAACCTTTGTGTTGCCCTTATGCTCTTCCCAGATATCTTGCATCAGCATGTAAAAATCCTTTTGTTTTAAGATCTTTGCCTCTCTGTAACTCGGGGGGCTCATTATTTCTGTCTGCGGTCTTTTGAAATTGATTTCTGTGTTTCAAAGGCACTGAAAAGTATATTTCACTGGACTTCCTCTTCTGGCAACAGGTGAACGTAAATGTTTTGAATATAGTTCTAGGAACAAATGTTGTTTTTTCAAATGACTTCATTCTTCTCTGAATATAAAACAGCCCTCTAATGTTAGCTCTTTTGCATTTCTCTTGAGTAAACCTGATTTAATTTATGCTAAACATAATGGAACACCTGTGTGTGCTGGATAAAAACTAGAGTATACAATATTAGATGGAGAAATGTCACATCCTAAGTACAGAAAACAAGCAGCAAAGCTCTGGCACGTCTTTTAACCTTTTTGTTGTCATTTTGGAATTAAGAAATCTCTGAAAACAAAAGTCTGTATGACAGTTTTAGCAGTTAATGAATGACCAGTAAAAAAAAAAAAAAAAAGTATAAAGAAAGATTTTTCTATGCTGTTTTGCCAAAACATGAGACAAATTTTTAACCAGTTTCTCATCTGAACTGAAGTCCAGTCCATGCAATGAGACTTAATGGATAGACTGAAAGACTAAGAATTAAAGTAATTGATTTCTGATTACTATGTCAATCTGAGAAGTCAGAAATTGGAAATGTTCTAACTGTTGCACTGCCCATGTATCCAAGAAAGATTATACCAGAACCATCTGATACTTTTTGATTTTTCAACCAAGAAAGTGATATAAGGCTTTTTTAAGAGTACAATATTTGATATAATTCCATAATTCCATTTTGAAAATTCTTAACTCAGCTGGAAGGGGAAGGGATGAGTATAAGATCTACAGCTAAGGAACCAGCTACAGGTTGTGCTACCAGTGTAGTTGTTTGAAGAAAGACTTCAGTTTTAAGTTCCCTTTCTGTTCTATTGTTTGGGTTTGGTTTTTTTTTGGACTTTGTATACTGTATGTAATTATATTCTTGTATTACTTATATGAGGGTACCAGAATATACTATAGGAGAAATATGTGAAAAAGAATGTTGATGGGATAAAATTTCACAGTTTATAAATAAGATAAAATATGAAAATTTAATGAGGATTTTGTTAATTCCTCATTAACAAGGAAAGATGCCTGACTTTCTTAATGTAACTGTGAGTCAGCAATTTGATCTAGCCTGAGAAAAATCAAATACAACCCTAAGACATATCACATGTGAAGTATCTCCGTTGAAGATTGGGGACTACTACCCCTATTAAATATAGAATTTATAATTTGCCTGTACTATTCATTTCTTAAGAAGAAAGAAAGAAAAAAAATCAGCCTGGGTTATAGGGTGATATTCAAAGTAAAGGAAAGCTGAGTTTGCAGAAGTCTAAGGGAGGTATCATTGCTGCTGTACCTACTGCAAATGGATATACAGCATGGAGGGAAAAGAACTATATAAGGTAAGGAGCAAAGACTACATCAGAGCAAATAAGCATATCATGCAGGTAAATGTGTGTAGGCTGAAAATTGCAGAAGGTTTCTAAATGTCAGAGAGAGAAGCTATAGTTCCAAATATGAGAAGTGAACGTCAAAAAGGTTATTTGTTGCTAAGTAGGGGTTAAGCAAATTTACAAAAGGCAGTACGTGAAGTGGTTGCCTGTGACAGAAGTCATCTGAGCCCAATGCAAGGGAAGTGCCTTCTGGTCCTGTTGCAATGGGTCTATGTAATCCTCCAGGCTGCTATTAGTCCTCAAAAAGGGACATTATAATAATGCTTATGCAGCAAATGGTGCCGTTACAGATACTTAACAGTGTCAGGAGAAGAAATGCAAGAAGTGAAAATATTTCTTGTGGGTTGTTCTCAGCAGCGGGGAAAGATTATTATGAGGAAAAGGTGAAGCTTTTCCATGTATGTTGGTTGCTATTTAAACTATTTGATGTCCCCATTTTCCCCTATTACTACTGCTTTTTGGAGTCCTACTCTTGGTGGAGTTGGCCGATGATGTGATTCATATCTGCTGTTATGGCAAGTATGCAGATTATTGGNGGGGAAAATATTTGAGTTTCACATAGGGAAATGCTGTAATTGCATCTTTCCTTACCCTCTCATCCAGACCAAAGTTTTATTGTCAACTTCAATGAGAAGCAGGTGGATACCAAGCTCATTAGAAGCAGGGCTGAATACAGCTGCTTTGGAAAGGAAATAGAGAAAAGAAAACAGAATAACGTTATGAACAACAAGCTGAAATATTGTTTGAGTGGGGTCAATACAGGAGGTTGCTGGATTCAGCAATGCTAAGGAGAAACACTAAGATTTCATTTCATAAATCTTTGAAGTTCATCATTCATTTTTGCTTCCTAGTAGCAGTAACGGGCTGAGCAATTGCACTTGGAAAGATGGAGAAAAATGCACTGGCTTGTGCCAACTACAGCTGCAGGTGGTTGCAGCGATGAGAATGGGAATCTACTCAAAGGTCTGGTCTCTCTCACCATCTGGCCCTTTGGCTCCCTAACGTGCTGACACTGCAGCATCTTTGTGAACCAGCTGGCAGACATCGCTTTGGCTTCCACCTTCCTCCCAGGAACGGAGCCTGTCAGTTTGCAACAATGACAGGAAAATACAGAGCTATGCTCTAAAGCCATTAAGATGTGTTAGGACAATTCAGTTCCTAACATACCTCCCAGAGCTCTTGAAATGGGATGTACTTACTTGTACAGTTCAGCATATATTTTCAGTAGATATATGAAAACAGTCCTGCAGTGCAAAGCTGAGGTATAAAGAAAGTTTTGCAGCTAAAACACAGAGCTGAGGATGAACCTGGGGTGTGCGGGGTTTTTTTCGGTCGGTTTGCTGTGGCTGTTTTTTCATTTCTGCCCGTAACTCAGTGTATGACTCAGAGATAGACACTAAGGCCAAAATCCTCATAGCCACTTCAGGCATCAAAAGAAATGATCTTATTTTCAAGGTTCAGAGCACCTACAGCTCCAGTTAACTTTAAGATGAGCAGCACGCTTCCAGTTCCCCAGTAATAAATAAGAAATGTCTCATAGGGATATTATAAAGCTTAATTAGTTAAAAGTCAGATTTCCTTCTGTGCCCCCCTCCCTTGCTTCTTCAAAGTAATTTTACGATCTGTCAAGAGATTCATAGATGGGAAACATATATTACTGATAAAAATATACTATCTGAACCAAGAATCCAGATGACCTAGCTCAGAGCAGATTCTTGCTCCATCCTGTCTATGAAAAGGATCATTAGACAACGATCACGTTGTCTCTTACATGGGACCAGCCTTTGAGATGCAGCCAGGCTTGCCTATAGCGCTCACAGCATCATACTCAAGCACTTCAAGCTCAGTGAGGACCTTGTGCAATATTCAAATATTGTTGTCCTCCTTTTACCATTGGGAAGCAAATTGATTGAATTGTCCAAGTCAGAAGAGTATTTTATGTTAGGCAATTCTCTTCAGCCTCATCTATGGTCCATGCAGAAATCGTCCTAATCAAGAGTAGTTCTGTTTTTAGAGGGGTTTTCAGGCCAAAGCCAGTATTTAAGTCTCACCAAGTCTCTTCTTTATTGTGGTCAGTTTAACTGACCATCATGAACAATATGTCATTCACTCTATATACTTTGAAGCTATAGTTTATCATTACAAAAATTATTTTTCTGTTTGACATTAAGTACACAGTGTAAACTAAATGTTGTTTTATCTGTTAAGCTAAATAATAAATCAAATTATTCTGTAGTCTTGGAACATGCATTGGAACAGGCTGCCCAGGGAAGTGGTTGAGTCACCATCCCTGGAGGTATGTAAAAGGCATGTAGATGTGGCGCTTAGGGACAAGGTTTAGTAGAAACTTGGCAGTGCTAGGTTAATGGTTGGACCCATGGTCTTAAAGGTCTTTCCAACCCAAACAATTCTGTGCTAAAGTGGTTGCTCAAAAGCAATGATGGCTTGAAGAACCTAGCATCATTCAGTGGATTTTAATTCATTCGTATGCAGAAACAAGCAGAGTGTTAGAACGGATTAAAACTTGATTATGTCGGAATACCAATGTCTGTAATTCCCACTTATTAGTAACTTAGGATTTCTGTTGACCTTAGTGAATAAACCCTCTATCCGGTCTTCATGTTTGAGATAGTGAGTCTTATAGGCGCCATAACTTACCTGCTCTAGTGGCTGATACACACTCAATACCTTGTGCTGTGTTAGATTGGGGAAATACCTTTCTGCAAAAAATACCCCCCACCCTGATGTTGTGTAGAATGACTGAAGGGACAAGTGCAATGTACTAGTATGGTGCGTTGGTCTTAGAAAAAGGTACTGTCTTAATCGATGTGTGTTATGTGAGGAGGATGTTAGGAAAAGAATCCAAACAAGTAGCAGTACTCCGTAATTCAGGTAGTCTGGCAGGCATAGCAGGAATATGAACGCATTTCATGGGAGATCAATATGACTTTCTGCACACCTGTTTAAATGGGCTCTGGCATATTTATCAGAGGCCCATTCAATCAACTAAATGGGCTTGATATGATTACATTAGAACAAAATAAAAGTATTTAAAGGAAGAGAAGAGAGCTTGCCCTGTTATTTTTGAATAGATGATCTATTTGTTATGTTGCAATGATTAAATACAGTGACATCAAAAATATGAAATGTGCTAAATTCCATCTGCATCTAGACGTGGATAGCTACAAAACAAGGCTCTGGAAGCACTGGTGAAAGCAATGCAGAATCACATGGGAAAAATAGCTGTCATTCGTAATGTCTGCTCTTACTAATGACTTAGTAAATATGTTGTTACAGGGGCAAGTACTGCAGAGTATGTAAGGTGGAGGCAATAATCTCCATCCCTGGAGGTGTTCAAGGCCAGGCTGGATGGGGCTTTGAGCAACCTGGTCTAGTGGGAAGTGTCCCTGCCCATGGCAGCAGGTTGGAACTCGATGATCTTCAAGGTCCTTTCCAACCTAAACCATTCTATGATTCTGTTATTCTATAATCCACATCCCCAGTAGGACACACAGAGTTATTTATTATTGGCCAAACCCATCCCCAAACAGAGTACTTATAAGTAACTTTTTTTTCTTTAATTGATGAAGGCTGTTCTCCTCAAGTCTACTATTCTCCACTATCTTTTTCTATGGAGTGGCAGCTCTGACTTCTTGTAGAATATTCTTACCATAAAGCCTTTAAAAAAATTCATCCATATTTTATAAAAATCAATGATTATAATATCTTCAGTTCACTTTTTTCTAGTTTATTCTTTTATTCCAAAGATAAATGTTTCATGTCAGCTTCTATTTCTTGAGTTCTGTTTTCTGTCTTTACATGAAAATTGAGGCAGTTGTGCTGTTGTTTCTGTAGAACACACCTTTAGGGTTATCTCTCTCTCCTTCTCTCTGGGTAGCTTATGTGTTTATGCTTTTCATTTTTGCTGTTGAGTCTCTTAAATGGGGCTAATCTGTATCTAGTGGATGTGTGTATATTATATTAGGAAATTCAGGCATTTTTAGAAGTATATCTTTTTAAATCTCTTTCAGTCCACACTTCGCTTATAACTTTCAGCAGCTTGTTTGCACATTGTAATCCCTAAACCCACGAGATTCTCTAGATTTGCTTAAATATGAAACAGTTTTGAAGTCCTAGAAAACAAGGAAGTTTTTTACAGACCTATACTTAGAATTTTATGCAGTATGCCCAGCGAGGATGTTACCTGGAGCTCATTTATTTCTACTAATACCAAAAAAAGAAAAAAAGTGGGGGGAGGGACGGGGGAGTAAAATCCACAGTGCTTTCCCAAACTATTCATAAAAGAAGAAATGCATGGCAACACATCTCACCGGAGTCAAATCTATATCTCAGATTCTCCTGTTGCTGGAGACTCTGTGAGGAATGTACGTGGCTTGAGGGGCTCATGCTGATAAATTATAGATGGACTGAGAACAGAGTAAGAGCAGCAGATATCATGTTAAGAAACTGTTTTCGCTCACGGTGTGGAGAGGCTGGCAGTGGGGTGGCGTCTCATGCTTGCTTGGAGGGGACTAATTAGAACAGCCATGCACTTTTGATAAATTTCCGTTAATGCACAACCCTTTTCACTTTTTCATCAGATGTAATTATCGGACCGAAGTATGAAAAGGTGAGCAGCCTTGCGTGTTACAGGAAATTTATAGAAAGTGTGTGTCTACAGAGAGAGTGGAGGGTAGTTTTAGGGGAAATAGAACAAGGGTATGCAAACAAACCATTTGAGAAGTGAAAGGCCAGGAAGGAGGCGTAATTGGCCCTCAGCCTCCAGTGTGGTCCGCATCCTGCATGGGACATGCTGAGAAATTTAACTGGGGGGAGCCAAAGGAGGGATATTTGTGCAGACTAAGTCCTTGCATTAAGACACAAGCCTCTGTAGGGTTCCTACATGGGGAGAGAGAGAAACAGGAACAGAGAGAGAGAAAGCAAGCAATCCTCCTCCAAAGCACAATTTGGAGCAGGAGGAAAATATATTCCCTGCTGCTGTGTAACTTGGGGTATAAACTAACCACAGAATAAGTAATGTGTTTATTTTAATGTGCTATTTTTGAAATGAGAATTGATCTAAGAGTTTTCAAGTGAGTTAAATCAATTATTTTCCTCTTGGAAAATATTTCCTTCCCTTCACTTATATATTTAATCACCTGTGTATAACATGATACATATGATTTGATCACCTATATATTTACCATAATGTTCAGTCAATTTTAATACAAATAGATACAATTACAGCTAGTAAACATTTGTCTACTGACAAAAAAAATGGTAAGAGTAAACATAATTATTAGTGTATCCCTTCATTAAAGAGAAGATAAAAATTCAGTACAGTAAAAACAGTCACAAAGTATGTAGAAAAGACAGAATTTGTTGTAAACCTGCACGCATCTCTGGGCAAATGAGTTCTAATGCTTCCTTTCTTAATAGAGGATTTCCATCAAACTCTGAGTACCTGCAGTTAAATGGCAGCAGATCACCTTGCATGTTTTCACTTTGCTTAGATATTTACACCTCTCTGGAGCATCTGACCCTACTCACTGCTTGGTTGTCTTGAACTGATTTATACTGATTTCAATAGTAATTAGCTTCACTGGAGAATGTATCAAACTTTTTATAGTTTCAAGAAAGTGAAGCAACTTCTATGTTTACTAAGAAACTTCCTACAATATTGTTTAAGTTACACCCTCATAAGTGTAAAAAGTTTAACGCTGCTAGAGAAAGTAAGAGAGCGAGCCCACCTTTCGGACCTCCTAACTGATAAATTGTTTAATGAAAGGTGGGTGTCCCTTTTAACTTCTCAAGTAAGATATATTCTAAAAGTCAGTCCCATTGTTCCAACAGCTTGCTGTTTTCATACAGCCAACAGATTTCAAATAATGCTTTACCTGAGATCACAAACTTGCTGAGCCAACACAATGTAAAAGAAATGTAATAAAGATAACAATTGCAAAGTTCCCATCAAATTTTCTAGAGAGAGTTGTATATTTTTTTTTTTTTTAGGATGTGATGATATGTTATATATTAACACAGTGGAATGAATAAACATGGTGACATTAGGAAGATTAGGAACAACTATAGAGGTAATGTAGAATATCATTCCTCAAGTCTCCTTTTTTTTTTTTTTTTGCCACATGCTGTATCTGTAATTTGTATCAGCAAAGACTCTACTGTTGGCTTGTAGCTTGTCAATCTCCTCTCCACTTTCTTGGTACACATCTTTCTCATAGATGGAAATTTACCCAAAGCTTTTTAAGACCGTCTGAAGTTATAGTCTTAGAAAAAAAAAGTGTAACAAGCTACTGTCATCAACATAAATGCTCTAGAAATTCTTCAGATGTAGTGAGTTCTCCCTCTAGGTAGCAAGTTTATAACAGAATAATACTCTATTTGTTCTGAAGTACCACTTTACAATAGTAGAATTACGTGTCTGTTCTCCAAGTACACATCCCCTGACTGGCAGGAAAATTGATGACCAAATCTTGAGAAAGGCCACTGAAAAAATTTGTTGCGAGTCATGCAGCCCGCCAATCCCTCACCATGGAGGTGCGTGCAGACACCCCTCTGATCCTAATAGTGAGAGCTTTTGTATATCTTTTGCTACTTTTGCACCATAATTTCGTGTGGCTTCTGCAATGCACAGTGTCTGACCTCTTTCTAGCTCATCCTTTGGCGATCTTCAGGAGGGCCCAGCTTGCCTCTCGGATGAAGTTTGGAGACTGAAGGGAAGTTTGGAGTATCCGAATATGGATCGTCATGGTCTTCCTCATGCAGTAAGTTACCAGTCATGAAGGCTGAAATATCACAGATATTTTATACTGTCTGCAATGAACTTATGGGATTATTAGAACAGTGAGTTAAACATGATTTTCAAACTGATTTCAGTATGTTTCCCACTCTAAACGTAAAAGAAAAAGGGCTTATGTTCTCTTAAGCATCTGGGAGAGATAAATGTGTATGTTTAGTGTTCCTGAAAAAGCCATACTGCTATAGCCATTAAAAGAAAAATAGGAAGAAGATGTCATGTGCACATTTCCCTTGTACAGTTACTGCCAAACTTATTTCTCTGTTCTTATTTAAGAGTCTCATTTAGCTGTGTAGTATACTCTTCTGTTCAAATTAATGCTTCTTCTTTATAAAGTGATTTTTCAGACCACAATCTGAAGTACTGACTGGAAACCTCAATAAAAGTAATGGAAATATTTTGGCAATTACACACCATATTTTAATCTTTTTTTTTTTTNGTCATTTCACCCATTATATCATGTTTGTAAAGTTCATACAAATTTTCTATAAATATATATTTTTCTTTATTAATGATATTTTTTCAAGCCTCTTAACTAGTCAGAATATATTGCCCTTATATTACAGTTTTGTTTCCTGTGTTGCATATTCTGTTAATAATAAAGAAGTCAGCATCTAATTATTGGAACTTCATGGTGTATTTAATATATGTTCCACCAGGACAACCAAAGTTTTAGAGGCAGAAATATTTGTTATACTTGTATGCCGTGACAAACAGCAGTAACACTGAGTTTGTTAAAATTAGCAATGTAAGCCTTATAAAATAAGCCTGTGAGGCAGCTGTCTTTCTTAATATGTAGACCTTTTCCACTAGCGAAAAAACAAGTCTAAAAATGTTTTTTACATGAAAATTAAGATAAATTTAATTCATATTTATGGACATATTGACTAAAAAATCAAATTAAGTAAATCAAATATTTCATTCTACTCAGCCCTATCTAAAATATTTTTCAATAATAAATAAGAATTAAAGATTTTAAACTCTTATTTTCCAAAAATATTTTTCCATTTACTTCTCTTCCCTTCAAACTTTGCTTGAGTCCAGCCACTAAAACATTTTAGTGCAAAAGAACTGAATAACTGTCATAGCAACAAAAAAATTTAAGTTAGTAATAGTTTACAGATGTAAAGGTCTAATGTTGTGCTCTCATCTGGTATATCTTATTGCATATTTGTGGCATTTATTTTTACAGAATAAATAATGGTATTTCAGGTTTGGCACTTCAGAAATTCACTTTTTTTTTTCAGAACGGACAGCACACTCCTAATAAGATTTGCAGCTGTGGGTTTTCCAAGAAAATTCTGTCGCCACAGAGACAATTCAAACTTTAAATTTATTAGGGGATGGTCCAGTGATTCCTTGAATAGCATGGAGTACGTTATTGGAAATTTTTTATTGTGCTACTATTCTAAAACATTATTAATCATTGATGCACCGGAATTTAACAGAAGCTGGAGAATGAATTATGGTGTACAGGACTTGGGGATCTGTCTCTAATATATTGATAGTTGTGTATGTCACATTTATATCATGAAAGAGAGAGATTTGACAAGGCTATTATTACATACTGACATAAATTGTGATTATCAGTATTTAGTAGACAGTTATGTCCATTTCATAGAAACCATATTTTCATTACAATACAGACGTATTTTCAAAACTTCCTATTTCAATTTTTCAAGTAAGTGGAATTAAGAGTACTTCAAGACAATAAGTCCTTTTTGACTTCTGATTTCAGATGAAGGGTTTATTGCTAAAATAATAACTAAAAGAATTAATAATAAGGGTATGTTTAATAATCAGTGTATTACTGTTCTTTAAAACAACAACAACAACAAAAAAAACCAACAAAAAGAATCCTCTGATGTTGGGCCAAGTTTCTAATACTGCCACTAGTTTCCTTATCTACTTAGCTCTTGTACTTTAGTTAGTACGATTCTGTATGGTTATGTTTCTCAGAGCTCAAAAGTGCATTCTGGCAATCGACCGTGTCATTACAGATAACACAGAAAACTGAATTTCTCTATTTATGCCAAATTTGTCTATTTATTTCTCTCTATAGATTGTAGATAATATATAGGGAACACAATTTTTTTTCTGGTAACAGCGGATAATTCCGTTCCAATGCTGACCCATCTCGGTTTTCAAATGAGACTGACAAAAAATGATACCTGTTGGCAAAGGAAGCAATTGTTTTCTAATAATGAAAATCTCATGAATGCAGCTGAGATCTAACTCACTTTACTTATCACTTTGAAGCATTATGCAGGTGAAATACATAAGAAATATGAGTTTTCCAAGGAGATTAGAAGAGTGCAGAGATTCATAATATGTCTCACTGGGGTCCCTGGAAAAGTTTATATTGCATATGTTTTAAATGTTCTTCCTCATCTCTATGGTATTCAGTACCAACAGTTTAAAATAAGTACAGAAAGAAAGGGAAGGAAGTTACAGTCAAAGAGGATGATACAAAAGTACTTTCTCTGATGCTTTTGCATTGCTAAGAGCACAAGACTATCATCAGTTCTATGTTCCATTAGTTCTAAATTATATTGAAGCACATTTTTAAACAATCCTAGAGAGAATTTGTCGAATAATATTTTTTTCCCAGATAAAACCTCACTTTGCAGCATTATTTTTTATGCCAAAACCCCCACAAAACTTATTTTTAACTTATGAGATATAATATATCATTACATACATTTGAAAAGTTAAACAAAGACCCCACAACCCTCCTTCCAAAAGATGAGATCTGATACCAAACGTAATACTAAAGATCACTTTTTGTTTTTCAGATGCATTTGTTGCTAATGAGGTCCCTGATAAATAACCTGCAGTCTTAACAAAAAGTTTTAGGCTCGTCCTTAATTTGCTGTAAGACCGTCATGTTGTTAGACAAAACCCAAAGATGTTTCAGTCATACAGATGGAATCATAAAGACTTTATGTCTGTCAGCCATAAAGAATGACAAACTGATTCCTTAAGTTTTCCATTTCCCATTCCTCTTCAGTCTGGACTCATTCATGTGGATGATATTTTCTATGAGAAAACAAAACAGATATGCTGCAACTCTACTGCTATTCTTTGATTTCTCCCTTTGAATTGGCACAGATAGAAGTACAGCCTAATTGATTCAGCACTGAAAGGCAGGAACAGAAATAAAATTACTTTTGTGTTTCTCGCTGAGAAATAGATGGAAGACATTTTAGTCTTATCATGGCAAAAAATCATTGTAAAAAATCCTATTAAATCTTCAGATTTAAAAGATTTAAAACTTCAGAGCAACAACGGTTCATGCCTGTTGCTCTGTAGCTGTGTTTATCAGATGGTATGAATTACATGTGAATGCTTGCCAACTTGTACATTTCTACCAACATAGCAAAGATAAAAATTAGAAAGTGCTCGCTGTATCTCATCAAACAAGTGTGACCGTGCTTTCATAGTCCATAGGAGTCAGCCTGTTTCAGGCTGAGTCACATGTTTACCCAATGCCAAACTCGGTTTGAAGCACCTGTGACACAGGAATTAAATCAGCCACCATCTGTAAGGAAACAAAATCATAAGAGCTACGCTGAGTTTCTTGTTCCGTACTCACTGCACAACCTCCTTTAATACTGAATGTTCAGGTGTTTCTCTTGTACATAGTGACTCACTTATTCCACTAGATGTATTTCTGCTATCCTCTGTGAATTTGTCAGTGGAATTCTCCCTTAAAATCCTACCTTTCATCCCATTTTATTCTGAGCAACTGCCCAGCTAATTTTATGTATTTAATAGAAACATATATGTACACACACTGATATATGTGTATATATAATGTATATAACTGTATATATAACTCATTTTAGAAACAAATGTATGACTCATTTCTGGTTTTCTCCCATTCTTATCATTTCTTCTTTATCCATTTTGCCTATCAGCAAGCTGCTCTGTTTCATTACTGCTCTCAGAGATAAATCTACAGCCATTTGATGTGAAAAAAGAGAGTTCCAGATCTCTTCCCTCAGTTCTGCCTCCTGGGCTATTTCTGCCAGACAACTGGACAGCAGCACAGGTATATCTGAGGCATCAGGTAGGGAAGAAAGAGTCCCTGTGCAGTCATGGGGAGTCACACAGGGGAGTCTGACCTGCATAATTTTATCTATTTCAGCATAAATTATTATATATATATATATTATTTATCCTTTATTGAACAGCATTTAAATAATGTAGAATACCTGCTCTCTTCCTGCACTTGCCAGTAGAACCTCCATTTGAAATCTATTGTTTAAACCATAAGTAAGAATCTGCACAAAAAAAACAGGATAATCTATGAACATCTTTATATGGATATTCTCCAAATTTTACAGAAAACAGAGGTGGAAGGGAAGCATGGTCACTGCCTTTTCCAACCCCTCCTTCCACCTTCAAAAGAGAGAAGAAAAAGCACCCATAATCTCTTTTATTGACTGACTTTTATTGTTCTATCTTGAACACCACACCTTAGAAGAATTTCTGCATGTGTTTTTCATTCTCCGATATAGTGGAGTGAATTGGCATTCAATATAAACATGAAAATAGACGTGCACATAAATGGTCTGGATCCTGCAAACACTGTGATCTGCACTATTTTCAGCCTCAGGCTTCCACTCTGCTTGGGGACTAAAATATCTCAGCATCATAGATAATGTGTGTAGAAAAGTAATTTTAACAAGTTTCCTTAGCAATTGGGATCTCCACAATTCCCGCAGTAATTGGGATCTCCAGGCTGGTAATGCATTTACAGATAGAAAATAAGTAGGGCATAACTGAAAAAGACTATGAAAATTAATACAGTGCAGTAAAATGAAAACTCGTGCATACATCTCCTCCCCTCAACTCTGCTCGCTTTGAAGTTGTCAAAAGAATTTATTGCTCCTTCCTCTGATCTTGTCATTCCTTCCCTTTGAATTCCCTTTACTACAAAAAATGCCATCTTTTCTCATTGCCCTTCAATCTCAGTCCTCCCAATATTCAGCTAGCTAAGCTGCTAGCTAACAATATCATTCTTATTTTACTTGCCCACTAAATACTTTTATTCTTTCTCCCATGCTGTTCTTTGTAGCTGTGAGACCATCTTGATAATAAAATATAAAGCCACTTGCTTTCTTTCTGAAAAGCTACTTTAAAATTCCTCTTAATTTTAATGTATCCAATAAGCAACTAATGACTAGACCGGTGGTGAACAAAAACATTTACCTTTCTGTATTTAATGAAACAACAAGGGAATGTATTTCAGGGGAAAAAACACTTATAGTTATAAATATATATAGTTATATAAATATATATAATTATAATATATATAAAATATATAACTATAATATATAATAGTATATATAACTATATATATAGTTATAGTTATAAAGCTCCATACAATTCCATGTGAAAATCTTCTCACATTTTGTCACTTCATTTCCTCCATGTTGAGAGAATGTTATTGAGATAATGTTCATCTCGTTCATTGATTCTTTCAAAGAGAAGAAACCCAGCAGTAAATCCTCAGCTTCAAATAGCCATATTTGTCATGCATATTTTGCAGAAAGTACCATTATTTTACAAGCCTTGCCTGCATCTAACCCCGCGTGACCCTGCCCACCACAGGTTATGTGAGGACACATCTTTCTTCAGTTTCTGATAACGCAAAAGCAGCCTGTGGAGTCGCTGCTGGGAATCACGGGCTGCTTGGTGACTACCTGTGTTATACAACGGACTTTCTCCTGACCTGCCTGCGAAACCAGACAGGCTGCTTTCTGACCTGGGAAGAAAAAAGGCCATCCTTCCTTTCCTGATTTGCCCATTTGCTTTTCTCTTTCTTTCCACCACAGGCAGGCTACTTGCTTTTCTTGAAACAGCCCACTAATGAGGACACAGGAAAAATATTCAAAGTGAGTATCACTGGAAAAACATCAGTTCTTATATTTTTAACCACACAAACCTACGCTTGGTCCACTGCGGTGAGAGCTGTCTGCTCTCTAGAAGCTTATTCTCTTTTCTTGTTAAAAATTATAGCCACACGCTAAAGTACAATAAATACAAAGACTTCAGGCAGAGGCATAGATAAAGTCTGTTATTTCTAAGTCCTTATTTTAATATTTGTAAGTTTTCACTTGTGATCTCAGATTTTTTAACAGGAAAGAAATATCTAAGAATACTGTGCTTAATAAGAATTATATCGTTTTGGTATTTAAGAAGAGTTATTTAAGAAAAAAAAAATTACTAAGAGATTAATCCAATCATGCCAATAAATGATTGTTATTGATACATATACTCTGCTAATGATAAATATACAGAACAACAAGTGATTTTGACGTTATTGCTAAAATGTTCTTTCACTGTGAAGTTGTGACATTTTCATTTTAAAATTGTATCATCCGTCTTGCAAAAGGAAGACTGAATAGTAGTGAAAGGGCAGTGTAGAATTACAAAGGAAAACTAGAAGTGAATATTAATGGGCTGGAAAAATACTGCTATAGTGGCTCTTATTTTTATTTTGTTTCCCATTAATCCCAGGGTAGTATTTTAAGATATAATCCAATTTCCACAAATATCAACACAGGGTTTTTTATGATTTTAAATGAAAACAAATGTGCCATGTCCTATTGTAAAAATAATGGTTCAATGGCATTTTTTTCTGCTTCTCTGTTAGATCAGGCACACCGCAGGTTAAGTGAGGGCACCCCAAAGAGGGGCACAGGGCTTGGTAGGTACTACATAGAGGGCAGGTAATAATGAACGTCTGTGCTGCCTGTCCTGAAAAAGGGCACAGTATCTTAGTTGCTAGTGAGTGCCATCCTGGTGGGTTCTTGGGCAGATTTGAATATTTGGTAGTTGTTCGTTATTAGAAAAGTCAGGCCAGCATCTTACTGCCCCAAAAGTCAGGGAACTGATTTGCTGCAGTACGGCATGCCAGCCAAGAGGTGAGCTGGCTTTTACTTTTTCCTTATTTACCTAATTCCATACTTTTACTTGTGTGGAATAAGCGAAGATTAGCTCCATTCGCGCCTTCTCACATCATGGTTCCTCACTAGGAAACTAAGAGAGGATTTACCTGTTCTAGCCAGTCTCCTTGCTGGCAGAAACTCTTTTTATGTTAAAGTGGACACCTGAGTAATAAGAAGGGCTTCCTGAAGTTTATGAAGTCATGCACTACGTGCAATGACAGTGAACTACACTTTGTGTTAGCTGGCTGGGGAAACCAGTGGGAAGTTGGCAGGACTCGGGGTTGTGCAGCCCACGGGTAGGCCAAAGTAATCCCAGGGACTTGTTCCCCTGGCATTCCACATTAACTTCTCCTATGACACCACAGGGTGTGCTCGAAAGCTGCAGCAAAGTATGACCAGGGAATTTGAGCCCAATGGTGCTGAAGGCGGTGCTGTTGACTAGACACT
This sequence comes from Anarhynchus alexandrinus, assembly GCA_008711295.1. Lineage (NCBI taxonomy): Eukaryota > Metazoa > Chordata > Aves > Charadriiformes > Charadriidae > Anarhynchus > Anarhynchus alexandrinus. The sequence continues at coordinate 3,645,581 of VUYV01000061.1, read as the reverse complement.
GGACGTGACACCTGTGTGCCCTGGCCCTTTTCTGCCTGAGATGGCTTCCACAGGGACTTCAGGCAAGCTCCTCCTGCAGTGACTTGGCCCTTGGATAAGGATCACAGAATTTTGCGTGAAATAATAACTGGGCAAAGAGTTTGCATTTGTTTAGGCAAAAGGGCTACTTATTTCAAAAGGCCGTGGCAAAATATAGATTTTCTTTTTCTCTTTACATAGTATTTTCATGCATATATTGATCGTATCCATTATATAGCATTCATCAAGTTTATTCTAGCAAGTGAGAGCAAGTTTTTATAATGTTCCTCAATTATGTACAGGAAATAGTCAAAATCACACCTCTGGAACAATTTTCTGGTAGTAAAATGATCTTTTGATGGAATCTTTTTTATTCCCACTGTAGGATAATTTCAGTTTTAAAAAGCCTCATTTTCTACTGCAGTAGTCAAATTTCAGTCATATTCTGAATTCTGGGGGAATATTTTCTCATGTAAGAACAGGATTCAAGTGAACAATGGTTTCTAGAACAACAGTGGGAACCTTGGCTGAGCTCAGGGGTGAAGGACCACCCGCCCAGGCTGGCATGAACAGACTTTGCAGATCGATTGACTCTGGGCTTGCAGAAACAAACCTCAGCCCTGCTGAAAAACACGTGTGGGGTGAAGTCGTCTGATCTTGAGGTAGGTGATGAATGAAACTCTTCATTTCTGCAGACATTTCCAAGCCTGGCAGTGCGGCTGGCGGGGAAGTGAGGAACCTGCGCACTCAGCTCACAACAGCCTCACCAGAAGCAAAGACTTTTGTTAGTTCATCTTTTTGCCAAAAAGGAAGGAATAACATGCTTAGCTCAAAAATAGCCTGTGAGTCAATGTGCTTCAGCTCCGTATCCTCGAGACAAACTTTTCTGGAGATATGTCTTTGTTTTGTTATTGTACATTACTCTGTCGGAGAAAAAGGTATTTCAGAAAAGACCAGTTATTTTCCAATGATCCCTGCCTGATACACAACAATTATTTTACTCTGTTCTCTAAAGAGTTCTATAAGAGTTAATTATAAATATCTTGAAGTCCATATATGATCATTTGAAAATGCAGTCTTTCTTGTGGCACTCATTCCACTAACAAGACATAAAATACTAACAGTCTGAGCAGTTTCCAATTGCTTTCTTGGCTTTAAAATCATATTTTTGATTTCTGAGTAAGGGGAAGAAAACAAGGGCAAAGGAAGTTGAAGTTAAAAAAAAAAAGTCAAGCATATTAGGAGGATCCAAATATGATTATTCTGACATTTTCTGCCTCATAATCTATTATCACCTTCTACTGGATGCTCATTCACCTCTTGCAACTTGAAAGTGTCCTTGAGAACTGTGACTTTATCTAGGTGCCAGTCTGCCAATTCTGTGCTCTTTAAAGTGGAAAGTCTTAAACACTGTTTTTCATTTAAGCCAAGAGCTGAGCTGCATGGGGAGTAAAAGTCAGGAAAAAACAGAACTTTAAAGGACATGAAAGAATAGAATTGTCTTTGATTTGACACTAAAAATTAGGGCTTGAGCTTTTTATCATCTGGGATCCGTGGTAGAGGTATGGGCCATGGGGTTCAGACCAGAAGAATAAAAGTATGCTTTTTATTCCTCAGAAAATTATGTAGCAGAAAAAGAAAATACATATTGGGATTGCTTTCAGCTTTCTGAGGAGCTCCATCCAGAAGGAACAGCGGTGGGAACTAAAGGGCCGGGAGCAGAGAGAGGTGCAAAACAGCAAGAGGTATGGCTGTGGGGTCCCGCAGACCTCCTGCAGCCTGGGTGTGAGGGGGGGTTCTGCGAAACCGGGGTGGGACTACAAAGGCTTTATTTGTTTTGTTCACTCCCTGTCAGTCCGGCCTTTGAAACAACCATTTTCCTCATGTACCATGCCTTAGCTGAAAAATTGAATGGCCCCATATAGAGCTCAGGCTGCTCACAGACAAATTATAAACTGAGGTTTATCAACCCAAACACAGCCTGATTAATAAAATTATATTACTGTTACAGATCCTGTTTCCGGAGCCTGAGCTGCATTAAAAATCGGAAGATATGACTTGGGATTGCTATCAACAACATAAAGTGGAATACTTCTGTAGAGGCTGTTTGCAGTCTGAAATTTACAATATCATTCTGATTTTCTAACCATCAGAAAGGTCAGTAATGACTTTGAAGTTACTGACATACACGCTGAAATTCAACTCTTCCCCCTCCCCCTTTAAAAGCTTATTTTCATCTTGACAAGGGTGTGTTTAAGTTGTTTTCATTCTTACAAGCTTATAGCAAAAGCCTGGTTATTGTCAGCTGACATATATAGAAAGGTCAGTCAGTGTTTGTAATGAAGAAAGATAAGCATTTATCAAAGTGGATTACTTGCACCTTGTTTATAGTAGGGAAGTAAAGGCAGTTTCCAGAAGGATGAAAAAAAAAAAATCACTGCCCCCCCCCCCCCAAAAAAAAATCTACAGAAAGACTAGCCTGTAAAATATTTGTCTCTCCTACAATTGTCATCTACCAGTTATAAAGAAAATTGACATGGGCATCTACTTCTACTCAAGTAGTACCTGGAACAGAAGGCAGCTTTCTCAAACATTACTGAACTTAAAGGAGCCTTGTACAGAGACTTAAATGACTGAGAAGGGTCAAATACTTCCGTAGGCTATATATCACTTAAATAACCTTACAAAATGGCTTTCTTTGCCATGTCTAAACTGCTGACTCAGTTTTCCTATTCATAAATGAAAACTTTAATGTAAAGTTTTACCCACTCAAACATCTGCATACACACAGTGTCCACGTGACTGAGAAATCAGCTGTTCCCACCACTTAGCATAGAGGAGCGTTTCACTGAAATACAGCGTTACTTTGCACATATAAGTGGAAGAATCCATTACAAACACCAGTAAAGACAATTTTAAAATGGCTAATGTTGGGGGTGGTTTATGTATACATATACGCAGTCATATAAAATATATGTACATGTCACTGTCTTGCACATGACATGCAACATGAACACCTGTTTTGTGGAGCTCTGAATGCGTGACTGCCTGCATTCACCCAGTTTTGACCTCCTGCCTTTTGCTCTGCCCTCTGATCCATCTCTGCTTTACTTCTAACATTATACTGATGGGTGACCCTCACAAAACTTGCTTGAAAAGTAAAATAACACAAGCACATAGGAAACCGGAGAGGTTTTCCGCATTCGTTCTCCATATGCAGTTTGCTCAAATCTGGGGTGTGTAGAAAGCAATACTTGCTCTGTAACCTCAGTGTCTAGAGAGCTAAGAAGTAAATAAAGCTTGATTTTACACCAGGGCATAATCTTTCACTTTCATTCTGTTGCCAAAAAACGCCACAATATCATCCAGAAGATTCGGGTTTGCTGAAATGGTTTGCAATACCTAGCTGCACTACTGTGATTAAAAGAAAATAATAATCTAGTAAAGACTCAAAACCTACATTTCACTTCCTTAATCTGGGATTTTACTTAATTTAAAATTTACTTCAGTTTTCCATTTTAAAAATTTAACAAATGAAAACAAACCTCAGAACTGATATGAAACATTTGATTTTGGCTTGGTTGGAACGTTTGGTGGAAAGTTTAATTTCTACTTTTCTTTCTGGTCTTTGTGAAATTTTTAACCTTGGTTTGCTTAACTTCCAGTTTCATAGATGATAAAAAGCATTTCCTTGAGAAAGATATCTGACTTGGATGGGGTATAGCATTATGTATAAAAATCCATAGATTTTATATGATGGAATACAAAAGGAGATAGTAAGGAAATGGCATTGGAATAAATGCAATAAGTTTTGTTATGCTGGGTCACAAACTGCCAAATCAGCATTCTAGAAGGAAAGGGAATGTGGAGAAGAAAAGCAAAAGGAGACAGCAGTGCTGTGACACGTATTGACTGAATGGAGTAAACTGACTTGTCTTTATGTTGTGTTCACAGGGAAGAGCTGAAAGGCAGAGCCGGCTTGTACACCCGGGCCAGCACTCTGAACATGCACACGAGTTACGAGGTGGGAAGGGTGGCCGGGCTCCTTATCCCTGTGTCTCAGTACACCAAAAGTTTTTCTGAAATCAAGGGACGTGCCAATAACCTTGACTGGGGCCGCCATGTCCCAGTGACCTAGATCTTTTCTGTTGTCTTTGATTCTTGCATCCTGCTGAGTTGCTTTACCCTTCCCAGAGCACCGCAAATCAATAAGTATTGGTTAAGCAGTTGATCATTTTGTAAATCCCATTTGTGACAAGGGAGAATCAGACCTTCAAATCTGCCGGGGTAACAGGGAGCAATTCACTCAGAGTACCCAAAGGACCGGTGTTGTGGCCATTTCTTCACACTTTCCTACTCTGGTTGCCAAAGTCCTTATTTTCTGATTGACCTCAGTGGACCACCACAGTTATTTCCTGCTTTAATTAAGGCAGTTTTAGATGGCCCTCTGTGACCCATTGTAGATCAGATCTTCGCTAGCTGCAAGTTGATATGACAGACTTGCCTTGATCTGGATGGAACTTTATCATTTACATCAACTGAGGATCTGATGCCTTTTGAGTTGGATGCTGTCATACTACTCCTGTAGGTACTACTAAGACAAGAGGACAATTTATGTAAGTAAAGGATGCAGGAAATGCATCTTCAATTATAAGCCCTGTGATACAGGTAACCTCTGTGGCTTTGTTGATGTTATTTTGTCTGAAAAGTATTATATACTTGCTGCTGTACAGATTGACCACACGTATGTGACAACATAAAAGAATTTTATCTGTTGCTAATAATGCTTCCTTTCTCCCTCAAGTAAGACTGCAAACTTGTATAATCACAGTGCCCGATGGGAAAAAAAAAAAGAAGATTCAATTGCTGGAACTTTTTATTAGCCAAAAGTAAGAGATAGTTAATAGTTTACATTCCTATCTCTAAATCGGAGAAGACTTAAGATAATTGATAGGACCGCAGAATAACTACAAGTTATTTTTAAGGTATACCAGACTATAGTATAAATATTTATACACCCACAGTCTGTTATGTTCAATAAGAGTTTCCAGGGACCACTATTAAAAGCTAAGAGGGAGAATGACTGCAGGAAGCCCTTTGACTTTACTACTAGTAGGTCTGGTGTGACCATCAGGGTGCAAAAAAGGTGAAACCTGAGCTGAGCCAATTAGGAGGCTTCTGAGCTCAGTGAACAAGTGCCCAGGCCAGCATGCTGCAGGGTCCTGCCCCGTAAATTAATGAAGGCAGAGGCAGCGTAATAGGGGTAGTAGAGAGTCTACTGGAAGTGGAAGAGAAGAGTATAACAGAATAGGGGCAGCTTGCTGAACAGAGGACCTCTCTCACTGGAGAGAGGTCAGTCTCTACTCCCTGAGGTCTGGCTGATGGAAAAGTGCAGTCAGTGCCAGTGCTCCATCAGCAAAGGAGGCAGAAGCCAGGGAGAGGAGAAGCTCCATGCTGGTACATTTTGGCAAGAGCCAGCTGAGACTCCAGGGCTGTGCCAGGCCAGGGAAACAGAAGATAAAAGCCATAGAGGGTGTTGGTTTAATATAGCAAACATCACAGAGATCCTGGGGAATGACATTTCTTTTGCACTATCCATCACTCCTCTAAGATGGGCTATTTGAGAGAAAAAGGACAGAAAAGCAGTTTAATAATCAACACTTATTAGTAACCTTAAACTTGTCCTTACCCACATACTATTTCTTTGATCATATTTTTAACTTCATTCCTTTTCTTGAATTAGTTTTACTAATTTTTTAATCTTTTATGCCAGTGATATATCAAGGGCTAACAGTGATACGAGACAGGAGTGAGTCTTCACAGAAAAGTTCACTAGATATGCCAAAAAACATAATAAAAAACATTGAAGAATGCCATAAGGTGTTGCCTTAAAAGGACATCTATCCTCAGAAAGATTGCAGATTGGAAACATCTCCAAAATTTGGTGATGCTATAAGCAGGACACATCGTTGTCAGGAGAAATTATTATTAGTTCTTTTTCTCTCTGCTTTGCCCCATTTCTGTTGCTGTCTTTGATTTTCTTAACAGTTCTGTCCTCTAAACACTATGAGGCAAAAGGTATACTTTTCTTGGAAGTCCACATCACCCTCCAGTTCAAAATCTAACTTAAAATCTTAAGTTTCCATGCCCAATTTCAAGCAATTCCATTATCAAAATTAACATACTTGTGAAGAACAAGTTAAGGAGAGACGATGAAAACAAAACAAACAAACAAAAAGTAGTATTTCCAAGAGAGTGGGTTGGTATTCATTGATTTGTGCTACATGTTTATGTTCAGTGAGGTCTTGTTTCTCTGTTTGCTTTTTTTCCCCGTTCAAAAGTTTTGCATTTATGGTAAAACTAGTAAATTTGGAGCATAATGAAAGGCAAAGAAGTGAGAATTGAGAGAGTAAGAAGAAAGGGTTTTGCAAAAAGCTCTGATTCAGCACATTCCCACCCTAAGTTAAGATATAAAAAATCACAGGAAAATTATTTTGATTCCTTCCACAAATCTTCAAGAGAACCTGGAATATTTAAATGCATATATAATGCTCAGGCTATATTTATGCATCAAAAGCAAAAAAAAAATAATTTTAATACAATTTGCAGCTCAACATTTGGGGTAGCAAACATTATATGCTTCTACATATTCATCCCATAGTTTTGTCTGGTTTGTTTAAGATGCTAAGGACTATAAGCACCAGAACTTGATATATGGGTACAATGGATAGTATAAGCATATTAGCATAATTAGAAGTATGTGTATACTGTAAGTTAAAGCTATAATGATTGTGCAGTACCAGCCTGAGGCTAAATCTTCTTTTATTATAGCTGGTGTTCAACAGATGACACTACTTACTTCATAATAAGCAAACTTCTGCAGCTGTTACTGCATTTCAGTGGACAAACTCATTCACTGTGTAAAGAAGTTGGTTCACAAGTGCAATTATTTTGAAAATTATTTACATGGCAGATTGCAATATTTCTACATTATTTAACTGACCAAATTTTCCCAAGTGTTTTTGGAATTATAAGTCAGGGATATTTGATTCTTTTTTAATATGGAAATAGTTATTTAACATAGTTCCCATTCCAATGTGATCTTTATAGTTCCCAGTTATATTACATCTTTCCTACCATGCTGTCTTGTTCCTAGTGTAGAGAATGTACAGTAACACGCATCAAGCAGGAAACAATAATTGTCAAAGTGTTAAGAGCAAACTGTTGTTTTAGTTGTTTTTTTTTTTAATTCTTTTCCTCAGATACTTCTAGAACATTGCCATCTGACATTTAAGCTTCATGAGCAATATATTCTGTGCACCTTTGCTTACAATAGAAGTGTGGTGAGAACAGCGGAAAACCAGTTCAGTTATAAAAGTTTATGTAGTGATTAATATTAATGCAGTACATAAAATCACCTAAGGCTAAACAGTCCTCATGACAAAGCTTCTTTTCGGTGCATGAGAAAGGCCAGGAAGGCAGTGCCTTGTTGGGAAACTGAGCGGTCTTGTAGCACAAGAAACAGTTCCATCAGCAAACGTTGCACTGCATACTCTTTAGCTAAAAGTGTAACACTGTTCCTATCCCAACATGTAAGACTTCCAGTTTCATCTACAAAACATTTATCTGTGTATATCTATATGTGTTACATAGTCTCAAACAGGGTTAGAGAATTGGCCTTCAAGATTAAAGGGTTAAAACCACAGAAACCTCACAGAAGCCAATCTTTCATCTCATAAAGTTATAGAAAATAAAGTCAAAAGTGTCATAAACGTGGATCTTTTTGGGACAAAATATAGAGAGAAAAATCTCAAAAATGCATTTTTAAAAATTGTATTCTGAGAAGCAAGATTGCTGGAGAAAAAACTGGAAGGAGATTGAGGACAGGAAAAAAAAACAGTGAGAACAAAAACCACATCAGCCTGGGCAGTGGCAAGGAAAGTATTTTAATGAACAAGTTTGAATCATTTTTTTTTTCTGCCTATCTCACAGTTAGGTCAAGCCAGTCTTGTAAAAACTCTGAGAAAATATCTGCGCAATCAGACCTCGCAAAACAGAGGAATAAAGATGGTATTTTCAGAAAATTCTTCTGGTCTAAAAGCACACATCCTCCTCTTATAGCACAACAGACCTGAACCTATACTATCTTCATCCTACGGGGGTGCCTTTGCCCTTAATTCAGATATACTTGAGGTGTGAGTCTTAATTTTTTATACTTACATTGAATAAGTGCATACTCACTAAGTCAGAGTGACAGGTTTTTGTCCCTCTCTGAAAGAGAGGATTTTGGCATTTGCTGTTTTCCTGTAAATTTCAGTAGACATAGTCTGGAGGTGCTTGAGGATAGTCCAACCAGAGAGACTGGTTCAAGCCTCAGAAATAGCAAGGGTTATGCCTTAAATCTCAGTATCTCTGTTGAATTTCCTAACCATTTTGCTATCGAGTGAACAAGTGCAATTAATCCTTTTTGTTGTTCTTGTTGTTTTTCATGTAATGGAAAGGAGTCTTAGTTGAGGTGCACAGCTTTGGAAAGTAGTAGGTTGTGCTTATGAAAGCTACGGTTGTGCTTATGAATCAGAAGCAGAACTAAACATATATTTTCTCAGATACCTCTTACAGATGAGGCATAGGAAACACTGACATCCTCAGTATTTCCTAAACATCCCATTTAGGCTGTTCTACACCTTTGCAGACTCCATACTTCAGTGCCTCTATTTCCCTGGGCAGAGAAGTGGGTGTTTCGTTTATGCATAGTCTCTCCATGCCTGGAGGTAGTTTCTTCTCCACTAAGTAGGTTTGCAATGACAAATAAATATTGGTAATAAAAGGAGAAGTCATAGGAGAAAAAAAGGGCTTCTGTAGGACCTAGTAATGAATTAAGAAATCAGTTTGCCACAGCTCAGGTATAATAGTCTACAGCACTTATCTATCAAATCAGACTTTGATGTCGATTTCTTAGTAGATTTTTCTTTTCCTATACTTTGTTTAAAAGTAGATTTGGGTCTTGTACTAGCTTTCATTATGACAGAAAAATACTGGATCCGATAAATTGGACTAGAAAGGTGAGGGTTAATCTGTTTGATACTGGCTAACTCTGAGCCCAGCAGAAAAGAGACTTCCTTTATGAGACAGTATTTTTTATTGCAGAAAAGCAAAGACACATCGACATTTCTTTTGGAAATCCCTACTTTTCTAAAGAAAGGCAAATAAGCTACAGAGACACTATCTGTGGGCAGACGTGTCCTCTACACATCCAGGAAAGGCAAGTCACATTGGATTTTTCTGAAATTACTATGGCAATTGTGATTAAACAGAACACTTAAAATTGTAAGAAAGTTTGATTTTTGGAAACATAAGGAAAACATTAAAAATACTACACCTGCACCACTCTGAATGTTTTAAGCCACCCTGAATCAGGGGTTTTTAAACTTATCTTCATTTCAGTGTTTTCCTGTGGCCAGGGCTTTGCTGCTGGGGATACTAATAGGGTGAAAAAGACTTTAACTGTCTTTTAAAGATTCATCTGGACAAATCTTATCCTCTCCAAAATCAATTACTACATTCCCTATTGTCTACTGAATAATACATAAGTGCACCAAATGTAATTCCATTGATGTCTGGTGATTTCTTCATTCCTGCAAAGGAGATTTTATTTTTTACTTTAACAGCTCATGATTTATATTCACGACTAGATTGTTTCATAGTCCCCAAAGAGTCTTTATAAACAACTCTGGCCTCTCCGACCACACACTTCTATCCTTATCTATTGCTACAGCAGCACATTAACATGCTCAAACAATGGGTCATAGGCACAGTGTCGCAGCAGAAGTGCTTTTATGTGGTTTGGTTGAAAGCTTTTCTCTGAGGGATAATCATATTCCTAGCCATTAAGAAGAAAGAAAAAGAAATTAAATTCAATGCAGCTGTACTGAGATACAAACGAAAAAATTGAAGAGGGTGGCTGTTCAATTATAGTAGGTGTTTGTCTCCAATAATATGTAAATTCTGCTTCACTAAAGCCCACATTTTCCATAAATTACTGCCCTGTCCTATGGCAGAAAAAGATTCTTCAGGATTTTCCTGGTTCCTGATTAACCTGTTCTATCTCATTGGAATTTCTAATGATATCAAGTCTTTTTTTTTTTTTTTTTTCTGATGAAGAACAACCCTGAATAACCACAATCTATGCACCCAACACTGAGCAAAAGGTTAATGCTTAGTCAGTTTTCAGACCAATCTGTGAATGGGAATCAGCTGTCACAATGCTGGTGACGTGGTGTTTGAACCAGGTCCCAGAAGATTTCAGAACATCCAAGTTAGACACCTCACTAACTATGCAGTAATACCAAAGGACATCAAAGCGATGCCGAAAACGTCACACCAGTCAGGGAGGTAAGCTAGGTAAAGAAAAACAATGATGACAGGGGAGTGCCTGAAATCCCAGCTTGTTTCAGAATTTCAATACCTACCTCTAGCCTGTGGGAGAGCTGTATTCACTTTCCTTCTGTCTAAGATGATCTGAATACACATCCTCTTCCCCAGTGACTGCCTTGGATTCACTTCTGTTAGTGGCAGAGAGATGTGTGCCACCCACGCACCTCCCTTTCTTCAGCACATGCTATCTCACCCGCACTCCAGGCATCTGCTCCGCGCACTGATTTTAGACAGCTGTGAGACTTTCAGATATTCCCTCTATTCTTTCTTTTTAAGGGAGCAGTTGTTCAGATTTGAGTACTGTAGGGGTTTATCTATTCCAATCTACACCTTTTCTTTGAAAACTCCATTAAAAAGTTTGGAGCTTTCTCTGGTATAAAAGAAGAAAAAAATTATAAAACTGTCATTCTAGCAATAAAAGTAATAATGCATCTATAGAAAATCTTAAGATTGTGTATGTACTGGAATTTCAGCAAGACTCAGTTAAAACATTAGTAGAGACTACAGAAGAGTACTTCTGATGGTGTGATTCAATTGAAAAAAGTAAAGAAATGATAGCTCTATTTGGTTCTACAGTTGGTCCACATTAGGTGGTTAAATTATTTTTGACAAGTCATTTACAAAAGTTCTCCTGTGTTCGTTCTGTGCAGTGTCCACAACCCAATACCAAGATTCCACTGGGAATCATTTTACATCTATGTAGAATGTGATTTAAAAAAAAAAAATCTGTTTCTGTAGAGTTTTACATCTACTTACTAACGTGTAAATAAGGTAAAGAGTCAGGGAATGTAATTTTAGTTATGTATGCTATCTAAAAGGGAGGAGGTAAGTTCATTTGTATGTTGTATGTTTCCCTTTCTAGCATAAATATCTACAAATATTTTGACTTTTAGAAGTCAGTGTTTTACAACTGGAGTTAAAACGACAGTGGAAGACTTTTTTTTTTAACTTTTTTTTTTTATTATTTCAGCTTATAGATGTATACAGAAAGATGTTCAGAAAAAAGTTCTGAGCCCACTTTAACATAGTTGTATCCTGTGGATGTACTTGTCAAATCCTGGTAAGATTTACATTTCAACTCATAACTCACTTAGGTTAGATCTTAAGGGGTTTTGTGAACACCATGCCTGAATAATTTGACAGATATCTGGTTAACAAATAACAGATTATACAGGCATGCCTATGGACAACGAATACTTTTCATATTTTCTGCCTTTTGTTATGTAAAAGATTAATCCATATCTAGATGTTTAGATGGAGGTTTTCAGAGTCTGAAAAGCATAGCTAGGATTGACATTTTTAGATCACATTTCATTTCACTTTTTCTTTGTACAGCATTGAAAAAAAAAGGAACAAACCATGAGAAATGAATTGCTCCTTTCAAGAAAACATTATTTGGTCTCCTTTACCCCCCATTAATAAGCTTCCAGGCAAAATTACTAAACGTTATTTGGCTATTGTTTCAGTGACGTGACAATATTTGTTCAACAAAATTTATTTTGTAGTAAGATTTGAACTGAAACAAACCTGAAGCATAAAAGAACCATAAATGCAGATTAAAGGAAAATAGTTGGATGTCAACAGAAGCAGTAAGAAATATTTTTAATAACATTTTTAAACTTTTACTAGAATTTATTGTTCTCTTAATTCATTGACATTAGTACTTTTTCTTGTAATAGGTAATAGGCAAATCTTATAGATGCAATAAAATTGGATCAGGATTTTTAAAAAAGCACAAAAAGTCACACATCTAAAAAAGTCAGCCAGAGTTGTTCATTATTGTAGAAAAGCAAGCAATTTGAAGGCAATCGCTGCTTATTTTTGAAAGCACTGCATCACCAACAGCATCATATCTTATTTTCAAAACATCATCCAACTCTGTCAAATTCCCAAAGAAATGTTAATTCTAAGCTCTACATCATCCAAAAACTTGGCTCACAGATGCATCTCAGTTCTTTTTGACGAGTGCTGCTTCGTCCCCGGGTTCCCTTTTGGACTGAAGCAACTGGTTTCCTCCAGGGCAAAATCCAGGTATTGGTTCAGTGACAGTTCACCAGAGATATTTCCCAATATGGGAGATGGATATGACAAACAGCCTGTTGCAGGGGCTCTTTCCCTCTGGCACTTACAGGTCTCCAAAGATAGTCCAACAGGTCTTTAACTCATACGAGAAGGTACTTTGTGTCACACCCATGGCATGAGATGGAGTAAACCCTTGATTTCATGCTATATACTCTACAACACACAATTCTGTTCTGAATTAAACAGAGAAGAAAATGCAAAGAAAGAGAAAGAATTACAGCTTCTGAGGGCCACAGCCACTCAGAAAAGGTCTGCTGCAGGCCTGGATTCACCCATGGTCTTCAAAGCTTTCGGAAAGCAGGCAGAAGCCAGTCTGCGCCGGTTGGGAGGAAGGCAGGCACGGTGCCCTGGGGAAGGTGCACTTCTGAGTGCAGAAGTAACTACAGGGATATGCAAGTGTCAGGTTGGTGTGGCTGAAGCCCGTTTGTGTGTCTTACTAGCACAGGACAAAATTTACTTTTGTTGATGAGAGGGAGAGAGGAGCTAAAGTAGTTGAATTTACCTTCGTATAGTTTTAATCCCAATTTATTCTACGCCTGGGACATACATATGTGCCCCAAGAGTTTATCTAGATGGAAGGTCCCCTGGCCTGCCCTTCCTTTCTGTTGATTTAAACGAGTTATATAGTTCGAACAGGTAGAAGAATAGGTGAAGCTCTCATCCCACGCGTTCACATAGTAATTATGACCTATCCTACAGGCAGTACTCGCTTAAACAGCTGGCAGAGGGGGAAGCCTGGTGAGGAAATAGTCAGACTGCCACCTAAAAGTGCCTGGGTTGCAAACCATCCACAGGAACTGCAACAACTAGAGCTCTAAGTCTGACATCTTCCGTTTCCACATGCGTTACCAGCGTAATCCTCTCATGGCTGCAGCAAGGCCCATGGGGCTTTTCTCTCTTTGCATAATTTTTCTGTGTTAAGATTTACGATACTTATCAGAAGTATTGAAATGGTAACTATTAAGAGCTTGTTAATAGTTCACTAGAGTGATGTTCTGTAAGAATTTAGCAGAATTATTATTTATTAAAGTGATGAAAAATCCTTGATAATGCGATTTATAAAATAGTCAAAGCACTGTCTCTCAGTGGTGGATAAAAAACAGTGCCAATAATTAAATCCGAAAGATGGTTATCGGAAAACTTAACAAGTTGGATAATTTGCAGCTCCTTGTTAAGCGAAACCCTTGATTAACATTTCCCAGTTAGCTGCCAAGAACATTTATAAGGTTCATTAAGAGAGGCCATTCAGAGTAAGAATACACTGATGAGCAAACTGGAGAGAGGAGCATAGAATATTTTTTTTATTTATTTAATCTTGAAAACAGATGCTAGCAACAATGCAGTACATCTCTGAAAAGCTACAACAGATATGGCATAACTCCTCCCATCAATACATATACATGAACATACACGTAGGAGATTATCTAGCTGCCATGTTTTGTCAAGCATCAGCAAGGTGCTGCTATAAAATATGCAAGTTTCAATAATTCTTCAGTGGAAAAAGGTTATACCAATGCAGTTATGGCCCCAGCAACATAAGAAAAGAAGTTGTCTAACTTCTTGTGATTAGATTTAGAAAGCTGATGTCCAACCTGGTACTCAATCTATGTGTTATGTCTGTAATTTATCTGTCAATGAATAAGACAACCGGTCTGTTTTTAAAATAAACACTCATAAAACAGCTAAGGTTAAATTTCCATTGCTTCAACTCTCCCATTACTGCTGCTAATAATTTCACCTCTAACCAGATATGTATTGATTTCAGGATGAAAATCAACATTATACCCTTCTTCTATATTTAGTTAAAAGAAAAGGATACAACTTCTTTTTCTTTGTATTCAAACTGCAGAAAGAAACTTTGATATACTTATCTTTAGATAAACTAAAGCAAATTTCTAAATGTCCTCTGTCAATTACACTTTGTCTCATTGACCTGTGGTAGAGATTTAATTTTAATGAAACTGTCTTCATTGATTACCACAAGCATGCTAGTAGTTTTAGCATTTTTCTTTGAAAACTAAAAGTGATAACCTTTTTGCACCATAAATGACTGCACAGTCACATAGTGACTTGCTTATATGGTAAGGAAATGGTTTTAGTCCAGAGGCTGTCCGAAACGACACCCAAGCAAACAAGTTTTTGTTCCAAAGCAAAATTAATGAAAGCTTATAAAGGTATTCTTTAATGCATAGAAATAATTACTATAGAAAATATAAATACGATAAAAAAGCTTTTTGAGAGGCTGTTTCACCATACATCGCTGTGCCTGTTGAAGGAGTTGGACGCACAGTATTTCCACCACATGCAACTGTTTTATCTATGGATTTTCTGCATGAGTGCAGGGGTTTGGTCACATCAAACACCTGGGCTGGGCCTAACTGATCAGAGTGACACTGATGCTGTCATATTACGTATTTTATTTAACTGGCCCAAGTATGAGAGAGAGCTAAATATGAAGCCTGCACATTTTCTTGTGATGTTTTCAAGTCAAACTAAATGAATGGAAAGCAAACTTACAGTGGAATTCAAAAGTTAAGAAAAAATTAAGGAAGCTAACAAGCAATTTCATGATATTAGGAGAAAATTGAGTTTTTTTCTGAAAGCGTGTATTATCTACAGCCTACAACAACATTTCAACACACCACACATCCACAAGGAGAACACGCTTGCAGATTGAGGCTGAAGTTAAGGCTCAGAGAACAGTGTGTGCCTGATGCAGAACAGCGGTTTACACCGTAATCACCGTGTGCTTCGTGTGCTTCATGTGCTCAACCGAAATGTGTGTCTGACTATGCAAAGTTTTTGCTGTATTTCAGGGGCAATGTTAAACCGAACAGCTGAAGTGACTGCTGAAGGTGCTGTGCTCTGCGGGCTTCAAATGGACTAGCACACATCGCAGTTGAGAGGTGGTTTAAGAAGCTGCTGCTTCTGAATTGCTTGTTACGAACTTTCACCTGGTTGACCAGAGGAGCTGGGATTAGCACACGCTGGCAGTCAAATGTGGATTCATGCCATGGAAAAATCTGGGAGCTACACTCAACCTGTCCCAGCCACCCAGACAAGCTAAGAAAGCCGTTGCAAGACAAACACGTCCCCCCCTAGTAATGACTGCTGTGAAGAGGTGTGGTTTTCACAACAGTTCTACACAAAGAGGTCAGCTGTGGAAATGGAAAAAATGCAGAGTTATAAAATCCAGATGTAAAAAACAGCATTTGAGAGCACAGGAGTGACGCAACGCATGAAAAATTGGGTTTTGAGGAGGACGGGGGAACTGAAGACAATATGGCTTTTGTGTAACGCACACTCCCTATCTCCGAGGACATAATTAAGAAGTTGTATAACAAAACTGAAAGTCTTGTAAAACACAGCCGGAGATCCAATTTGTGGATAATTGCCATCGCTGTGGAGGATGTATGAGGCAGCATGATTTGCTTCATAACAGAGCTTTTACAAGGCTTGTTTGGAGCAGAAATTTCTCCCAACCCTATTGGAACAAGGAGCAAACACATGTCTTTCCTATACTCGAAGCCATAAAGTACTGGTAAACAGCTCTGCAATTATTTATACGAGGGTTGAATCTTGACTGTAGACCCTGTGCACCTTGGGGGAGAGGGAGAAAATATTCCCAGTTTCAAGCCTATAAATCTTTCACGCTTCTAAATGTGATGTTTTGTGAGGCAGTCTGAAAGAGGCAGCGTCTTGAAGCTGATGAAGTGCAGTGATAAAGGATTTACTTCCTATGTATCTAAAAGCTAAATCTGAACAATAATTATTTCGAAGGCTTGAAAGTATCTGGTGTATAATTCTGCCAAGAAGAATATGATGAATTTCAAAAAGTTAAAAATTTCTTTTTTCATTTCACTGGAAGGGAGGAATCACTGTCATATCAAATAGAACAAAACTCTGTGAATACATATGGGAACTGACTGAAATCTGGGAAGAATATTGTGAGAAAATAACAAACGTGCAAGGATTCGAATTATCTGGCTGGATGCTGGTAAAAAATTAACCTGTTGACAGTCATTAAATAATATTTTTGCATACTTTTATTTGTGGGGCTGAAATTATATTTTAAAATATATATATAAAAATATATAAATGCATAAATAAATAAAAGAACTTAGGTTTAAAAAGTAATTTTTACCAATACATTATTTTATTTAGTTAATATTTCACTGTAATTTAAAAATAAGTTCCAATATAAAGATAACATTTCCTGAAGAATTACTATTTTATTTAAAGCAACTTCATTAAAAACCAAGACCTTCAATAAAAATGGACGGATTAATTGAACAATGCATTATAGTTAGCTAAGTATGCTGAATAATATCCGAACATCAGGTTGTCTTCAATGTGTTTAGATAGTTTGATTCCACTACTGAGATTTAATGTGCTTTCTAAGCTTATTTTTGGTGTGAGAACATACAGGCAAATTCCTACTTAGCTTTCCAGTTTTGTATTCATTAGAATGGAGTTTGTAAAAATTACTTATAGATCGGTATATCTTTTCCTGGGGCTTAAAACAAAAGGAACTTGGGGCTAATCTGGGTTGTATATTTTCTCATCTATGTATTTCCTCTCAGTATGGTTTAGGGTTTTTTTGAAGCTTCCAGGAATCTTGATTTCCATCAGCTTTGATGGGCTATTGGATCTCCCATAACCTTTTTGTAGTTCTTGGCAATACAGCGTGAAAGACTGGTACTTGTATTACTTTACATATTTGTAAAAGCAGTGTTTCAAATCTAAAAACATCGAAGCTGTTGAGATTATAAAAAACAATCTACTTTTTACTTTCAATTAATAGCAGCTATTTTTTAGCTGGTTGATACAGCTTTCAGGGTATGGGTAAACAGATCATTGTCTATGCTTATGAACCCTTTTGTAGAGCTTATATAGAGTCAGTCTTACTTTTAGATGTGAACATGAGGATATGAATAATGTTTAGTGAGAATACTTGCAGGATGAAGAACTGCTTAGTGCTAGCGAAGGTAGCAAAATTAAACCATAAACCTGAACTGAAAATCTTTACTCACACTGAGAACCCCTTTTATTTATCAAGTAATTAAACTGTGGTCGATCTAAACTTATTGACTAATAAGAAGAACTAGTAAGAACTCCTCATTAAATAGTTGCTTATTTGCCACAGTTAAGCTGCAGATGTTCTAAGGTGGCTTTTGTTACGTTAGTCAAACTTGAAACCTGGCACAAGGGTATAAGCATGTATTTAAAAGACAGTTATATATTATTTATCACGAACTGATATTAACTATGAAATCAAGTTGACTTCATAGGCATAAGTGAAAATCTTTATATTCATGCATCACTACATTAGGAAATGAAGGGTTTGATCTTCAGTATACATTAGAAGAGACCTAAAAGTACCGAGATAGTATAACAGGAGCTAAGTGGAATTTAGTCTGAGTGGTGTCTGAGCTTCGATAACCTGTTAGAGAGAAGTATTGAAATCTCTGTTTCAAGAGATGAATAACATGGGTTTCAACGTCACCATCCGGAAAACAGAACTACATGCCAGTCTCCCACGTGCTGTTTGAAAACCCTAACAGATGGAGAAAAGGTAGGCAAGCAGCATCCCTCTGAGGCTTCTGACTTTTGTGCATAAACTGGGTACCTTGCTGCTCAGCACCTGAGACCAGCACCCACACCTAAGTGTCTCGGTATGTGACAATCTGAAGTAGCAGAAACTGCTTTACCATAAAGAGTTTAATGCCTGAAGGATTTGAGATTCAGTTTTTAATTTGGGTAGCCAAGGTCCAGGTTAAATGGGACCTGAAAATCTTTTAAGAGGACAGAAAGCAGGAAATTTCCCCAAACTATGCAGAATTACAGATTCTGGAGGTAATAACATGCATGAGTAATTATATTTATTGTCTTTAGAGAACAACAGATTTACACGTGTGCACAGATGCTTTATGGCTATGACTTGTTGTATTCTCATGATTTTACGTGGTCTTTGGACGAAGGACTGACTTGAAAAAAGGAAAAATAATGCACGTTTTCACCCAAGAGCTATCATATTCCTGGCTCTGAAATTCGGTGTCAGGTCAGATTCCATACTCCAGATAATCCATGTGTGACGGTTACTTTTATCACAAAATTTTCTTTTTTGCTTAAAATGCTGCATTCTATTATGTTCCAGACTAGAAAAGCTTTAAAATTAACTGTGTAGCATCCTTCTGTTTTCTTTTTTCAGTTATGTCATCATTGTATTTTAGCACTCAAGAAGAAAAGGATTGCCATCTTGCTCTTTTATTTTGCCAAGTGCTGTAAAATCAAATCACTGATAGCTTTGGGTTTAGGAGTTCATTCTTCAGTAGTGATATTGCTTTCACTGTAACAATGTTATAATACAACCCATGATAAAGGTTTACAGTAAAGAAACCGATATTTCATTATTTTTGATATAGATAAGAATATTCATGTGCTTCTGTGCTGACAGGTTACAGTTAGTTGATGAGCTTCTCAAATTTCTGTCTTTCTGGCCATTTTCATTTTTATTCCAATAACACCAGAGTGTTCATGTTTTAACAAAACCTGAAAAAATATTCTTTACTACATGTGTTTGTCATAAATTTGTTTGTCAGATTAGGCATCTTTATATGTACATCCTATTTTTCAAGAAGGTATTTTCATCTCGAATTAACTCACCTATTAAATAGCAATTCTGTATATTTTTTTTCATGTGTGTGATGACATCTAGCATCCAGAATTATGTCCTCTAAATGCACTGTGCACGTTGGCATACTTTGAATTACAAATAGCAGAAATAAAATTTCTTCATCTTTTCTGGCAGAGAAGGTTTTGCACACTTTTCCCCCCGCTCTCCTGGTATGGCTCTCTCTGGTCAGATGTTCTGTGAGAAGGTAGTTTTAGTTGTTATGCCAGATGTGATGTCAGTAAATTATGAAACTGCAGTGATTTTATATATGAAGAAGAAGGACACCAGCATGTCTTCTTCCCGAGAAATTTTCTCCTGCAGAACAAGAAGGCACATATGTAATCTTAAAGTTGTGACCTGCTGATGCAGGAAAGCTTTGTGGGAAAGGGAGAATGCAATGTTTCTTTTAAATAGCAAAAATGTGGCTTTTCAATTCTTTGTGTTTTGAAAAAAATTATTTTAAGACTTTGTAACATAAAAAAATTATGCTGCCATTCAAATAAGTAAGGAGATCTTTTTCAGTCAGTCAGTAAAAAAATGAAGCAAATAATTGTAAATGAAAAGATCCTTCAGCACAAATACATATAACTTGTTATTATCTGTATTCATTGTTAGCTTTTCCATCAACGGGCTCTAAATATTACATCCTCCTTTTCTTAATGTAAATCCTTATCTTGGGTTTATCACATTCCCAGTGGTTGACATTTTACAAAGGCATGCCCTGAAGCTAAACACATCTCTGAAAATCATGAAACCTTTCCAGATTTTTTTCCCCAGCCAGTTCTGAAGGCAAAACTGCAAAATGAAGGCTCTTTACACACTTTAACTAATTTTAAATTAGGAACCTGTTTCTTTTCTTAAACTCGTATGAACTTAAATGGCCATGTGCATTATGGATGCTGATTGTTAAATGGAAACACATGTTCCAATGTCAAAAAAACTTCCTGTAATAAGTCACATTCAAACTTCCTGAAACTCAATTATGTTTTCATTTGACTTTCATTATAACCAATTTTTTACTTATATGTGTCTTTACGTGTTCAGGTTTTATTTTTGTCATTACTTTAATGCGTTGAACTACTTTCCATTATGTTAATATCCATTCTCATTGCTATGCTTAGGAAATAATTGTAATTTTAATCAAATAAATGTGGTCTTAATTCTGACTAAAAGATCATGAATTAATTTCTCTGTCTTTACAGGAGATGCGGTAAAAGGGAAGGCTTCACTTGAATCACGTACAGCTCTGACTTTAACTACCTTAAAGCGTCAATACTATCCCACTGTGACCCCCATCTTGTTGTTGGGTGGTTCGTGACTGTGACAGTCTAAGGGAAAGAAGGAGAGCCTGCCAGTGCTCAGAACCCAGAAGCAGTGTGCCTGATGCATCCCATGTCTTCTACTCCAGAAGAGCTGTGAAAATGGGCCGAACGCCACAGGCAGTGGTCATTTGCACAGAATTTGCATCATCGGGCTTTTCTGACAGTGGACAACCGTAACGCCGTGGTTATACCAGAGCAGGCCAAAGAATAAGAGCTTAATAAGGTGAGGACAACTCTACATTTTCAGGAGGGTTGTGGCCGTCTGACTCTCAGCATTGACAGAATTATATATGCCTCCAAGATTATAACAGAGAGCGTCAATATTGTTTCTAGTTAAAGAAAGGCACAGTGATTGCCACAAAATCATACTGTTGTCTCTGGGTTTTAGGTTACGAAATATGTTTTCTATGTTGGAAAGCTTGTGCTTCATTAACATTTAGAATACTGACTTCTTAAAGCCAGCCAGCTGAATGACTATCAAAGAAAATGTATTTAAAGATTTATGCGGCTGTGTTCTGTCTCCATGTTGGTGGTATAGTTTGGTGGTGCCTTCTGCCAGCCAGGTGACCAGCAGTCACACTGGCATGGTCTTTTGTTCACCGCAAGTGAAGGACACAACAAAGAGGTTTTCTGCCCTCCCTGACCTCCTTCACATCAGCACAAACGCCATTGCAAAACTGCTAAAGGAACAGCCCCCTTTATTTATGCCCCCTCACAATGACTGTCCATTCATGGAGTTTTAAGCTGGTAGGTAAGCAATTTCCATCCCTCTTATTTCGGGGCTGGAAGCCTATCTAAATCGGCCAGCTGTGAATCAAACCTGTGATCTCAACCTCTAAACCTACTTGTCTTACCAAAACAGATCCAGCTGCTGCTTCTTTCTCTGTAAGAATCCATACAGTGTATTACATTACCTTGAAAGCTGTAAGACTTTTAGTAAGGTGGACATAACTTAGTTTTACCTTTGAAAGTACAACTGAAATACCAAAAGGCTCAAAGCCTCAGGAAAAGGTTTTAACAGCTGGAGGGAAATGAGGGAAGGCGTCTCTGAAAAGATATGAAACTTGCAAGATTTTTTGATCAACATCAGCACCATGAACTGGTGATAGGAAGCTTTCAAGAAGAGAAGTGACATTGCCTCTCTTCATACTCAATATCTTGGGCCTTTTCAAAATTGCGCCACTTAAAGCAAACCTGAACTGAAATGAAAGTGCTCTTTGCAGAGGCAGTTTTTGGAGGATAGTTTGACGTATGCTAGTTGACAAAATATACTAAATATTTCAAGCAGATCATCACTAAGATTAAGCAACACCACTCTCATTACAGAAGAAATATTATTCTTTTGTATCTCCTTGTGTTGTCCTTTTTCAGTCCTAAGTATCAAGAAAAGTGTTCATGGCACTGGAGTATAGCTGTAATGATCATGTGAGATTCTTAAATGCTACAGCTGAGCACTAACATTTAATCACCTACAAAAGCCCTTTATTGTTCCTCATAGTCCTGCAATAAAGCCATAAAGGTTATTATTAACTATTCTACTATTTTAATGTACTAACATTGATTGTTCTCTTGATATTCATACAAGTGAGAGTTAAACCACGCAAAAGTCTGTGTCTGGTGATCGCTCAGGAAGGGTTTTGTGGGGTATTTTTTTCTTTCCATTTGCTTTATACCTCTCATCTCTGTTGTTTCAAGAGACAATCCGATGTTATCTGGGCAGACTGGCCTTGCACTGAAAAGCTGAGTAAATAGTCTCACTTGGGAATGCAACATTAATGAAATTAGTATTTTGCTATTGCTTTTATCAAAGCCCAGAATCTGTGAGCCAGTGCAAAATTGTAACAGTAGCTGCTATTGCTGCCTGCTTTCCATGCCTCTGCCACTCACATGCTTTTAGAGGCAGATTATTTTATATTTTTCTACACGTAGTTAAAATGAAATCTCCAATAATTTAGGTACGTTAGTAATAATATTCCATCTTTACACAGTGGTAGCTTTTTCATAAATAAATTAAGCCTTCTTCTCTAATAACATACATCTGGTTTTAATCTGAAGTCTGCATGTGAGACAAAAGAACAGATTTACTCCTGACACCTCCACTCTCACCAGTATGACATTTGAATAAATGGAGGTCTTTAAGATATGCCTTCTCTATCAGAGGTCTTCACTGTTTCCCGTTAGCTTTAATTTCAACTCTCTGGTCTTAGGTCTATTCCTCAGTAAAACTCCAGTCCTTTTATCCTTCTACTTTATTGGCAAGCACATCCCCTTCTCCTTCTGTCAGCCCAGCTCCCTGCATCTTTTCCATCATGCTCTCCTGTGAGCTTCAGCTAAATCCCTTTGATAACAGCAAGCGCTTTTTTCCTTTGTAATTGTGTTTCATCCTTGTGTGGCTATTGATGACATTGACTATTTCTCTATCTGACAGCATTTTGAAAGCTGTCATCATCACACGCTCTGAGAAATGCATTAGATAGATAGCTACCATGCAGTTGCTTCTTCCTCTAGTCTTCTCTAAAATCCTGAGCGGACTTTTGCCCTCAGAAACACGTTCACAATTTTATAATTTTTCCCTGGAGAAAGTAACATCAATTCAGTACACCTGGGACAGCGTGCTTAAAAAACACTCTGTCACTCCACAAAGAAATATTTAACTATGAGGAACAGTACAACTATGTTAGTGTGGGCTAGTAGGGCTGCCCTGAGAAACCAGACTTGGAACCGTTTCTGGCATATGATAAGGCATAAGTGGCACTGACTAATGTCATATAAAATGTTAGAGCAATAGCTGTTCAGATTTGTGACTACTTTTCTACCTTGTCTCATGACGACAGTGACAGGACTTTTTCCCCTCTGCTATGATCCTGCTCCAGCTGAAATGAATAATAAAACTCATAGAGTTCAGTGAAGGAACAATTCATGCTTCCCCCCTCCACCTCCCCCCCCGTGCTTTTTTTTTTCCCCCTAAGTCATCATGGCCTTTTTCAATATTCTTGTTTATTACTTCAGCTGATTTCAAAGACTAGGGCCCACAAAAGTTCTTCAGAGCAATATTAGTTTTAATAGACTGCACTTGACTGGAAGATTGTAGAACAAATAATGACTTGTACAACACTGTGTTGAGAGCAATAAAAGCAGCGCCTTCATTTTGCAGCTCCTGCTTTTTACTAATGTTTATAATGGCATTAGCTATCAAGAAAGATGTGTATGAGAAATTTTAGAAAACAGTTAATTTTTTTCTTTAAAACATCTGACAGAGTTAAAAGTTGAAACTTTGGTCTTATAATTTGAAATATATATTTTTTGTGATTGCATTTTGTTTCTGTTCTTTTTGAAGCGATGCAAAGGGATTCCAGCCACAGAACATTTATTCCCCGGACTCTCAGACTGAAAACTGCCACATACACTCACAAGCATTCAATTTATAAACATGGGGGGAAAAAAAATCAACATCACATTCAGCCCAACAGCAGACATCTCAAGTGGGCAGGTAGCCTGCCAGCGAGTGGATCATCCTGCAGTGGATAAACCATCTGCTGAAGCATGTTTACAGATTGAAGTCACTTGAGGTGAGCTGCATGGTGCATCTCCCGGTACTACCAACAAACACCATACATACTGAAATCAAAGATGAAGCAGTCTAACGGCGAGAGTGGGCTGGTTTATATCATTCAGACAAAGCCTTGCATGGTTTTTTGTTGTTGTTTGCCTAGTGCTTTGCTAGATTTTTCTGGTTGCAGTTTGTTATACTTTTCATTGAAGAGCCTGTCAGATTCTGACAAAGTCTCTGTCAAGCTCAGCGTAGTTCATGTGACAATAAACAGAATTTGTGGCTTTGTTCATAGACTGGTGGGATCTGGTAGTCAATAGCCTAAATAAAGGGAAAAGCCTGCCTTGAGGGAAAAAAAAAAACCCTTTAAAAAAACCAGCATTTTGGTACCTTGTCCTGGATGTGGATGGAAGTTAATTTTTCCTGTATTGAAGTGACGGTGTCTAGGATGGAAGAGCTTGGCTGGGGTTTGTAGAGTCTGTATTTTGTGACGGGGCAGAGGACTTGATGCTGCCAGAAATCTCTGATCATAGTTGATGATAGTTAATTGTTCCTGTTGCTCAAAAAGAAAAAAAGCCTGACCTAAGGAGAAAGTTTCACAGCCATGTCGTCCAGCAACAAGGAGTGTATTAATAAAGAGAGTTTTCAGGATTTTCTTGTTTTCGTTTGAACTAGGTACATAAAATGGAAGACAATGTCAAGTACTGAGGCAGCAACAGAAATGAAAAGAAACAGAAAGATCAGAAGATGCTGGCATATACAGTGTGCTGAAGGTGCGCTATCCTTCCGTGACATCTAAGAGAAATTATGCATTAAGTCATGCATTAAGCGTTCCCTGATAGATCTCATGGAAAAATAGGTCTTAAGATTACAGACACCGATTGTGTGAATGTACGTAAGAGTAAAAATATTGCTCAAGTAGTTCAGGACTGGCAGATATTGATGGTACAAGTGGGACAGACCTTATAGCGGCAGAAGGTAGTCTGTATCCCCAGACCCAAGGCAAAAAGTCTGCTAGTGATAAATACAATAGAGAAATGAGCTTACTATACTGAAGGCTGTGGAGGATAAGTACAGAAATAGAATATGGACTCACAAGGAAACAGAGAAAGGCAGGCGATCCCCTGGGAAAGAAAAAAGAGACAAAAAGATAAAAATCTGGAGAGAAATAAAGCTGACAAATGCAGAGAAAAAATTGGTTACTCCTTCGATCCATGTAGGCTTAGACTAGCTGATGGTCTTTGTAGTATCTTTCTGCAGCTGTATTTTTGAATGGTGGCAGCTGTTCACAGGGCTTGCATAGAATTTCTCTCATTTTCTCATGTTTTCCTTTATGGTAGTTGAGACTTCACTGGAGATCATGAGAAAGAGTAGTAAAAGTGCACAGGAATGCTGTCTAGATTTAGGCCTATGCAACAGGCAAGTGTTAAGAAAAAATGACAGGATTGCCAGTAAATCAGATGCAGGAAATTAATTGCTAGGAACAGGTAGAGCTGGGGGACTGGGAACCGAAAATTATATTGATGGGAAATGGAATATAACCTATTTGTATCATATTTCAGGTACTGTAAGAATAGACAGCAAAATAAGGCTAAGGAAAATGCTGGTAACCACAGCAAGTGGAAGCACATTTTAAAAGAAAAAAGAAGAGAAGGAATTAAAATACATAAGACAAGACAAGGTGCTTTGTGGAATATTTGACTACTGGGATAAACACGTGGAATATGAGATTTGGACTGCATGTAGACGGTGAGTTCAATTATGGAAATAACCTCAGTCAATAGGCACAAATGATGTGATAAACTTTATGAAATGAGGGAAGAATCTTAGAAAAACTCATAACATCCAGAAACGGTATAATTAATTGTAATATAAAATAATGAACTTTTCCCCCATTTGAAAAAAACAAGTGGTAAGATATAATTTTACTGACTCAACTATTTTCTTAGTATATGGTAATCCTAAACTAATTTTACTATATAGTATTATAAATAATATAAATTGATGTAAGTTTATTGCAGTGGAGAAAACAGACTGAATATTTTAAGCTGTATTCTCAGAATTTTCTTAAAATTATATTAAAATAAACTATCCTCAAGAGTTGCAATGTTGAATGTTGAAAACGCTCATCATTCCAACATAGTTCAGGACTTAGAGTAGATCTAAAGAGCGACTTTGTCTCACACAGCTGTTGGAACACAAAGGTGATTAATTCCAAAACCCTTTTGTGCCACTCAGTGTGTGGGGAGGGTTAGATGCTTTAGACCGACTGTGGGGCTACCTAAATTGGCACACTTTGGATTTTTTAGAGCATTTCAGCTTGTCAATAAGAACTGCTAATGACAAGAACCTGACTTTAAATTGCTGCTTTCTAGGGTGGAGGCATGATTTCAGGACTGCAGTGAGGTTTTCCTAAAACTCCACTTATTCAAAGAGGCAAGAGTTACCTTTGCTTTTGAAGCTGAAATGGAAGAGAAATAGGCAAACTCCTTTGGTTCCTTAGTGCAGAATTTATTTCTGTGAACCGCCCTGTTTCAGTTGCCCTTTTATAAAAATTTTAACCCTATTGCTTCTCTTCATGGAGTTCTACTGGTTATTCTGGAGCTTGTTCTGAGAGATGAGTTGGTAGTGTAAGAAATTGCAAAAAAAATAAATGGCAAGATTTACAAGGGCAGAAATAGAGTACGAATCAACATGGTTCTATAGCCAAGCAACTAAAGGTGGGAACCATATTCAATCTGTTACAACTTTTGCAGCTTGTCCAGTGATTCTTGATTACACTTGAATTTATGTTACCCACACTGAAAAAAATATTTTAGCGTGTTTATATTTAAGAAAGTTGCAATTTTAAACTAGTGCACAGCATTATAATTCTGTGTTTCTTCGCGGTTGTAGCCCATGGTGTAAATCTGTGCTACAAACTCGACCAATCTGTTGTACATACGACAGATGGACTTGGTTGGCTTTGGACTCAGTTGTGGCTTTGCCCCAAGCAAAGAACTGCTGCTTTGCTGTCCCAGACAAAGACTGCAGCACAAAAGATTAAGAATTCACAATCTGCCTTCCATGCTGTGCCCCATTCTAAGGAAAGTACCCATCACCAGGCCAATATCTCTCTGGCTATTTTCACCCCTTACATATGGGCCAGAGCTAAGGACTCACTCCTGTCATGTTGCTTTTCTCATTGCACCGCTTTTTTGGTAGTCAGGCAGAGGAGAGAGAAGATGAGTGAGAATATTCTTGTTCTCCCTATGATCTGACTCATGGCCAGACCAAACTACATTTTAACCAATTTCTTGAGGATGTTTGAATAAATTCAGTATGAAGTGCATTTCATTTACTGCAAATAAAGTATCAACATTTTTAAGGTTTCAGAAGATTTCCGTTTGAAAGCTCTCAAACAATACTTTAGTCACATTGAATAAGACGTGGAGGACCATCTGCTATTAAAGCCCAGAATCTTGACATAAAATCTTGACTACTTTTCTGGTGTTGCTACAGATTTCTTATTTGTCCTTGGGCAAATTATCTGTTCTTGGTGTCTGGGAAAAATATTAGTGAATTTGTTCCTCTCTAAAATGAAAAGCTTTCTTTTTCTGGTGTTAATCACCTGATCAGATTTCGGAACTTCGCTGTTACAACCTGGGGGTCTTTAGCTTTATGCCCTTATATTTCAGAGAGAACCTACCCCCCCCCCTCCTCCCCCCAGGATTTCTGTGGAGATCTTTAAATCAAACAGAAAAGCGCACCCCGGCATTTTACAGCCAAGCTACAGTCACTCTGTTCACAGTCCAAGCCAGCAGGGAGCCATGCAAATGCAGATATTTTAGCACTGATCCTGTGCCAATATATACCCTCCTTCTCAGTAGGCTTTTGGTCGTCTTGTAGTGTACCAAAGAAAGCTTGCGTCTGTTCAGATCATGGGTAGATCAAGTTCCTGCCTACCCACAAAATACACATGCCCAAGAGCCTTAGTGGACTAAATGTAGGGGCATCTCTTTTTGAAGGCAAGAAATGCCACCTCTCAAGCACAACAGTAGGGTTAAGATACTGTTTAGCACAGTTCACCAGCAACGGTCAAAGCCACTATGAACTGGCAAGGTGTCACAGGGAAGATTCATGAATACATACTATTTCTTACCCTGTTTTTCTGAACATCTGTTATGGCCACTGCTGAAGACAGCATATTTCATTAAACAGACCTTTGGTGTGACCTAGCATGTCAACTATCTTACAGTTGTAAGTAACCAAGACAAATTATATACCTCTTGGTATACTTTTAACCGCCTCCCCACCTTCCCAGGTTCCTTGCTGATGCTGGTATTTTCTGCTTGAATGAATTTACATGATGAAGACATAAAATTCTCTAGAAACATTTTTAGTCTAGAAGCTGTTTTCAGAATGTTTAAGAAAGGGCCTTCAAAAGGTTGGGCCTAGTAATTTCTAAACATCTCTTTTAAAAGGAAAAAGAGGAGTTGTGTTATTTCTCCCTTGATGTGGACAATTAACTCTGAAATGCTGGGGAGTGGGAGGAAAAAGACAGTGAGAATTTTTGCAGTTTGCCAATAGAAGACAGACCATGCTTAGATTTGCAGTTCAGAATGTAAATGAGGCAAATATATGTAATACAAAATTAGTATTTATCTTTCCAATCAAGTAAATAATTTTCACCCATAGAGTATGAGAGTGACTGCAAGATGTCCCAAGATGTCCCTAGATGAAATGTACCATTGGATCCCACAGTAAACAACACAGTTAATTAATACTGTCTATATAATTACACAACCCTTTCAACTCTAGATGCATTACTACACCAGAATATCACTCAAAGTAATCCTATAGCTACATGTGAAGTATTAATCGCTCAAGAAATATAAATAAATCTCTTTTACACTAGTTAGTACTATCTCAAGCGAATAAGTTTTATATTTTTAACCAACGACAAAACAAACTAAAGCTAATTACTTTATGCTTGATGCTTTCAGTCAAAAGCAGGTTTTTTATACCTGAGAACAGATATAATAAGCCTGCTGCCCGAAAAAAGAAATAGGGCTATTACCCCAAAGAAGAAACAAGCTTTAAAATGTATTAGAAGTTACAAATGGCACATTTATGAATAAACTATTTGCTTTATTAAATGGTTAGTTTCTGAAGTTCTACAGCTTCTCAAGAGTTTCTCTGTAATTTTATATTTCTCTTTGGTGCCATTTCAGAAAGTAATTAAATACGTCTCTAATCAGGCAAGCTATATAAGCCCATACTTGACATAAGGAGATGTGCTTTGCAATAGAAGATCAAGACTGAGCGAAATATTCGTACACTTCATACATGGCTGCTGTATTTTCAGTGTTTGAATTTTCAGGCATAGGCTCATAATTTAGTAATCCCTGGGTTGTTGGTCCTTGTGGGTATGTCTCAGTTCACAAATGGTAACTTATTTTCTTAGCACTATACTCTGCTTTCCTTACGGCCCTTTTAAAGAGTGTCACACCTGTGGAATAATTACTAAAATGATCAATGATACAGCATTGTTCACACATTAAGGAAAGGTATAAAATCAAAAGGTTTCTAGGGTAGAATACAGCCGCAGGTGGTATGAGAAGAGGCCGCTACATCTGTGATTCCCTGTACACTGTTGCGTGCAGAGCAACACGGGGAGTGGAGTTCGGTGGAGACTCCAAGGCCAAACCCTGTGATAATCCAGCAAATATGGGAACGAGATGGCACCATGGAACTCTAAAAAGAAAAACAGTGCGGAGGATGGAGCAGAGTGGAGACACCGCGGCCAAACTCTGATAAAATGGGAACTTGAGGGCCAAATGGAACCCTTGAAGGTCTTATGGAATGATAAGCTGCCTAATTGTTACCCTGAGCCAATGATCTGTCATTTTTTGACAAAATGCTATCCTTTGGGTGGAATTTGCGCATTATAATGTCATTGTAATGCCAAAACACACCTCCATCCCAAAAACTACCCGCCTCCAAGGTGCGACCGCTCCTCCTTGAGTCTGCGCCCTGAATTTTTCATAAACTATACCTTTAAGTGAGAAGCGAGAAAATTTTACACCAGTCATAATGAAAGTATTTATGACTAGAGTCACTCAAACTCCACCTTGAAGATAAAAAATAGTATAAAAATAGCCCAAGAAAGGGGGGATATTAGGGAAGACACCATCGTGAACAAGTTGAGGAGGACTCCATCAAAGACTGCCTTGACTTCTGCGATGAGTCGGCGGGCTGAGCCTCTCTTCCCCCCCCATAAGGAAGCTGTGGGTAAGATTCGAACACTTGGCTATACCAAGTGCTTCCCCGGGAAACTTAGAAATCTCTGTAGAGTTGTTTTATAACTTAGTGCATTTGTAACCAAGCAATATTACTAACATCTTCAGTACTCGCACGTGCTTTGCAGACAGTCACTATCACCAGCAATCCAAAAGAATTTGTGTATCTGTTGCTTAAATAAACTGCACTGTGTAGGCAGCTAGTCATTTGGGTTCCTCATTGAATGCGACCAAAGAGTGGCCGTGCTAGTTCATGAGCATGACTGGGCTGAAGGTGTAGTCTGCTATTAGTGTATTCAGAACCGTAACTGTTTAAAATATATATTAACGCGCCTGGACTGATAGTGGTGAATTGGGCATCACTTAGAATTTAAACCTAGCCGCACCTAGCCTCCCACCTAGGTGAGGAGTGTTAGAACACAAGGGGGTTTATTTTCTGCCAAAACTACTTTGCCCTTTAACTCAACAATACCCCATCAACAAGTATATATAGACCTAGGATGTAGATCGTCACAACTCATGCAGCGTCACATCCAGTGGTAAGTTCTCATAATCACTAGCTTAAAATGGAGCTTATTTCTTCATTCAGTTCATTATGATACTCTCAAACATAAAGATGGAAGGAAGAAAAAAAAAAAAAGAATGCCAAGTTAATAGCGTTTGCTTCAGATTTGTTCATTTAAACTGAATTGCAGAAACTGCACAGTGTGAAAGTATTTTTCTTAAGAGTTCATTATTTCCAGCAGCAGGTTTTGCCTTTCCTATATGAATACAGTAAAGCAACTCTGAAATGTACATCTATATCTATATATACACCTGCTAGTGCATATTGTAAATATGGTGTGAGGAGGCTTTTATTTCATTGAATTTCTATTCTTTCTTTCCTTTGAAAACTTCTTCATAATTCTAATGTGCTTGGTACATTGCAGATAAATCACTTTTCTTCTGCTTTCTGAACTGTTATATTTATGTAAATAATAGTTCCATTCTCTGACAAGGGATCAAAGGTTTCAGCGCTATCAGAAACTATATTTTGTATATCCATGGGAAGTAGTGAGATATAATAGCTAGTATGCTAATGGTAGTAGCTAAGTAAATAATAGGGGCTTTTCTTTAGTGTACCTCCAGTTCAGAATATACTAAAAATAATTTACACAACTGAAGGGGAAGAAATATTCCTTAGGACTTTTGAAAAGTGAATTATTGTCGTATATTTGCAAATTCCAATTTCATAAAGGTTAAAAATCAAAGGAAATTTCAATACAGTAAGTTCTTTAAGAACATGGACTGAAAAATTTCACATAGCACCATTATTGCTGAATCTCTGATGTCACATCCCTAAAACAAATTAACTCAGAGTTGGACTGCTTTTTTTTTTATGGGGCCTGGGCCTACTTCCTCTAATAGTCCTGGTCAGAGTAAAAATAATTATCGGGTGTAGTAGTGTCCTACAACATCTGGTCCTGATGAAACTGTCCCTGCTGACCTCAGAGAAAGTTAGCAGCTCCTGGGTTTCCAGGGAGTTCAATAGGTCACGATGTTGAGGATACCGCTGGGATGATGGCCAGTCATTCAGGGGCACAAAATGCCATCCTGTAGCCAGGGACGGCAATAAATTCCTGTACCTGAAGAGAGTTCATAGTCTGACTGAAGTGGCCATGCAGCTCTCCAGGTAACACCATGAAGGACCTGCAACTGGACCACAAGTCTGTGGTCTAAGCCCACAATATGAGAGAAAAAAACATTTCTGCATACAACCAGGTGCCCATATGGTGGATATTAGATAGATATGAGAATCTGACATCTGAACACGTGTGGGATCTGGAATACCTGCCTGTTACAGCAGGCAGGATGACAGATGGCTTTGTACATCTCTCTCATGCCTCATACTTCAACACTCATGCTTCAAAGAGTGGATGGAACATGTGTGTACCAGAACAGATTGAAGGATGTAGGATGCTACTACATGTACAGGCAAAATACCGCCTCTCTTAGGGCACCAGAGATTGGTTTCTTACCCTGAAGAGTTTCATCAGGAAACAGAGAGCTGCTCTGTAAGGAAGGGCAAGCCAGGAGGATGACAGCCCTCATCCTCAGTGTGCAGTCCCTGAATAATATTGTGAAGCTTCCAGGAGACCATAGGTCTCTTTCTCCATTCAAGGGAGGGAGATCGTACTGTGAATAGGACAGATGATGCCGTTTGAGAGAACTGCGGCTTTGCTTGGCTCCTTGCTTCTTGATTGTGGATGGTGGCATGGGGGCCCTTTTCTTACCTTACCTGACTCAACAGGCAATGCATTTGTCAGCAGTGCTGGAGTTGTCACTGCAGGTCTGCAGTAAACACCTTCAAATGGAGTGCACAAGGTAAGTCACGGGGGCAGGGTTTGTGGGGCGGTAGCTTATGTGCAAACTAAGAGGGCCTATGTGAGGTGCAAATGCATTTACAACACCCAGGGCAAGAGCACCCTTCTGTTCATGTGTGCTAAGGATGCAGTAACTGAACTCCCAACGGACATGGAGCCTTCTCCAATTTGATCACAAACATGTGTACCGGATGGCTTTGGGTCGCAAGGAAATGCCCAGGCACAGGTACAGAACGCAACACAGAAATCACCTCTCTCACTAGTTGTATCTTGGATCCTGCCTGTTAATGTAGAGTTGACCTGACGACTGAACTAAACATCCAAACAGGTGTGCATCACTCGTACTTAGCCAGGAGCAGAGGGCACATCATTCCCACATGAAGGCATAGAGCTTCAAGGAAGAAGGAGAAGCCGTTTTGGGGAAAATCCTTCGATTTTTAGCTTAGGAGGTTGTTTTGGGATAACATGGCACTGAACTGGTGTAAGTACAGACATGCCTCAGGGTTTTATTTTCTTAGAGTTAAATCACAGAGGCAGATGAATACAAACTGGTCCCAAAGAGGGGGGTGACAGGCTAGCTGTGGAGGGCAGAGCTTTTGAAGATCTTGTTTTATGCTGCTTTTGGTTATAGGAGGACAGAGCTGGTGTTTTCTGGGGTCTGGAGAAAGATGGGAGGTTTTTTAGAAGTAAATAATGTACGTAGTCATTGCTACTTTCCAAAAGAAGATAAAACAGGGATAGTATGAAACAAAGAGTGTAAGGAAAGAAAACACTGAGTGGAAAAAGAAGCAGATAAAGATAACGGACGATGGGGAAACGGAAAGAGGAATGGAAGATGGGAAGATGGAAATTGTCTGAGAGGACATAAAAATAAACAAAGATACAAAAATGTAAACTGAAAATCAAAGATGTTTAAAGGCTACCTTTCTAGTCAACATTTAAAAGGCTTTTGAATTAATTAATGTTTGAAATTATTTGCTGCAGAGAGCTATCTAGAGGAACATGGTTGGTAGAACATTTACTGGTGTTTATAGTTTTGTACAACAGCCATTTGACTTCTTTTATAATGGAGTAATTAAATTACTGCACACATTAGTGCCACAGTACACTGTGAAATTGGGAGCATCTCCTAGTCCTGGCCTGGTATCTTGACATGTTTAGCATTTTGGAAAGTAGTATTAAAGACCAATTGAAATGTTCTCTGAGGAGATCATAGGAAGAAATCATAGGAGAGCAAACCTTTTAATACCTTCAATATTTTTCAATACTTTTCCCAAAGGCACATATTAAAAGATGGGTGTGTCTCTCAATATTCTTTACAGAACTAAGAAATTTGGAGTTCACAAATATTGTTGGAGACTTAATTGTTGTATTTCTAATTGGTTTGAAAGAATAATTATTATTTAACCAATAAAATGAACTGAAGATAGCTCACTTTTTGGCACTGGAGCTAGATAGTTTGTCAGTAGAAAATGATTCATACTGAAGTATAGCATCATGTATTAAAACTATAAATCAAAACAGCTATCTAATGTTGCAGACCTATAGCCAGTTCTTTGAAACAATCATGTATTTAACTTTGTGTATGCAAATAGACTGGTGGACTGATCCATTAGTGGTATTAGGCATGTGTAAAAGTCTTTGCAGATTTGGAGTTTAATCATTTCCCAGTATTTGTCTTTGAATTTAAGCTTGTTGTCTAGACAACACAAGTTCAGACAGCTCTAAACTGCTATAATCTTCTTACATTTATTCGACAAATGTCTGAAGCAAACATTTTGAGAAAAATTTTAAAAAGCTCTGTCTTGAGACTTTGTACTTCAAAGCAAATCATTAATCTTTTAGCACAAAACCAAGAAAAAATTATGTATCTCATATCTTCCATTTTAAAAGCTCTGCAAAATAGCTGTAAGTAATAATTTGCAAATGCTAGGTTTGGGTCCTTCAACTGCTTTATGCTTATGTTGACCTTATGCATGTGAGTATTTGTATAAATATGTGCAGAGTCAAGGTGATTCATAAGAATTTAAAAGTATTTGGCACTCTACTGTCTATGTAGCTGTCTCCTTAAAGCAACTACATGTTGTATGACCTTTTGCATAATGCCAGTACTGAAAGAGTTGTTTGCTTTGTTTTGAATGCTAAAATGGTGTAGACGTTTTCAAAATACCTTGTTGATTGACAAGGAAAAATTATATTCTGTAACTTGAGTAGAGGTGGCTGGATCAGGCCAGTAGCTCTTTAAATCTGTGTTATTTCTAAAAAAACAAAACGAATGAAAAAATCAAAACCAAACACACATCAAAACCCAGTTAAATGTGTGGGTGAAATACCATAAACATTTTAGGTAGTATTACAAAATACCCTTTTTGATAAACTGAGAACTACTTTTCACCATACAGGGCACTATTGCATTAGGAGTCTAGATGCTGAAGGTACCACTTTTTAAAATGTCAGGTGAATTAGAAGCACAGTTTTGAAGCTACTATGTGAAACTCCCACTTTGCTTCATACATTAAACTATTCTCTTGACGACTAAATCAGCAGGATCACCTAGGACAAACAAATACGTGAGCTTCAGATTGTTTTCAAAATAAAGATGTATCCACAAGTTATTGGACAGATAATTTTACATATTTTCAATTAAGTAAGCTGGATAGCCAAAGCCTTTTTAGTCCATTTATGAGTCAGACAGAAGTGGATACACAGAAGCAATTAATTTTGACAACAAACCCTAAGCTTTTTATCTCAGTATTCTATAATGCGTTCCAAGTACTAAACAGCTCAAATACAAAAATGTCAAGTAGTGGGACTAGTTTGAAATACAAATATGAAGTCTGACTTGCCTTAAGCAGTTGGCACTGGATAACATGATGCGCAAACAGTTTCTCAGGAAGAAATGCATTCAAACGCGATTTTTCATCATATGCACGATACATTTCCATAGCAGTGCATTCTGAAGGTGTGCTCTGATTCTGCATGCCACCTGACTGACACATGGGCACCCTTTTCCAATTCTTCAGTTGAATGTTTGGAGATCTCGAACTCTTGCTCCCACAATGTCAGATGTCTTTACAGACATTCTTAAAGAAAAAGTAGTTCAATTTTATGTTGAAATGGGCACTGCTTTCCTGCCTCTCCCCTCACCCCCTTTTTAAGAAAGGAATACATTAACTCTGAGTTGCTGTCTGCAGTTCCAAATGAACAAACCTTTGGTTTTTTTTCATTATTTATAATTCCTTTGACGTTTTCCCTTTAGCAACAGTCACAGATTTTTTTGGTGGGCTTAATTTTTACAAATTCAAAGCTATTACAGTGGCATTTTTTATCTTGTGTGACGTCTGCATGCTTCCTTGCTAAATACTTTCTCTTGAACTTAGTGCAGTCTTTAAAGCATAACTGTGCATCATCACAGTTAACAATGACTCGAGACTACTCCATGATGTAAATTAAGACTTAAATACAGAAAATGTTTATCTGCAGCAAACTATTGCTTTAGTAGACTGGTCTTAACAGAAGCTTCTTTAGCTTGCTATGTAGATGATGGCACTGTTTCTACAAATTAACCTGTGAAAGCAGCAGAGATCCAAGGCTAATTAGATACAAACATTGAGCCCACTTGAAAATCTAATCCCTTATCTGTTTTTTTTTTTCACTGTAATTGATGCAAGAATCACATAACACTATTATAAAGGGGTTTGTGCATCTGTTGGCCTTTCAGAGCTTTTCCATGAATAAGATTCCTTTATTTTAATCAGTTAGGCTCCTTCCTTATAGTCACTTTTAAAAACTTGACACTGGTGTAACTTTTCTTCTTTGCTCATAAATTCATTCATGCCTTGGGAGATGAAGAATGTGTTTCCACAGAAGTTTTTTTCCAAAACGGAGTGAAAGAGCAGTTCTCTGGGTAAAGAAAAGGTAGCAAAGAGGTATCGATTCAACGTCATGATGCTTTCCATAGGTGTCTAGGAGTTTTCTCAGTCCTTACTTTTGTTTTATGATCCTGCACAGATGCAGAAGTTACAAAATCCCCATTTTTGGCAAAAGAAGCTTTTTCTTCTAAAGCTCTGATGTTGCTGAAGAATGCCCAAGCTGCCACTGTCTCCCCAGAGATGTACCTTGGAAGTCCTTTGTTGCATGTTCAGAGACACAAAAACTTGCTGGTGTTATTTTTCTCATTTGTAAAATACCTGTCAATATCCATGAGGATTATTTCAGTCTTCATCAAAAAGCACTACCAGGTAAGAAAGTGCCTTTCAGCATGAAAAGTGTGGTATGCATCTCCAGGAATAGTTCAGCTGTGAAGTTACTGAACTCTTCAGATCTATTCGGCACACAACCAAGATTATGTCTTCATACAGGCTGCTTGCTTTCTTGATTGTCCTATTTCTTGATTGCTTCACATTGAAAAAGAGTCATGACCTTGCTAGTCATTTACATCCTTGATATTTTTTCATGATTTACTGACTTCAAATTAGAGCTGAAGGCTTTCAACGTACATGACAAAGCTGTAGCCTTCAGCAAAAAGTTTCAACGCTGAATTTGTCAAGTAAGAGAAAACAACTTTGACACATTTAGACCCCCTGACCTTTTATGGATGAAAATGAGCAAACACTCAAAAGTCTGATGTAAAAGACTACAGAGGGGAGTACCTGATAGGTCTCGGTCGTCAGTTTAGCCAATATACCTCTGAAATGAACAAGGGGAATGACAAAGCCATTTGCAGACATCTGCAATTCCAGTTTCCAATTTAAGGACACATAGAAATTATACAGATCATCTTGAGACGGTGAAAGGAAACAGGAATTTGTGCAGGAACCTACCAAATGATAAAAGAACAAGCAGCCTGGCCAGGCATAATCCGTTCATGATGTTTACTATCAAAATAAAAATGAATTGTCTGCATAAATGAAAGACATATGGACCCTATCAAGCCTTTACCTGCTTGATACCAAAAAGTAGTTTTCACAATTTTGTTAGAACTAAAGGAAAAAAATTGTAAATTCACAAAATTTTAGCTGCCTTTATTCTTTTTTAGGCTTTAGGCACAAGTCTGGTATTCATATTAGTAGGCTTAAATTTGCTATATGGTAAATATAAAATTTATGAAATTTATGACAGAATTTGCAGCTGGCACCGATGAATTTTAAGGAGACCACAACTTGGAAAGCCTCTAGTCCTGTAAATGGAGATCGTCAAGGCATTTTACCCTCAGGGCCCAAGTCTGGGGACCAATAACCTGGGATGCTCTGGCATATATCCATCCCAGTTCAGAACCACACCAAATAAATACATGATAACACCTGACTGTGCTCACTCGACTCACTTGAAAATAGCTTAAATAATAGGACTGGAGGAAAAGTTTGCCATGGTTACCATGTTCAAACAGGGAATACTGTGCAAAATGGTCACTATGTTTGACAGTGGCTTCACAGCAGAGGAAGACATTAGTGTTTACAGCAAAGCTACCTCCCAGGCAAAGCCTGTGGCATTAGGATTCAATAAAGAAACAAAAGAAGGTACCAGTCAATTAATTTAGGCACAGTGTAAGAGGTTGAGAAGGGCACAGATCAAAAGAGAAAAGTGGTACAGGTGTGTGATATATTGAAAGTGAGGACTTACTGTACATTTGTAGCTCCTATTGTGCCAAGTGATTCTATTATTGCTATTGAATATAGTGCCATGATGAGGAGGAAATCTACTCAAATGTGCGAGAAGGGCATCTGCTCAGAATTTTGGCTCCTAAAATGACAGTCTGGGAGAGTCTGAGAGACCTCCCAGGAGCATTTGTGCCACACAAAGCTGATGTTTTGTATTTACATCACAGGCTGTTTTGCCCTGAGAGTTTTCTGTGTTGTTTTTAATGAAGAGAACAGACAAAAGCAGCACTGTAAGTCAAATTCCCCTGAAGACAATGTAACTAGGCCAGCTGACACACTGAGGCTTTGCTGAATAGAGACAAGCGCTGCTCATTCCCCTTGCCACACTAAAAGCTGTGTCAAATACCTAAAAGCTTTGTAATGCCCATGCAGCCTTAATTTAGCTCAATTCTGTGCATTCGTGTTTGAGACAGAAACTTCAGAAGTTCCAGCTGCTGGAACACAACATCTACTTCATCTGCAAACTGTGGTTTAGTTTTCCCCGAAAGCTCAAAACTTCATGACATTTGGTGTAATTTCAAAGAAATAACTAGATCCACTTTCCTCATACAAACGTCTTCTCATCCTGCCTGCAAAATGTCCAGTCCACAGTCCTAACCCTGCAGTTGCTAGACCCCTTCCGAGGAAAGTGGGAGCAAATGGGGAGAAATGTTTGAGAACTTGAACTGCAGACGGGCTGCGAAGGCTCTCCTGTGTGTGTGCATGTATGTGTGTGTGTGCACATATGCATTTCTATCTCAGCTGTTCAGAACTGATTAATGAGTTTTTCCAGCTACCAGACAGAATTTTTATTGCAGGACTAAAGTTTCTGGTTCAGTTCTGTAGGGAACAGAGTGCGTTGCTGAGACCAGCCAGGGTGAATGCAGCAGACTACAGCAAGGAGTGCACCCCACTGAGTTCACTCTAGGCATTTGCTAAAAAGCATGTATTGTAGAAATAGAAATGTACTTTCCGGTCTCCCGGGTTCTGGTTAAATTCTTAAGGGGAAGAATTGTGTTCCCATTGTGGTTTCTGTCAGCCTGTTTCAAGAACATGCAATCGATTCAGAGCAGGAATTCTGAAGCTAACTCCTTAATTCCAAGGGGGCAACTCTTAGAGGGGTCGTGGCAGCCCCTTGCATACCCTAAGTTGTTCAATAGGTATGAACGTGAGCAAGATGCTGATTTACAATTGCGTCACATTTGGTATCAAATATACCGTAATCCTGAATGTTGCCCTCAAGTTTTCATGGCCTGGCTTGTGCCAAGCCACGTGATCAGAAGTCCCCAGCTGACCCCAGCTCTACACGTAGAAGTTTTGCTGACAGCTGCAGAATCTGGTGTAAAAGCCCTGGATAGACCGTAAGCAATCAAAGACAGTGTGTATAGCCAATGAAACTGGAAAAAGTGATTTGGTTCTGTGGCGGTGAACTAACAGTGTGGTATAGAAAAGAATCAATACTAAAATTCCCTGTATCTGTTTACGTACATACTATTGCAGAGAGGACATGCTTTACTAACGTTCCTGGAAGCAAGGAGCAAGGGATTTAAGTTGCAAAAGGGAACTGTACATTCAAAATGCATATTAAAAAATATGGGAAATTTTCTCCTAAAGGCCTTGTGACAGAGCTATAAATACAAATAACAGCAGCAGGTTAGATGCATTTTAGAGTCTAGAGTCTTGCTCTGCTATGCCTCAACCAAACAACTTTAAACACTGTTCTTATTTTTTTCTTTCTTTGTACCTATGTTAAGTCTGGAGTTTTTACTATTATTAAGAATTGTATTTTTTAGATAATGTAGACTTTTTTTTAGCATATTTTTTGTTGTACATAAGTGATCTATCAAGTGTACTAGGTTTCACAACATACCTTAACATTCCACTTTTTTTGTGTAAGCTACTATTTATTTCCTTTTTCATCAAGGTCTATTTTACAATCTCTCATAATAGTCTTACAATTTTCTT
This sequence comes from Anarhynchus alexandrinus, assembly GCA_008711295.1. Classification (NCBI taxonomy): domain Eukaryota; kingdom Metazoa; phylum Chordata; class Aves; order Charadriiformes; family Charadriidae; genus Anarhynchus; species Anarhynchus alexandrinus. The sequence goes on along the minus strand of VUYV01000061.1, from coordinate 3,605,251 downwards.
CATTACCAGAATCTATTTGATATCATAGAGCTTGTGTTCCAGTAAAGCAGTTTAGCAGAGAAAAACAGCATTATTAACCTCTGACCATTGTGTAACACTAGAGTAGCAATGATTTTTGTAGTTGTATTAGTCTAATTTATTTTTACAGTAATGGAATTCTTAAATTTTCTCACTAGCAGAGGGTAAGACCTATGTTAACATTCAGTCGGAGATTTTTTAAGAAATAAAGGATAAATTTAGGCTCTGACATATCTTAGGACATTCCAATTCATACACAATATTCACAGCAGTCAAAAATAGCTCCCTTGGAGTACAACGGGAGGAGCTCCACAGCAGCTGTCAGTATGACATAGCCTACATGGGCTTGGACAAGGTGACTGTTCATCACCTCCAGCCCTGAGCATATTAAGACTCCTGCCATTGAGACACATTCAACTTCAATAGGTGACAGCACACCTCTGGTATGTCGACAGAAAAGCGTAAGTATTATGTAGAGATCTTTCTGGGATTGGCATGGATTATATTTTGTACTAATAAGCATCTATTATTTTTAAAGAGAGAAATTGCTGGGAATAACTCTTAGCAAAACAGAAAAAAAAGGATTAGAAAGGACAATAATTTGATCGTAACAAGAAAATGACTGAGAATTGGACGTTTCCCTTTGACAGAATAATCACTGGTGGTGAGGGGATTAGAATAATGAGGCACAGCAGTGTGAACTACCCTGACTTCCAACAAGGTTGCGATACTTCCCTCCATGACAGTAGAAAAGCACAGGCATAAAATCACTACACTGTTGAGCAGCAATACTGAGAGATCGGTTATCGAGAGCACCCTGACAAAGCAGGGCGATACCTCAAGGGCAATGCCCCAGGGGTACACAGGGGCTCAGGTTCTATTCAGAATACTGATAAGCAGCTCCGCTTAACACAAAGTATATAGTTATTTTAGCAATTAGGAAGCTTGTGATGAAAACCTCGGCCTGGACCTCAGAACAAGATGAAACACAGAAAGATTTGCAAAATTAAATGCTTAGATTAGGTAACTGACCCTCAGAAAGAGAAGCTAGTGAAGCAGTAGTACCACAGGGGAAAATTATGTTGATATTTGTAGATAAATAATTAACATCATCCAACAGTGTAATATTATTGCACAGAAAGCAGATTTTATTCTAAGGTGTGCTAATTGAGCTGTCATATGAAAGATACATCTGAAAATGCCAGAGATCAGGAAAAAATCATCTTGTTATAACAACTCTGGCTTTGTTCAGTATTGCAGTTGAAGAAGGGAGCCTTCTGTTCTGTGAAAACATTTTTTCCCCTGGTGTGCAAGGGAACTAACACTACACAATATACTGAAAATGTATGGAAAAATGTACAGTCAAGATAATCTGAACTTTTCCTAATGGGGAAATGCTTACTTCAGTAGGATACGACCACAGGAGGTCCACCTTATTTGCAAGGTCTGGACGACATTTGTTATTCAAGCAACAGCACTATTTTCGTGGGAGAAGTCACTCTGTGTAACAAGGACTGTACTATGGTTCACAACAGTCACTTTCCCAGAGGGGTACACAGCAGTGATGTTTTTAATACCATATACATCATCATCACAATGCATTAAATAGCTAGTGACAGACTGTTTTGTCAATAGAGAGATTGTTTATAAATAGGACAGCTGGAAGCTGACTGTTATTGAGTCAGAAGTCACAGAAAACTTCATAGTGAAAGGAAGAATTAGAGTCCTTGGCTCTTAATTTAGCCCTTATTCATGAGCTTCATCCTAAATTGTCTTAAAAATGGAACTTAAAAATCAAATGTAGTTGTTAGTAGGCATCTCATTTCAAGCTGCAAATAAACTATATCAGACTAAAACAACAAGGTTGCAGTTTAGGCGTAGTGTGAAAAATAGGCCATGATACAGAAAGCCTGGTTATTTTTAAATACTTTCAGATGACACAGAATGTTAATTGAATGAGCGTTTTGCTGCACATAATTGACAGGGCTCTTTCAGCATAATAAAAATAAAGCATTGGAGAGCCCCATGGAATGACCCCCTCTGGAGAACTGACCCAGCTTTTAAGAAATCTCTTTGGGGGTTCTTGGTAATCAGTGGAAAGGGGCCTTTAGAGAACCATTTCTCTCCTTTTAGCCACTGACAGCCTAAATGTCACAGATGCTTCAGCAAAGCGTACAGAGAGTTATGCCAGTATCTACCAGGCTTTCCCAATAGGAGCTAAGCACCTGGATGAGGACTGTTTCACTTTCTCAGTCCTAGAGAGAGTTACGTCGCTCACTCGCTGGTCGGAACGTGATCTTAAATCTTACCTCTTGCGAGTAATGACAACATAGCTGTTATAACTAATATCTCCATAAATCACAGTCAGACAAGCCTACTTTTGCATCAGGTCAGTTGTCTTTCAATGGACAGTCCAGCACTTGTGGGATATCTGACATGTTGCTATGTACACAAATGTGCATGAGCATTATTATGTATACAGCTAAACTGAAGATACTAACTAAGGTAAGGGCCAGTGATAAACAAATCGAGCCTGAGGGCTGTCTCCCCTCTCAGCTGCACAACAGGCAATGAAATAAAAAAAAATTATTCTTATCCTTCATCAGGAGTAGGGGACAAAGTGTTCATTGTTTTGCTCATTTTGCATGCTGTTGGAAAGGAGAAGGTGTCTTCCTAAACAAGAGATTTGATGGAGATGAATTTTCCAACATGCTGTTTGCTCTCTGCATTTAACAGGATTAGGAATCCCAGTGCCTCAGTGGACCTCCTCCATTCTCTGTGTGGTTGCAGGAAACAGTGATGTGAGAAAAGGCTCAGGAATCCTTGTAGGACTTGAGGTATGTGTCAAAAAAAGTTTAGGATTCCTTTCTGTTAGCCTCATAGCCATGTTCACAAAACACAGGTACCATTTTAGAAGTTGTGCTTATTTCCTTTATCCAGATATAATCCTGCTTCTCCTGTAGTGTAGGTACTTTGCCTCGTCTGCAAGGATGGCCCCCAATTTTAAGGGCAGTTAGTCCCTTAGAAGTATTAACTTCATGATCGCTACAGAGATTATGCCAGAGCTATGTATGTTCCTTTTATTAAACTAATAGTTTCTTTAGTGATTGTAAGGACCTAGTACAGCTGGAACAAGTACTTAATTGAAAATACACTTCCTGATTAGAGGTGCTCATTAGTACACAGGAGTCTTAAGTGTAATGTATGCTGAAGCCAAGCAAGGTTGTCGTGTTTTGTGGTTTGTATTTTTTTTTTAAATGTGTCTTTTAAGTATCGTAGCTGTCACAGGGTCTAGTTTCTCTCAGGATTATGAACTGCATTCCTACAGCTCGTTTGTCACAACAGTGCCCATGCTCATGCCAAACAGATCCGAAGTAATCTGTGCTGTAAGTAACAGACTGCACAGCTGAGGCTATCCCTGCGGCAGTAGTCAGTCTGCTGCGTACAGGTATCACAAATTACTTTGCACTTCCTTCACAGTCTTCTGTCAAAACACTTGTGATATTGGATATTCTTTTTAAAGCCCCACTTCATTAAGTGGTTAATAATCTTGTAAAAACAAAACTGCTGTCTTCATAGCTGTAAAGACTGCAAATGTTGTACTACTCAGGAACTGCTGCAGGAACTAGTAGAGAGAACCCTAAAATACAATGCAATATATTTATTATTCAGTTTCGTGATTTTTGATAGATGTGTACTGATGACACCTTTAAATGGAATATTCACACTCTCTAAAGCCAATATATTTGCATATATTACTAATTCCCAACAGATGTCTGCAAGTTTGATGGAATGAAAGAATAAAGTGTATATTTAGTTTGGAGTAAATGTAAAATGTTTGTACATCCATTTGCACTTCAAAGAGAAAGGTGAGGTTCTTTTGCTATTTGAAAACAACCAGTTATTAATGTTTGTAGATTTTCCAATGCCTTATTCAGTTGTCCCATGAAAGAGGCCATCTGCTTTTGCAAATGATATTTAGCTCTGTGCCTGAACACGTGAAAAGGAGAGTGAAAGAGGGAGGGAAAAGACTCTTTCCTTCCCTCTCCCTCTCTCCCTTCCTCCCTCCCTCTTGTCCTCTCTCCCTCTCTCTTTTGTGCTGCTTTCCAACACATCAGGCTCAGCAGTGGTATGACAGCAGTGCATACTGGTTACCAAAAGAGAGAGTGAACAGAGAGGTTGTGTCAGCACAGGAGCACAGGGATGTAAAACTTACAATACACTGATAACTTCAAGAAAGCTGAAATGACACCTGGAGAAGGAAGCACTACTAAATGTGAAGGCTTGTCAACAACTTATCCACAAACTAACAGTTGGTATGACCACCTAATAAGATGCTTAGCATACGCTCTCTTCCTCACACATTTATATTAAGCATATACGATCAGTTGCTTAAAAATTATGTTTTGCCCATAGTAAAAGGCATTGCATGGCTCTACTGCTCAGGAAGGGGGCCTGGGTAGCCACTTTCTCTGCTCTAGATCTTCACTGATACAATTCTAAGTAATGCGTCATGGGGAAAAGGGAGGCTGCCATCTTCCCGTTAGGTGTGCCTGCAGTGGTGGACATTCTTGTCAAGCTCTTGTGCATCGCTTTCCCTAGCCAGACTGTGGCTCTGTTCATCCTCGCAACTTTTTCATGCTCGAAGGAATGGGACATCGAGGCCATGGCATCAGTGTAAAGGAGGTATGTCTTCTAGAGAAAACTAGTCTTGATTTAACATCTAAGAGTGATGGGTAGTCTACTGTGTATGTTGTTCCATTGATTAACTGTCTTTGCTGTTGACTGCTTAACTGTTTATATTTTATTTCTAGTCTAAATTTACCAGCTTCAGCTTCCTTCTCTTTGATCCCTTTATACCTTTATTACTATTCTGTGTCTTTATTTAAGTACACTAGACTTCCATCAGCTATCTTCCCTTGTGTGCTCTGGTTCACTGTGACCAAGTTATCACCTAAATGTGTTATGGCAAATTAAATAAATGAAAATCAATTGCTGTTTATTGGACATATCACCCAGCAGACTTCAACTGAATCCTTTTAAAGTTACCAACATCTTTTGAAATTTGAGAACTGGATGCACTAATTCTTTCAATGGCTTTTGAAAACTTTCAGAAGTGTAACATCATGGCTTCCTGATTAGGCATCTAATGATCAAGGTTGTCCCCATAGCTTGTATGCATGTAGTTTCTTAGTTTATGGTCTAAGCCTTGCTGATTTTGAGAAACAGGCCGCATCTGTACTTTGATGTGGCGATGTACACACAGTACATGCAGGGATAACCAAGCTAGTCTTAGTCTAGGCTGGGTAACACTGAAACTGTAAAAAGAGCTGCTTCTGCATAGCCATTATTTGGCTTCTGAAACCATGATATGGCAACTCCACAGCTTTTCCTAGCTGAGCTGGACAGATCATATTTGGCACTTACAATCTTACTTTATTTTGTACTTTACATTAGAGAACTGCACCAGCTGTTAGAAATAATATTGCCATCATCCAGTCTTCATCCACAACCAGTGAGGTGCAGTAATACAGCGTCTCTAATCACTGTGGCTCTGTAATTTAAGGGCAGGCAGCTGTAGAATTGTAGAGATGTTTTACCTACAACTTAAAATGAGGCAAATGTGACCGTAAAACCCTAACTCTAACTGTAAAAATCTCATTTCACAATCACAAAGTTTTAGTATGCACAAAGGAGCTTCCCAGAAATAACTGAATCTTTCACCAAAGCTTTGACAAAATCAGTTGCTAAAATCAATCAAATAATTCAATCACCATATGAATTGTGTGATTACAATAGAAGGATGTCGCAGGAACTTGAGAAACTGCAAATAAAGTTCCTTGTCTTCACATTGTCTCCAATGGATTCTTGTCTTAATATCTCTTGGAAATGCACAATTCTGTTGTGTTTAGTGGGAGAGATTTATAGCGGCTATATATAAGAGAGGAAAACAAAAGCTGCATAATAAAGCACATTGCTGGGAGAAATTTGGATTTGGATTTCAAAACTAAATAATCAGTGCAGAGATAGTCATTAAGATCAATTATCTGATTCTATGTTGAATTTTTTATTAAATAGTCGGCTCTGGCCAAATCCCTTCTCAGACTCCTTCATCACAAATTCCAATTAGTGAAACATTTAAGGGCCTTATGAGAAAGAGAATAAGATTTGGGGATGAAGCTATTAAGGGACATATGCAAGACTTACCTGTCTAACACAATTCATGATTTCCATATTGAAATGCTCTCTCCTCCCTACAATTCTGCTCCTTGGAAATCTGAGGAAGATCTCCATCCTTGACTGAGCTGAATAACTTAGTGACTATTTCCTATTTTTCAGGTTCTTTAAAGTCTTGCTTATGTTTATATTATCATTTATCATAAATGTTTTGCTTAAAACATGAAAACTGGACTGTTGAGTTGGTGTGTGGACACATCTGTGAGATGTGGACTCAAGCTGGAGCAAGAGCCGTGTAGAAGTTTTATACATCTCAATGGAATTTAAATCCCAGGCTCGGCTGCTAATGAAATGAGATGTTCTTGCTGTGTTTTAAAAGACACAACTTAAAATGCCTCTGTTTTATTTTTTTTAAATAACTTAGGTCTCCAACGTATGGATATGGGATGTTAGACATGGGGAAATATGCCTCCCCCACATCCAAGGGTAAGGCTTTATGGTAAACCACTATGCTTATAATTTCCTAATTGTTTCTGTCCAGTTATAAATCCCTTCCACAGGGACCTCATTTTGAGCCGTACAGGAATCTAGGGAATGTAATTTAGTTTGAGAAACTGGACTGTGACTGACAGTATGTCATATATGCCAAAGTATGTAACAATGTGAATTTTGAGCACTGACACCTTGCTTGACTCCAAGTTTCACTTCCTCTTCTTTGAATGACCATTTAATTATTGACATACAGCTCAGCAGAATACCATAGGTTAGCTTTTGTCCTCCATGGACCCACAGAAATTTAGTACTTTTCTGTTCTATAAAATATTGGTTTCTGGAGCAGGAGAATTTTGTTCCTATTGCTCCTATAAGTCTTCTTGTAAACTGATGATTCTGAAACAGTGGTGTCACTGAAAAATATTCTATGGAGTATTTTTACTGTGTAATACACTGTATTCAAAGTTGACACAAAATGAAATTAAAATCTTGTGTTTGCTGTTGTGGTAAATGTAGATAAATAAACTCTATTATGAATTTTATAGCAATAAATACACATCATTTTCCTGAAAAAAAAAAAGCAGCTAATTAACTTCTTGGACACTTGGAATAATTCTCATCAATTTTACAGTTTTTCTCTCTAGTTTCTGTGTTTCTAAAAAGAAGCTGAAACTTTGAATTTGACAAAAGTGAGAAAGTCTCTTGAAATATTCTCCTTTTCTAATATACAGTGACCCTCAATGACTTCATGAATATGATATCACTACCACTTAATAATCCTGTTATGGTTTTCATGTTATACCTTAAAAAATGGAACTGCGTAGAACAGTATTAGTGCCACATACTTCAGCTGAAATCACTGCAAATTATACTGACATTTAATTAATTATAAGTTATTCTTAGAATATGAAATAATTATGTAGTTCAAAATACTTAATTTATATAGTACTTGAATAAAACAACTTCTTCCCCATCCTTTTCAAACGAAGAGTGCTACAAATAACAAGCATCTGTAAGAAAGAGTTAGACATTAAAAAATGCTGTATTTTGAGATCAAAAGTTTAAAAAAAAACTTAAAAGGAATTAGTTTGTTATCAGGGAACTATAGATGACTTTGTACCTTTCTCTTATTGTATCTATTTACAGGAAAAAGTCAAAAATTGAGTGTAACACATCAAGAAATGTTAGTGTGTCAATTCTTAGAGATGAAAAAGGTCTTATCCATTTAACTGACTCTACCAACTTTTGGAATTTAATGACCAAAAGTTGGGTTTTTTTACAAAAGAAAACTTTCAAACCTCATATAAGTAAACCTCAGCAAATAAAATAATTCATCTCTGATCTTCTGATTTCTATCCCCATTTTTTTAAACGGTATATAAATACCGTGTGTGTGTATATATATGTCTAAGGCCAAATGCAAGGTCCTGCACATGAGTCGGCGCAACCCCCATTATCAATACAGGCCAGGGGATGAATGGATTGTGAGCAGCCCTGAAGAGAAGGACTTGGGGGTACTGGTGGATGAAAAGCTGGAGCTGGGCATGAGCCAACAATGTGCACTCACAGCCCAGAAATCCAACCACATCCTGGGCTGCTTCAAAAGAAGCGTGGCCAGCAGGTCGAGGGAGGTGATTCTGCCCCTCTACTCTGCTCTGGTGATACCTCACCTGGAGTACTGTGTCCAGCTCTGGGGCCCCCAACATAAGAAGGAGATGGAACTGTTGCTGTGGGTCCAGAGGAGGGCCACAAAAATGATCCGAGGGCTGGAACTCCTCTCCTGTGAGGACAAGCTGAGAGAGTTGGGTTTGTTCAGCCTGGAAAAGAGGAGTCTCTGGGAGACCTTATTGTAGCATTTCAGTACTTAATAGGGGCTTATAAGAAAGATGGGGACAAACTTTTTAGCAGGGCCTGTTGCGACAGGACTAGGGGTAATGGTTTTAAACTGAAAGAGAGTAGATTCAGACTAGATACAGGGAAGAAGTTTTTTACAATAAGGACAGTGAAACACTGGAACAGGTTGCTCAGAGAGGTGGTAGGTGCCCCATCCCTGGAAACATTCAAGGTCAGGTTGGACGGCTCTTTAAACAACCTGATCTAGTTGAAATTCTCCCAGCTCATTGCAGGGCAGGCTGGACTATATGACCTTTAAAGGTCCCTTTCCAACCCAAACTATTCTGTGTTACTGTGATTCCATACCAAAGATGAAAAACACTTGGTAAAACTGTCATTTGTTGTGGGATTGCAGCAGATAGGTACGATCAAAGATTAAAAGATTTCTTCAGCACCACTGTCCATAGTTTACCAGATCACCCGAAGACAGTCACAAACTTCAGATGTTTAGGTTACTCTATGTCCAGAAGATAAAGGAGTAATGATTTTTTAAAAGATAGCTTAGGGCCAAAGTATTACCTATGTTGGTCAACTGGTGTATCAGCTTTGCAGACCTGTACAGCTCACTCAGCCTTCCCCCTGTTTTGTCTTATGTTGCTCACAATTAGCAGCTGGCTAATAGTTTAGTGCAGATTATGCCGGCTGTGCTGCCCCGACAAGGACAATGGAAGGGTTCCTCAGTAAGGAAAAATTACAAAATAGCCCTCAGCTGTACCCAGTATGGACCCCTTTGCTCACGTCAAACTAACATGCAGATACTGTGTTTAAAATCCGACTATTGTCACAGTAGGCTTAATGTGTGTTCTTTGAACGTCCTTCAGTATCTGCATCAGTTATCCGTCAGTGGATAAACTATGGGACTTGTAAGACCTGATAGCCTGTAATCGCCCTATATATATAGGTCAAAGAAAGCACTGAGCAATTCATGGAAATTTTAATAGGTTTCCTTCATAGGAAAATGCAAATGTTTGCGTTCTTTGCTAAGGATGTTTTACATACTGCTATATGCTTGTTTGTGATAGCTTACTTGCTTCAAAAGATGTTGAAAGGAAAAGAGCTGATCTGAGTAAAGATCATCTCAACAAGAAGCCAAACAGAGCAGCCACACTTTTGAGCATGGTGTTTCTGATTGCACAGGGAGACTTTGCACGTGAAGGCACTGCTGTGCTTCTGTCCCACAGGACAGAAGGAGACCAGGGGAGAAATACTCAGTGACATGGAATGGACTGCCCGGGAGCCCAGGGCTGGTGACCAGCAGAAGAAAAGCTGTCAAATGAGGTCTGATTAGCAGCTTAAGGGACCTGGCAAACACAGGTAGGAGTATTTGCATGTCCATATCTGTTCCTTTGAATCAACATACCAAAGAATTAAGTATGCTTTGGCCAAATAAATCAGACTTTACATTTGGCTTATTGCAAACTGGTTTTGCCAGCCGATATTTAAAAGGAAGTACTAGCAGTTGGCTAGCTCATGAACCCTGCTGGTGTCGTGGCTGTTACTCAGGGGGAACACAGCTGAAGATGTAACTGGGGATCAGCCTGATCCCTCAGCTGCATCTCCAGAGCAAATGGATTTTCAGTATGCATGTTCCAAACGAAGCTTGGAAAAGGCTCAGTACAAAACCTGTGAACTGCACAAGCAGAATGTTATAGCAGCAAATCCTATAAACCTGCTGTACACACAAAACTGGCTGTCACCACCTCTCCACCTGCTGCCTGGGGACAGGATTTGGGCTCTCATTTCTACCTGTAGCTCAGGAACCTGCCTGTGATTGCACTGCATAATTTATTGGCATTTGAAACATCCATTTGCAGTTCCTGAAACAGCCTTGAAAGTAGTTAAGAATAACTCTGAATACGGCACGTAAAAAGCACTCTGAAAAGACTGATCCTCTTTTATGAACCCCAATATATGCTACAGATTAAAGGTACACTTGGGAGAAAAGACAGCACAAAGGAAGTTTGATAATACTGTGTAACCGTATCCTCTGAATTTGTGTAGAATTTTCTTAGATTTACAGTAACTAACAGTAATTAGTTAGCCCAGTAAGCCCAAACATTGCAAAACACTTGGAAAATTAATGAATTTTGGATTGAGCATAAGAGACACACATCACTCTTTTTTTTTTCTTTCTGTAGGAACAAAGACATTTTGGAAAAATTCAATTTTTACTTTTCAAAATTATGATGAGCCATTTTGCAAGTACAGAATAATATAAGAACTACAGACAATGTAAGTAATTCTTATATGCCACTTTTCATTTTCTTTAGTGAAAGCCTATTTAAGATATTTCTTACTTGTTTCTTATTTTAGCAGCAAACATCAAAAGAAAGGCTGATTATTTTTAAGGTGAAATATGAAGACTTCTCTACTTCAAATGAAAAGAATTTCATTTTTTTACTGTTTAATTTTTGTCTGCTAATAAAAATAAAACACATATTACATTTTAATGAAACTGCTTTCAATTTATTAGCAACATTTCTGCATGCAATTAGTATTGCTGCAACTAGTTGATCACTAAAAAATATAGGAATTGGATTATATTATATACTATTATAGTTAAGTTGTATTTCTCTTCCAGAGGATACAATATAGTCAGGTTTTTTATGGCCCAGTCATCCTTTTATGTTTATGTCAGTTAGAATTTATTTTACATGTTTCTACCTTCTTGCTGTCAAAGGTTAAAGGTCAACAGAGGAAATAGAAACACCACGAAAGCAGTTCCCTCAGAAAGCCTGAACTTAGCTTAGAAAAAAGCCCTGCTTCTACCCAGTTTGTGTGTTATGCTTGGAATAAGCCTCATTGTTTGGAGCAGCGTACAGTCTGACTCTAAGAGAAAGTCAGAGCATTCTGAATTGGATTAACAAGATATCAATTAACACCTTAGCTATGCAAAAATCTAATGGATATCTTATTAATTTTAATAATTGACGACTGAAATACAAAAATTTATTTCATTCTTTTTAAGAGTTAGTTCCATCATTTTAAAGTTAAAACACTAAAAAAACCGCACACAATGCTCTTATTGCATGAATTTGCCAGGGAAAACCTGTAGAAGTAAGCTTAATGAAATTATTTGGCTTTTCCTTTGGCCTGAAAGAAACAATGCAGCATCAGTTTTCATAACGATTGTTCTCTTCTGAATTCATCTGTGTTTAAAAATGCCTCTGGGGCTTCTGAGAATGGGCCAATACTGTATTTATTGAAGTAACTGGTGTCTGCACCTCGGATGAAATTTACCTCTAGGCAGAGTCAGCCAAAGGTCTTTCTACTGTATAAATGGAATTAAGACTTTATTCTGACCCTCTGCACTGTATTAATCTTACTGTGGAGAAAAACCTCTGTGCTGTCTTCACATTTCAGAAGTGGAATATACATTTTACTAAAAAATCCTCAGGTGAACTCTTTTAAGATTGTATATCAGGATTTTGATTTCCTTAAAGATTAAAATAATTAATCAAGCTAAATGAAATTAAAATGATCGGAAAACTCTTTTCTGTCTTGCAAAATGTGCATTCAGTTAAAACACATCAAAATAGTCACGTGAGTCGTGTTTGTCACTATCTAGTAACAGCTGCTCCCTTGAATGAGTGTCCAGTGCTAACTGTACATAAGAATAAATAAATTAACATTGGATAGCAGCTTATTTTCTCTACTGAATGCCCCTGTATTCATATGTTACACTCAGAAAAAGCTTCCTTCGTGCATATATTTATGTCTATGAGATGTCCTTTAAACTGCATAGTAAGGAAAAAACAACAACAAAG
>VUYV01000061.1:3533028-3592465 GCA_008711295.1 Anarhynchus alexandrinus | reverse complement strand
AAAGGAATGTTTTCTTCGTGTCTTGAGTGTACTAACATTGAGGACATTGCAACTCTTTAGCCCTTGGAGTAATTTTATTTACCAAAATGGAGAGCAAGCAAAAGTGCGTATGGCAAAAGACGTGGCTTAAAGATTTGTTACTTTTAGAGATGTCGTAACTTTGAAATGTAAATACATGAGCATGAAAAAAAAAAGATGATAAGGGGAATTTTAAAGTGAACTGCAGTGGGTGTAAGCAAGCATGGCTACCCTGAAATTTTCTTTGGTGATTTCAAAGATAAGTATAAGAAAATTATGCACCTTGTCTTTTATGTACTGAAACATTTTGCCATGTAACAAATATAGTGGACATCTGGTGTGACAAAGTGTTTNTTTTAAGAGTTAGTTCCATCGTTTTAAAGTTAAAACACTAAAAAAAAAGCACACAATGCTCTTATTGCATGAATTTGCCAGGGAAAACCTGTAGAAGTAAGCTTAATGAAATTATTTGGCTTTTCCTTTGGCCTGAAAGAAACAATGCAGCATCAGTTTTCATAACGATTGTTCTCTTCTGAATTCATCTGTGTTTAAAAATGCCTCTGGGGCTTCTGAGAATGGGCCAATACTGTATTTATTGAAGTAACTGGTGTCTGCACCTCGGATGAAATTTACCTCTAGGCAGAGTCAGCCAAAGGTCTTTCTACTGTATAAATGGAATTAAGACTTTATTCTGACCCTCTGCACTGTATTAATCTTACTGTGGAGAAAAACCTCTGTGCTGTCTTCACATTTCAGAAGTGGAATATACATTTTACTAAAAAATCCTCAGGTGAACTCTTTTAAGATTGTATATCAGGATTTTGATTTCCTTAAAGATTAAAATAATTAATCAAGCTAAATGAAATTAAAATGATCGGAAAACTCTTTTCTGTCTTGCAAAATGTGCATTCAGTTAAAACACATCAAAATAGTCACGTGAGTCGTGTTTGTCACTATCTAGTAACAGCTGCTCCCTTGAATGAGTGTCCAGTGCTAACTGTACATAAGAATAAATAAATTAACATTGGATAGCAGCTTATTTTCTCTACTGAATGCCCCTGTATTCATATGTTACACTCAGAAAAAGCTTCCTTCGTGCATATATTTATGTCTATGAGATGTCCTTTAAACTGCATAGTAAGGAAAAAACAACAACAAAGTCACTTTCCCGGTCTGTAATAGAGGATTTCAAGTGATGGCTCCCTTCCACGCTGCTGAGACCTGCCAAAGTGACAACTGATAAAGAATGGCAATGGATATTAATTGCATTTGCATTTGTTTGGTTTGTCTCAGTTCTCTAATACGTGAGGGCCTTCGCTTATTGTGCTTAGCAATCCCCCAAAAGCTGTGCCATGGTACAGCTGTTTCAAAGCGCCGCTCAGTGCAGCAGAGCTTTTCTTCTGCGGCCAAATGAGCGGGTCATCCTGGCTGTGGCCAACAGCGTGTTTGGCTGCTTGCGTGGCCCCTGGCTGAGGCGTACATTTTCCATTAAATTCCACTGACAGAACAGAAGGCGTAAAGCCCTCTCTTTTCCCCTTCATCCACAGCAGCCTAGCTGAGGGCATGGTACTGCTCGCTCAGCCATGTACACTCCAGCCTAGCGTGGAATTGTCCCAGCTTGATGCCATTTCTTTGCACTGGTAAATAAAAGGCCATATTGAGTCTGCAGCTTGAAAAACATAGTTGCATATCTAGAAATACTTCCCAATCCAATAAAAACTATATATTTTATTAAAACGGGCTTATAAAAAGTCCCCATAGCTGACAGAAGAGATAATCAGTAGAGGCAAAATATTGCATACCCGCCTAAATAAAATTTTAATGACTTCCAACAGTATTTACAGTGCCACAGAGTGAAACGAGGAGTTACTTTAGTGGCTTGGTCCGAAACCAGCCTCTGAATAATGGACTGCGAAAGCCATGAGCCATTATATTATGTTTCATGTAGCCATAAGGAAACAGGGAAAACAAATTGGAGATTAGCGGGTGGAAAGAAAGGAGAATCTGGAAGAAAATGATTTCACCATGAACTAGAGTAAAAGAGTCCTTTGTAAAGCAGAGTGTTCCTCTTGAGATAATCGGCACACTTGCATTCAGTACTTATATTTAAGCAAGTTCCTTGAGATAGGCATCCTAAGAGGTAAAGAAATACATAAAAAAGTGAATAAAAGGAATGTTTTCTTCGTGTCTTGAGTGTACTAACATTGAGGACATTGCAACTCTTTAGCCCTTGGAGTAATTTTATTTACCAAAATGGAGAGCAAGCAAAAGTGCGCATGGCAAAAAACGTGGCTTAAAGATTTGTTACTCTTAGAGATGTCGTAACTTTGAAATGTACGTACATGAGCATGAAAAAAAAGATGATAAGGGGAACTTTAAAGTGAACTGCGGTGGGTGTAAGCAAGCACAGCTATCCTGAAAATTTCTTTGGTGATTTCAAAGATAAGTATGAGAAAATTATGCACCTTGTCTTTTATGAACTGAAACATTGTGCCATATAACAAATATAGTGGATATCTGGTGTGACAAAGTGTTTGATAGCAGCTGAAAACAAGCTGACACTTGAACTAAAAGCCAAAATAATCAGCTTATCTTGCTACCTGAGCTTGTACAAGCATTTTTATTATGTTATGGGCAGAATATTCTTTTTTTGCTTGTTTGTTTGTTTTCTTAATGAGAAATAGAGTGTGAAAAAGTAGGGTAGAAGCAATGCCAAGTGCACAGGCTGTTCAGACCTTGTAGTCACACCTCACATGGTTTCCAAGATTAGAGTATTTGCAGAGTATGAAAGGCTACTAAGTGCCATTAGATCATAGCACAGCTCAGGCTGCCAGCTACCATAATATCATATAATAAAATAGCACTACTTACTTGTCACACTGTTTTTGAAATTTTTTCTTTGGCATCAGTAGAAAAACAGTGCCTTTAACGGGAGCTGATCAAATCTTACTGAAGCAGTTTTCATGACTGGCCCCATGCATTTTGTACTTGAGAAGATGGGTGACCTTGAGAAGCTTGTGAAATGCTGAGAACATTTGGGTAGACAAGTATCATGCCTCAGGCCTGTCTATTAAGTCATTTCCAGGAAGTGCTCCCCCATTGAATTTCTCTAAGAATGAAACCCAAAGTAACCATTTTTGCCCATTTTTCTGTTTAGCTTG
The DNA here is from genome assembly GCA_008711295.1 of Anarhynchus alexandrinus. NCBI lineage: Eukaryota > Metazoa > Chordata > Aves > Charadriiformes > Charadriidae > Anarhynchus > Anarhynchus alexandrinus. The sequence continues at coordinate 3,589,286 of VUYV01000061.1, read as the reverse complement.
AGGACAGAGTCAGTATCATTAAGACGGGGTATAAACTGAGTTTCTCCGCATTCAACAATGGAGACAAAACAGGTCTGCTTTTCCTTTTTTACATGAACATAAACTGAAATAAAAGGAATCATGGAAATATAAAATGAGCGTAAGGAAGAGAAGAATGAAAGCATTTAACCTTGATAAGGCACAGTTGCTTCTGCATCTCCCCAGTCTACAAATTGAATGCACCTGTTGTATTACCAATTAAATAGACACGCTATGTTCTCCAATTCTTTTGCTAGATGCCTCCTGGATATGTCTTCCTGAAGTTTTGCCATGCCACCTGTTACCCAAATGTTCAAGTGCACCACCTTTCTCATCCATGACAGTAGCTTGCATTCTGCTAAGAAGGAGTAAGCAGTCTCAGTTTTCAAGATGGTACAAGTATTTTACTTGATTCAGTCTCTACAAAAGGTATGACCAAAACATCTTTGTGTGTCTCCTCTTTCTTTATTCAAGAAATGGGAATCATCAAACCACTACACTTTTTCTCTGTTCTGTAAATATTCCAAATTTGAATACATATATAAAAATAAAATATAAATATAAATTCTGGATATGGTTTTTCTTGGTTGTGGAAAAAACCATGTTTATTTATTCTTCATTTCTATTTTAATACCAATCAAATTATTTAAGTGCCTAGTGTTATCATGTATTTTCATTTGCTAAATACTGTATTCCTGATCTATTGCAGGCTTATTGCACAACCTGTCCTGTAGAAAGCACTATATAGACGGTAGCTATAATGTTATTTTATTTCTGTTATTGTGTGAGATTTTCATTCTGTTAATATAAGTATGAGACTTTATTTAAAAAAAATAAAATTGCTGGATATTTTTACTCTTTATGGACAACACTGGGTAGTATCTTACAAATCATTGCTAAGAATAATAAAAATCCACAGGGAATTTTCTTCCCCTGAGCTCTGCCGAAATCTAAACAGATTTTGTTTATAATGAATAGCATTTTTGTCTTTGTTAAACTGGTAGAACCCCACAGATTTTTGGAAGAGTTGCGTCAGTGTAACAAACTGGAGGACCGGTGGGTTGCTTTTATGTTAACTCCAACAAAGATTTCTCTCGTCTTTTTCTTTTTTAGTTAGCTCTGCTGTTGTATAAATGAACTATACTTGTATAAGAGCCTGGCTGCGTCTCTAAATCAATTTTTTCACAATCATTCCTCTGTTACTGCAGAGAAAAACACTCAGGTTGCCCCATATGAAAAATACTTATTCACGTCTTAAATTGAACAACATGTACACAGAGGTATGTATCAAAAATTGTTCCATACAAAGCATTAGGAAAACTGTTTTATAGAAACTGCTTCATTTTATGGAAAAATAGGAATATTTTAACTCTGAAATTTTTTTAAAAAAAATGCATTACTGTGAAAAGTGGCTGTTTCTAAATCTATGTAGTTCTATACACTTGGGCTACACACAATCTCTTTATAATAACAATATGTTAAATTAAGTAAGTATCTTTTATAACTGTGGTGAGGAATGCACATGTGAAAAGAGATTAAAATTTTCTACTAGTTACATTATTATTAACTAGTTACATTATTATTTACTCACTCTCCTTTATCACAGTACTTTCTGGCATTCAGTCATCTGAAGATATGATATATCTATTGTTTACCCTTCAGTGTGAGAATAATACATCAATGACGTTTGTGTTCTGAGCGAACTGTTCTGATTATCCAAATCTTCTATCAAAATGTGTAGAGAACAAATATATTTCAGTTTCCTACAGAAACATTTCCCTGCATCTGAAGGTTGTTTATTTGGTACTGACTGAGGAATTGCGTGTTCATTTTTGTACTACATCTCTTCATCTCAAAAAAAAAAAAAAAAAAAAAGCTCAGACAATGCTTCACTCAGTTGCATTTTCTAAACTGATGCCAGTCACCTTCAATGTGTTTTCTTTTCCAAAACAAAACACTCAGTCCAGATGTCTTGGTTTTTTGGGAGGTGAGGGTGGGGGTTGACTGCCTTCGTCTGTCTCCCAGGAGCAGTGTGTGAGGGAATGTCTGTTCAGTGGTACATTAAGCTGTGTGGCATCCATCCACGATGAACGAGCATGTTTGCTGGATGCATTCTTCTTGGTCGTTTAGCAGCTACGGATTTAACTGTGTTGGCATTTAAAAGGGGTATCATCAAATGAACCTCAACTTTTTTAAGATAAAAATGCATTTGTTAGAGAGCACCTCACTCACTTAAATGCCAAACTGCAAATGAATACTATTCCCACTTCAGTTACGTAATTTCTCCCTAGCATGGGTGCATAGTGTCCATGCAAAATACTTACCCCTTTATGTAGCTTTAGAAAAATATTTGATGTATTACCTTATGCTTTTTAGTCTGATTTAATAGCAGTAGGAATGGCAGTACAGTCTAAGCAGCCATATATCTATGGCAAAGAGGCCACAGACTGAGAAACGCTGCCCTGGGCTACTGCAGTGCATTTTCAAGGTGAATTGCAATATGCTGTGATTATCCTTTGATAATGCATTTGAGAGAAAACAGCAGTCCTTAGGCCAGCTGGCCAGTGCTCACACTTGCCAGGGAGAGCAGCCTGGAGTCAGCTAGATTTCATAATTCTTGGGCTAGGACTTCGCTGGGGCCTTTCTGGCTCTTGGACACTGCGTTTTTGCCGAGCGGAGTTTTTTGTTTTACAGTTCAAAGTTCACCAGGTGATGAGAAGGCTGTGCCACAGCCCTCACCGGGGCGCTTTTATAGCCTGAGCGTGCAAGTACGTGCTTCACTTTTGCGTGTGAGCGTGTAGGAGTAGGAGAAGCTGTGGGGATATGTTAATATGGAGGTTTGTTGAACTTACTGCTGGAAGGTTATCCCAGACAGAAGGAGCCTCAACAATTTTATGCTCTGCTTATCCACACTGTTTCTTTGGAGCAGATCCCAGTGAGAAATCTTGGAGAAGGCAGAATGAAACCACGGACACAATGCAGGTGATCAGGAGACTGAGGTCCTGTTACAAAATAGGAATCAAGCCAAACAGTTACTGTGAACGCATAAGGATAGGGATTAAATCAACAAAAGTTTTAATGTTTTCCTTGGGTTCCATAAAAATCTATGATAAACATTTCTTTCTGGACAATTCTCTTTAAACTATATAGGCATATTTTATTTAATGTAAGACAGGATAAGGTTCTTGGGAGTACATTTCAATCTGTAAGGTGACCCATAATACATGCCCCACCATGCACCCATAACTGACTCTTACTACTATAGGAGATGATACATCATTTCTGAAAAGTCTTTATGCACACCTCTAAGATCTAAGCTTTGTATCCTTTCAGGGGAGACTCATACCAATTCTCTATGAAAAATACTCCCGGAAAAACAAGAAATCAAAAGTTAGCCAAATGTAGGCAGTTTTAATACTGCTTGAAGTGAAGTTCTTGTCAGCCAGAATCACAAGGGTGTTCACAACTGTCATTATTGACTGGGATTTTCTCCACCTCTCACAAAAAATTGCCAAGCACCCAAAAATATTTACAGAAAGAATAATTGCCAAAAATCATAGAGCACTGTACGAGATTTGCTCATGGAGATGAGAAAGGGTTTTTCCAGAGTAACTGCTGCACTTCTAAATAATAAATAAGAATAGAATACTTCACTTGTTTAAGTAAAACTGAAGCAAAAATGATGGGGAATTACTGCAGCCCTGTTTGCTTTGACAGTTAACTATGTAATAAGTACATCTTAAAATAAGTTCAGCAAATCCAGACAAATCTTTATTTGCCAAGGCAGCAAGAGTTAGGTCTTAAAAACACAGCAATCCAGATCCCTTTGGTTAGCAGCAGTAAATCTATGCATATGCGTGACTACTGCATGCAAATATTTACTGCATATTCCTCTCTCAGGTACCCCTGTTTTTCATCTCCAATGGATGACTCAAACTCCCCAAAGTTTTCTCATAGATCATCCTAATTTCTTAATGCAATTCTTGCACTGCTTGTCTGAAGTTATTTGCAGTCATGATTATACTTTCAAAAATTAATAAATGCATGATAGAAAATTCGGGGGGGGGGGAAAGCATTAACAAAAGAAATGTAATATTTAGCATTAATTTTCACTGACTAATGAATTTTACCTTTTGCAACTACCTACAACCCACATATTAGAATCACATTCAGTAGCTATTCTATATAACTGTGGGCCTTAAGTGAAGCAGATAGCAATGACAATTTCCTAGAGCTTCTAAAGTTTCTGAAAAGTTATTGTAAAAATCTTTTGCCAGTAATTTAATCTTGCAAATACGTGAGGCAGGAGCTACAAACACCAATCCACGTCACATTTCATTTTAAGATATATACCAAAGCTGTTAAAAATCTGTAAACTAAGGAAGTTTGTTAGATTAAAAGTACAGCCTTATGAAGTTCTGGTTCCAGATACATTAAAAATGATGCAAAATTAGCTTTCTTCGATGTACCTCTGCTCATTCACAGGCATAAACAGATATAAAAACTTCTTAAGATTGCTTTTAAAAATCTGCAAATATCAAAATGCAAAGCTATGACACAAAGTTGCTATTTTTATATCAGTCACTTTACCCAGTTCTGACATGTTTTCGGTAAAATTTCTAAGACGATCTTAAATGGTAGTTTCAGTGACATTATTAAATATGTAAATGGACTTACCCTATTTCTGAAAAATAGGAAATCATCCTGTGAACTCTAAGAAAGAGTGTTTTCCTGAACAAAACATAGTTCTTCATAGTAAAAGACAAGTTATTTAAATTATGGCATCAGTAGTCAATAGACACAGTGAAAAACTGACAGAATGAAGGTGAACAACTATGCTTTGTTTCTCTTTATCAAAGAAGATGATAAAACACATTATCCACATATTATTTTCATGGTTCAGATACAAAATGTTAAGGAATTTATGGGGCAGAAAATTATGCAGTAAAATTTTCTTAGAATTGTTGCTTTCTGCCTCCTGTGCTCAAATCTAGTGCCAAGTTTTAGCTTTTAAAAATCAATTAGGCTTGGAAACAGGTGTTATTCATATTGCTTCCATTGCTGTGTAGTTGATTTCTACAAGTTTCTTTCCAAATTAGTAGTGTTTCTCTTACATCTATCCTGTTTAATGTTTTTGTTATGCTGTATTGTCATGATTCCAGGGGTACCTGGCATCTTGATCATACTCCCAGGCTCTCTTTTAAGTTTTGTTCCAAGTTGTAAGCCCAAAGTGACCTCCTTCAACAGCAGAAATAATTTTTCGTTCTCCATTTACTTCAGGTTGCCAGAAACACAATTTTTATCAATTATTTTCCTTCCAGTGTTTCCATTTGTGTCTGGCCCTTTGTCTGCAATTGATCTTCTGAGAGCAAGGAGGAGCATCTGAATGCCATCCATTCTGAGATCACAGAAATGGGCCTTAATTATATAAACATGCCCTTTTCCCCTAGGGTGACAATTTTGGGCCAGCTGGATATAACAGTTTCATGTATGGATAGTTAATGAAACAGCATTTCCCTCATGATGTCTTTAAGCAACAGATGAACTGTATCAAATATGCCTAGAGAGCAAGTTGTAGACCCAACATGCCTATACTAGAAAGACCTTTATGCCGATACTGGAAAGCATTTCACAGAGAGCCAACAATATGATAGAAGATAATAGTAATATCAGAACAATTTTTATATTTCTTTGCCAAGATTTAGGTTAATGATTCTCTCTATAGCATACAAAAATAGCTCTTCATTAAATTTATAAGAACAGAAAAGTTGAGCTGATTTCCTTATGGTGTCTTTCCGCGGCTCACAAAGAGCTGGAGTCACTAGGAGTTGGTTTAGATGGTGGAGCAGAAGAGCTAGAAGGACGACAATATCATGGCAGCAGTAAAAACATTTTCTCCTACATAAGGGACTTGCTGGTGGCTGGTATCACTTTGAAATGTACAGAGGAAAGTGCTGATGTTGTAATTCAAGACAAAGGGACAAGAAAGTTCCCATCTCCCACGAGCTACTATGATTACCCTCCGGACTATGCAGCAAGGGTTGCAGTGCTGTTTTAAGAGGAAAAAATGGCAATTCTATGTGGAGTTGAGTCCTAAAAGCCCGTAAGTAACTCTGTGCAGCTGAGGATGCAACTGCAGTCCCCAAACTATTCAGAAACAGCAATTTTTATTGTGGTCTATTCACCCACAATGTTCAGGAGAACACTGGAGACGCAAGGGGACCAGAAGTTTTTTATGCATTTTATGCTATTCTGTCCCCAACTTTATTATGGTTCAAATGAGACAGAGCTGTAATTGTGGCAATGGCATATCAGAAATACCTTATTGGTCAGCCATGAGTGCAGGAATCCAATCTGCCCATTGCGGATTGCACTCCCCACTTATTGCAAGTAAATAATTGCTTCCTCTTCTGCACTCTGCTTCTCTAACCTCCGCCGAGACTCAGCCCTTTCTTGTAATTCTTCATTTCCTTCACTAAATGACATTCAAATGTAGTGCAGTACAGCAGGCGTACATGTGGAAGAAGTTGTTGTCAAATTGCTATATTTGCCAAGGGAAAATGTCCACCATAAAATTGCTCTGCGGGTTACTTTATTTGCAATATTTCTCCCTGGAAACATAGTGCCCCAAGACACTGAGGCAGCAGGAAGTAATGAAATGTATTTTTCATACTCTCACTTTTCATTTCATGTATCAAGCAGCTCTTTAAACTGCTAGTCTAAACCATTATGTCTTATTTTAGAAAGCCTTTATAATAATTGTGAATAATTAGAACCCAAAGTGCTTGCTATTTGTAAATGAAAATAAATGCTTAGCCCTTCTTGCAGAAACCATTTAAAACATTCTTTTTAAAAAGCCATCAATTTTATATTGTACTACCGGTTTCTTTCATTCTTCTAGAAAAAAAGATGCTACCATAATTCCAATGGCTTGAAACTACTACTGTAATAGAGGTGGTGTTATGCAAAAAGGTTGTGTGTCTGAAAGAATGGGAATATAATTTTTCAACTTCACATTTTGTTCTTTCTTGTTAATGGCTGAGCAGAAAATTGAAGGCTCTAGTATGATCATTCCGTTCAACCCTTAGCACCTACTATCCATATGCTTATGGGCATTTGTAATGTCTTAGGGTGCAAGAAGTGCCAAAGCTCATAGCCAAAAGTATTAAAAAAAAAAAAAAAGATGAAGAAAGGCAATAAAATGGTGAAAAGAAAATAGTCTTTAACAGGAAGGTCATCGGGAGACAATTTATCTGTTGCTAATTAAATAAACATATGGAGATGTTAAAGAATAGGTTTAAGAGTGCTGTAGGCGTAGCTTGCCAAATAAGCATCTAGTGGAAAGAGACTTGACTCTGATCTACCAGACTTAGCCCTACGCCGGCAACAACACTATCAAGCTTCCAGCAACATCCGCTGGACATTGTTGAAGTCCTAGCACTTGCTCTCCATCCTTATGTTCAGTGCTGTGAGTTCTGGAACAGGCTTCCCCGCACAGAGAACCTCAAGGGCTTTTCCAGATTTTAAGTTCCCATTTATTATGGGGCGGTAAAACAACCGACGTCATGACCAAACACATTGCTTTTATGAAGTAAAATTTTGAATATTTAGATTTGTCCAGATGATTCTAGCGGCCCCCTACTAGCACAGCACTAACAATTCAGAGCTTCTAGGAAAAATCAAAGCATCACATGACAGTAGTGAGAGACCAATATACGCCAAACCACGTGTCTGAGCGTGCCCCTTGCGTGCAGGTATGTTGCTTAAGAAAGAAATGCTGAATGACTCTTTAATTTCTGAGATCCAATCTCAGTTGGAGTCTCCGTGTTGCTGCCTGAGGTATTTGTCATTCAGATTGGGCTACACCCACTCCTAAAAACTTCTGCCACTCTACAAGGTTACCTTTACCAGCATTTTTAAAGAAAAAAGGTACTACCCACATTCCAGGGTACAATTTGCCTCTCACCATCCATACCAGGTGAATCAGTGCACGAAAATGAGACAGGTCTCACTTCGGCTTTTCTCAATGTCTGACTGTAAGCAATTTTGGGGTTATTTTGCTCTTCATCTCTTTTAAGGTGTGCTTTTTAGCATCATTTCTGTAATCATCATCTCTGCAAGAAAACACAGACCATATGTACAGTAATAGGACGCAGAGTCCAAGTGCTTGGTGTTGTCAGGGCACATCGGGTACAGAAAATGAAGGGAACGCTGTGCTACACCTTATGTATCTGAACAATGAAAATGTATCCTAGGACATATAGATAAAACCCTTACCCATTCGCTAGAGTGTTTTGGAATATTTTTCATTGGTTTCTAACAGGCTTTTTTCCTCCCTTGTTTTTCTATTATTCCCAGTTCAGATGTTCCATTTGAAAGCAGACTCGTGATACTTTGAGCTGTCAGGTGAGGATTTTACTTCATTATTTTTTTTAAATTAAGGAGCTTAAAAACACAGATGTTCTAGCAGCTACAAATTTGTCTGCTCTGGACATAACAATTAAAAATAATTGCAGCACCTTATGTCATTTAGTATTATGTTCATACTTTTAAAAAACCAACAACTTTCCTTAGATTGACAAGTCTCTACCATAATGAAAAAAAAAATCACATAAATTTCTTTTTATAGTAAGATAAATACATTTATTTTGAAAGGAATGGTTTTCTAAGGCATAAAGAAATACAATATAAAGCTGTGGAAATGTTTGTAAGCTTTAATTCTAAACTGTTTTTATTATGATAAGAGTAAAATTACTCACTATATCCTCAAATTCAAGACACGTTGTAGGAAGCTTCTGTTTTTCACATATCCAACTGTTCATTACATCTCAGTTTGGCCAGTTTTACATGGGCAGGGTAATTGATGCTGACAACCAGATACTAGTGAGGACAGAGTGAATATTTGCCAAACTGTCAGGGACCTTTAGGCATTTTAGTCTTGAATTCATTAATCAAATAACAACTGCTCATTCTTTATGATTATGGCTTAAATGTTCACAAAGCTTTAAATGATCAGTTACCAAAATTTCTTATCAGTAAACCAATTCTGCAGAATACATTGCAATTTTTATTAAAATAGGGCGCCTGGGTGCTGAACCAATACTTTTTTTTTAGTAGCTACTCTTCTGTGCAGCTTTTACAGCCAAATATTCCACATACGTACATGAAACCTATGCATACCCAGGTATCAGCACAGTCCTGAAAGCTGTACGGGAACTAAATTAAATCATAGGTTATTCATTGATAAGGAAACCCCCAAAATTTCCCTAAAAAAAAATAGCATTTAATTTAGTATAAAACAGCAAAAATAGACTGATAATCAGAGATAGGTATGTAATGCTTAGAGAAATGCACAAAAATTAATTTTTTAGCCTCAAAAACAGTTAATGTTGTAAAATCCAGACTCAAAAACATGTGAAATCTAAAAATCTGCATTTGACCTTGCTCATGTATTCCTCTTGTACAGAACTGGTATCTTGGTGCCATGCAACAAGTTATAAAGATTCTGAAAATAAAAATAACATTTAGGTCCACAAAGAAGGTAATTTTAAGATATCCAGTGGAAAACCATAGTGTGCAATAACAGCATATAAAATTTATACAGGGAAAATTAAATGCTACTGTTTTACAGTTTCCAAGATTAGTTTCTTTAGGAAGTTTGTAGTTGACATGATCAGATCATTTCTGAAGCAGAAATTTTCTTCTAAGAAATAGTGTAAGAAAGATTGTACTACAGGAAAGAGCTATGAAATAGTGTAGAAATATAACAGTGGTAGAAATAATGTTGTCACTGTAAGACTTACGGTTCTAATTTTAGGAGAAGTTAAGGGTTCTAAAACCCAAATTAAAATAAGTATCATTAGATGTCTAAGTCCTCCAGACATAGAAAGGTAAACCAGAATCCGTCTTCATCAGCTGTTCCAGCAGGGTATCTTTCCCTTCAGCACATTGGCTTCTGTGAATCCCGTTGCTTTTCTGCATTATAGGGAGATGTAATGCCAAAACCTGTTTGTGAATTACTGTGGGAATTTCCATGCCCAAGATTCCATGTGACAGTGCCAGGTATTGCCATGCCTAAGTTCCACTGGTGACTGCTTCTCACTTTTGTTGGCTTGTTTGTTTGTTCACACAGCTGCATGAAAATAATCCTAAATAAAAGATGTGGGCATATATATAATTTGGTCTTCATAAATCTTAAAGTAGCTGCGTACAAAGCTTAGCTTAGCTATACTATTTGCTTTCTGAAAAGCAATTCTCTGGATAGGTAGATAGATTTCAAAGGAGAAAAAAAAGAAACCTAAAAAACATGGTAATTTGTAGTTCTATTCTGTACTCTTAGGATGACAGTCTTTTCCTAAAGCAGAATAAGGGTGTTGTTTTTTTTTCTCCAGATGTACCTTACTAAGTGGAGCTCTGAGGTAAAACGATTTACTTTCATGGGGTGGTGAAGATGCACTCTAGCTTCACTAATGGTCTGACAGTACTTTAACTAGACATTAAAAGCATAGTTGTAGTAAGAAACCGCTTTGCCTTTTATCATCCTAGTTATTTTATTTTTAAGGCACACAATAGTTTAGCTCTGCCAGTCACCATAAAGAATGGAAAGAATATAAAAACTAAAAAAAACCGCCACATCTCCATGAAAACGCACAACAAAGACAAAAATCAGCAATGCTAAAAATGAAAGTACACCTGGACAAACTTCCAACAGTCAGTTCTACAGAAAATGGGAATCCACAGTCATTTCTTGGATCGCTAATGGCTTCATATTAAAAAAGAAGTTCTTTGTACCATAGAACATTTATGCATTATGCTGCTTCACTGAGCTGTTATCATGTACAAATACTATTGTGAAAGTGTATTTTGATAATGGACATTTTAAAGGATTTGTAAGTTGTTAAAGATTATGAGTTATAATCACAGTTGGAATTACTTGTGCATTTGGAAGTAATTTGTCTATGTCCTAAAGTAGTCTCAGAGTAAGAATTGTTTTTTATTTAAGCAATTTTACACATTCATAGTATGAAATGTGAAGTGAAAATTCAAAAAATGGCAAAAAATGGAATAGCTCACGCCCTGCACATAAATTATTGCCTCCTATATTTTCTATTAATGAAATTTATTATATGCAAAACCTTACATAATGTTAAGTTGTGTAATTCTAGTCTTTAAAAGTTAAAAGACTGTATAGATTTACAGGAGTGAGTAATATATAAATCGCATACAAGTTTGCTTTCAGTTAGGTATTGACGTGATATAATTTAAATATTTTGGCATTGGTTTATATAAACTGATTTGAAATCCTGTGTATACATACGTAAATGTATTTAAACATGATTTATACTTATTTAACATGCTGATATTTATTTTTACAAATTTTAAGAACACAATTAGAACCTCACCCTTTCTTTTAACACAGTGTAAGACTATTACAATGAGAATGCCTAACTGAAATAAACAGGATGAGAAAGAGTAAGTTCGCACTTTTGTCTCTGCTACTACTTTTCTGCAGGCAGTTTTCTATAAAGCAGCAAACTCGAGCTTACCTGGTAGCATTTACATTCAAAAACAAGACAAAAAGGTGCCCTAACTACTTATAAAACTTTAGAGCTGGTAAGGTTTTGGAAAACTCTGAAATTCATTCTTTCTAAAATTTCCTTAAATTAAGACCAATTTCTATCCTTTTTATGGATTTTTTAAATTTTATTTTTGTATGTAAGTTTTAATTGGGTACTTACAGTTGATAGTTAAGGGGAAATGGCAGCTAAGTTGTTTCACTTCTTCAGAAACATTTAGCCAGTGACAGTGTTATACTTAAGAACTCCACGTAGAGAATATACTTGTTATACTACTCACATTATTAGTACTGGTACTGCTAGCAGCATCCAGCTAAACTCCCAAGACAGCTCACATTACCATGTATTCCTCCATCTCAGAATATAGACTAAGTCTGAGACCGACAGATCAATTGGACTGTAATTTAATAAGGACTTCAGGACCTGAACCCATTAAGATTGTTAAAAATGGAAAGGTCTCATAACCTTGCTGTGACATTGTAATGACTGAAGCAGTTACATATCACTGTAATCAAACTTTTTAGGTCCCTTTTCCTTCTGTCATTGAATTTTCAACTATCTCATTTCAGCGGATGGGACCTGCTGTATCTACGTCAAGGGATTCTGAATAATGTCCAAACGGTATAATTTAAATGTCAAGAAGTAGGAAACTCAGAACTAATGCTACTGTTCCCTCAGACTTTTGCCAGCAAATGTCTCATCATAAATACATGACATTCTTCAAAAATCATGGAGGTAAAGAATAGGATCATCTGGTTTCTAAGCTTCTGAGATTTGGGCATACGTATTCAGTAGGAAATTCATTCTTTTGAAAACTTCCTAAAGCTATGTGTTGAAAAACTGCTTTAATACATTTTCTTCCTTTTAATTTAAGAGAAATTCTGTTTTCCTTAATCTACAGGTTTGGAGATTGGTTCAAAGAATGAAATGGTACTTTAAAAAGAAAAGAAACTAATATAAAAATCATATCTATAAGAGATATAGGAAGAGTGACTGATCATCTGGTTCACCTTTGCAAGAAAAAGACTTTCTACTTCTGGCAACCTCTCCAATTACGTAAGTGCATTATTTTCATGAAATGTATTGTTTTTTGAAAAGTGTTAACAATGGCAGGATAACCACCTTAACAACATTCCATTTTAATATTGGAGGGTACAGAAAAAAAAAAACAATGTTCATTTTTTTGATATCATTCATGACTACAGCTACGAAATCTATTTTCAGAGAACAGATTTGACAGCCATTTCCCTTATTGCTATCTATAGTTTTGTGCATCAGCTTTGATTTATGGTTACTATTCATAATTTCTGGAAGAACATTGCACATGAACATATTACTGGGAACACACTGCTTTCACATTGCTTCCATCAAATGAACTAAATAATTTGTTAGTACTATTCTGTGCAGAGCAATAGCAAGAACTAAACCTGAAAGTTATAAATTTCATTCATGGGAACTGAAGTGAGAATTGCAGGATTTTGGCAGAGATTTAAGATGAGGGAAATGACACCAAAAAATCAGGACCAAATTCTCCCAAGTGTCGCCTGTTTATTTCTCCTAATTAGCCATTAGTAAATGCTGAAGCAAATTCTCTACCACTGGTGACTTTTTAACCATTTCAGCCAAGAAGACTCATCAATGAACAACAAATACAACAGCAGATGAAGCACAGATAATGTGACAGAAAAATACAGGCAGAGGTGGAGAGCAAATTAACCAGTCAACTGGCTGTCTTCAGTACTGAGTAGCCAACAGGGTTATCTCACTCCTGCCGCTGTACTGCAACACCTCCTTCGTCAGGCCTCTATTTTGGGTTGGCATTGAAGATATACTCTTCCTCTACAGCCTTGGCACTATTGGGCATCCCGAGAGAATGGCCAAATCATTCAGTTCTTAAAGAGGGCCAAAATGGAATGTGTAAGTTACATGCGTAAGTATCCACCTACGATACCATTTAAAATTACATTTAAAAAAAATCTAATTACTCATTGTGAGGTAGGACTAGGGCTACCATGAAATGAGAGGCCGAGGACAGGTATGTCAAAATTAAGCGGCTGACGTAACCGGAGGCAGGCACTACAGTCTGGCCAGCCAATCACTTTCCATTTTTAGGGCTCTCAGGAATTATTGTGAAGTGAAAAGAACCGGGTTTCCCAGTGTATGGGAAAAAAAAGCCTTTAAAACTTGTAGAAACGAAGAGAGAGAGGAGAGCCCCATTGACACACACTTGCCTGTCAGTATGTTCCCAGAGGAAACAGCATACAGCTGCAGGATACATTTTGTCCAGGAAAGAGATGTCCCAAGAAACATTGTCCTTTCCTCTCTCCCATCCTCTTCATTCCCAGCCATACTCAGCCCTTCACCCCACCCCTATGTCATTCTGAAAAAACTATATTATTTTGAGGCACTGTAAAGCTGATCACTGAGCTGATCTAAATTAATATCTTTGGATTAATTATTTTCTTTTCTTTTTCAACAGGGATCATTTGAATTACTTTTTATAGCACAACCCCCTAGGGAGTTGTATTAGTACAATATACACAGCAACGTAAATGAAAAACAGTAGTTGAGAGAAGCAATGATGAGGAAAAGCAGAATAAGGAGAGCGGGAAGTTTCTAAGCTGTCTTCAGTGCTGAATGTTAAAATGCTACATTTTTAGCACTTGCTATGCTATGTGGCAGCTGGCGCTGAAGAGGGAATTTTTAAATAGCATCCAACATTGAACACATGCAGAAGACTCTTAAGTAACCATGAACATCTGTGTATCGAACCTTTGAACTAATTGACCCAAATGAAATAATCTACAACAAAGAAAAGTCAGTGCTGAAATGCATGATTTTGTTCTATTTTTGTACCAAATGGAGTACATTTTAAGAGATTCCTTTTTCTAAATACATGATAATGTACTTAATATCCCATAACTTGGAGCAGATTTCCAAAGTTCATCTCTTTATTATGAGAAATTATTAACAAAAATATGACATGCTCCAAATAATCAATTTTAATCTGCCTCCAATTAATTTTTCTCTGGAACAACTTGTCATCATGTGAAGTAATTATAGTATGTTAGTATATAACTGTTTTTAATTGATAATTTTATAAACACAAATCATATTATCCACTATCAAAATGGACATATTTTCTTGCTGTGAAAGACAGCCTTTACATTAGTCTAACAAAATGTGGTTGAATAGCTTTGTATTCACAGAACCTAACTGTACAACTAAGCTTATGAAATTGAAAATATGTAGATGTCATCACTATTTGTGTGGTTTTATAATACAAAATTGGACAGACAGATTTGTCTTTAGTATGCATATTTAATGCTTGGCAAGAAATTTGGGGTTCTTTTTTTTTGCTAAACTGGTGTGTTCATAAACTGATTTAATAATATTATTTCCCAATCAATGTGTAACCTGCCTAGGCAAATAATGCTGAAATGCCCAAATAATTCAATATTTTCAATCAGCTTGATTAACATTAAAAAGAAAAAAAAATCACGCTGAGAATGCAAAAAAAAATGCAAGATATATTCCTTGGTATTTATATGCAACATAGTAGAGCAGAAGTCTACTACGAGTAGTTATCACTACATTTTTCCTGTCAAAATCCTGTTTTTTCTAGCATTAGCGCTTTGATAATTTCTGCTGTGCAGCACAAGCAGTAAAAGTGTGTATGAGCAATGCAGTGGGTGTTGACAAATAATGCCACAGCCACCAGTCTGCCCACACCTTCTCTCTAATGCCTCAGTACAGAGAGTAAAGGACGTGGAGGACCATGAGCGAATGTCCCACTTCCAGCTACATTTCATGCTTCACGCACTGTAACATCAAAAGGAGCCCTTCCTTGTGGATGTGCTTTTTGTCCCTAACAGGCACAAAAGAAACGCAAGTTTAGTATTTGCCCAGGTTATTTGTTTCAGGAATTACTGCCTTTGAAAAATAATCTTGATAAAACTTCAGATAAACTTTAGATAAAATCTTTAGAGAAAGCAAGCATTTGCCATGGCCCAGATAATTATGATTTTTATCATCACTACTAACTCCAGTAGAAAGCCAGGCACTCAAGGAGATTTTCCTGAAACATATTTGTTTTGATTAAATACCATTCTAACAATGAAAAAATTAAAAAGGTGATGAATGGAGCAACATCTATTATATGCAAACGGTCTAATAGTTTCTAATATCTGCTGAAGTGATGAAATGTTCTTATTGTGAGTGGCTGTTCCTTTTTATTCTGAAACAAACCAGAGTACACCTGCTTGGGTTGTCCACATATGTATTTAAGACTGAAAGCACAGAAAGCAGTAATAGAGGGGGCAGCGATCTCACGCTTTTTGACTGATGACTTCAGTGCCCGGCAGGCTGACTACTTTATGATTCTTCTAAGCACAGGAGGTCCTTTGTAAGATTTTTGAGTCACTCTTCAATTCCAAAGTGTACTTCTAAGAGAAATATGTGCGTGCTTCTCTATGAGTGAGCCTCAGCGCGCAGACTCTACATGAGACTGATAGGAAACACTGTTAACACTGGAACTATTCTTTGTATTTACGTTATCAGAACAGCACAGATGATTTAGCAGAAATTCTTTAGTTTTACCAAAGCACAAAAATCAATTGGATGGCAATATCTTCAGCTATTCATCCCAGTCACAATGTCGGATTCATCATTTGCACTCTGTGTATTGTTGCAGTTTGAAGCCACAAAAATGATCAGAGTGCTGGAGCACCTTCCCTATGAGGACAAGCTGAGAGAGTTGGGGTTGTTCAACCTGGAGAAGAGGAGGGTCCAGGGAGACCTTATTGCGGCCCTTCAGTTCTTAAAGGGGGCTTACAAGAAAGATGGGGGCAGAATGTAGTAAGGTCTGTAGCAATAGGACAAGAGGTAAGGTTTTAAACTAAAACCAGGGTAGATTCAGATGAGATATAAGGAAGAAATGTTTTCCAATGAGGGTGGTGAGACACTGGCCTGTGTTGCCCAGAGAGGTGGTAGATGCCCCACCCCTGGAAACAACCCTGGTCAGGTTGGACGGCGCTCTGAGCAACCTGATGTAGTTGAAGATGTCGCTGCTCATTGCAGGAGGGTTGGACTAGGTTGAACAGGTGCCCAGAGAGGTTGTTGAGGCCCCATCCCTGGAGGTGTTCAAGGCCAGGCTGGACGGGGCCTTGGGCAACCTGATCTAGTGGGAAATGTCCCTGTCTATGGCAGGGGGGTTGGAACTTGATGATCTTCAAGGTCCTTTCCAACTCTAACACATTCTATGATTCTATGACCTTTAAAGGTCCCTTCCAACCCAAACTATTCTATGATTCTGCAAATTTCAGTCCAAATCAGTAGCAGATGTAGCAAGATTTTATTTATTTATCTCAATCTACATGTTGTGCTGTGAATATTTTATGCAAGGATCATTTCTGTTGTTTTCTNCTCTCTTCTTTTTTCTTTTTAATTTTTTTAGCTGGGATTATTTTTTTTTTTTTTTTTTTTTTTTTTTTTTAAGGATGGGATTTAGTAAGCACAACTAGGAAAAAAAAACTCTGGAAAAACAGAGTAACTGTATGTGGCACTGCGAGAGGGAGACAAAGAGATGGAGAATAAATAAAATGTAAGCTTTTTTAAAAATTTAGGAATTAAAAACTCAGGAAATTTCAAAATAAATCAAATAATAATATTGTATAACACTGTAAATAAATATTTTATAGTCATAGAGTGAATTAAATGAACAAAGGAAGGACCATCGTTTCTGAGCAGAGAAAAGACAGACACACAACTAGAAGAGGATCCTAAAAGTTCTCTAGCTGTGAAAGCAGTTCTCAGCAGACACATATACTTTATTCCTTGAGTTCATAGATAACCTAACATTTGACTGAAAATTAATTCAAAAGGAACTTATTTAGATGATGAAGTTTCAGCACATCTATAGTGTTGTTCAATAGAAAGAACTAGTATCCACTGTACAAGTAATACTCATTCCTTTCTTTAAATTAAACATTGAGACATTTCAGCATCTCAGTTTCAACATTCTTTCAAGAAAACTAGCCTTCGCTGTAATTCTACTGGGTTAAAAGGTTTTACTAATGGACAAACTTCTGTACACTGGCAAATGCCAGTAAGTACCTATTTTGCTAGATGTCACTGACAATATTCAATGTGAAGTAGGTTTTTGGAAGAATATTTCAAAAAACCATGTAAATATAGACAGTGTAAACTCTACCAAAGTGATTCTGAGACTTTTCAAAAGTACCACCACCTTTTCTCTTGTCTATCTTTTCTATTCTCTGAGTTGAAAGGTTGTCCAACAATGAGGGCATGTTCACACTAACTTTTATATTTATGTCCTGCTTGTAAGAAGTGAAATGTTGCCTGCAGTTTAAAGTAGATCTCATCTCTATCGCTAAAGCAGACATCATGACGACTGATTACAGGCACAGTCACTGTCCAGGAAACACTGCCTTAGTGAATACACTTACGGGGGTGCTCCCATAAGGCAGTCCTAAATGCCTTATTTGGGATCTTCACATTGCAAAAAGATGTGGCATTTGACGCACAGTCATTTCTTGAATGTGTATTACCTGACCTACGTGTGATCATACTCACATAATCATACCAAATCGCATTCTCAGATGTTTAACTCTGCCTCCTTGTTCTGCAGGGTCTGTGAATCATCCCTGATGTGGAGTCGTACGCCTGACTTGTAGATGCAAAGCACTGCAGCAAATATGTATGGAATAACTCATATCTTGAAGGTAAAAAATATCTTTTTTTTAAAAGTGATAGCTTTTTTAAAATTTCACACTATCAGAAATTGTACCAGAGATTTTAACTTCTGCAGATGTTGTGGATGATTGAGAAGAAAACTGTTTCCTGTCTTCATTTTGTGATTTTCTGAATTGAAGAATCCCTTCTATGACTCAGCTGCGTACAGAGAGAGACTTCCATCTCCAGAAACACACTTACCTCTCCACATTTAAACAACACATTGTAATAACCACAAATAATTCAATGTAAGTGGCAGTTTCGGTTCATGTAGCTCTCAGAGCGCTGTGCTACTGTAAAAACACAGGTTGCGCAAACCCCATTGAAATTTTAGGCCAGAATCTGACACTACGGTTTAATAGTTTTCTAATCTTTAGTGGTATAATAGTTACAGACAAGTAGTGACTGAGTTACAGGTGAGTAAGCCAATGAATTTACAACTGTTTCCACCCCATGGAACAGAGAGTCTCAAGAAGTAATGATTTGTCAACCATTCTGTCTCTCGCTTGCAATACCACAATAATTTGTTGGCAAACAGAGTAGTTGGAAGAGTAATTTTAAAGAAAATTTTACTGTAGTTTGACTGTATTACAGGTAGGGAACCTAGCTCTGCATTTGTGTGTACACTAAATTCATATGCAATAAGCTAAAACCCAAAAGCAGCTTAGTGTGTATTAGAGAATGACCTGAGGATGGGTTGCCAGTAAATTAAAGACAGCAATATATCCAGGTTGTGTAAAGCTTTGGCAAACTGTTCCAAGTCTTTTCTTCTAGCATAGAGGCAAAAAAAAGGACTGGTGAAAGATACAAACAAAACCCCACCACTTTTAAATGCTCACGATCTCAGTGCAGTCAGCATTGTATATGGTCTTGTTGAGTACTTTATATTTTCTCAGATGAAGCACTATTTCTTTTACAATCGCTCTTTAAATTCTGACTACATCTCTCACAACATTTAATTCACAGCTGAAGGAGTCTGCATGATTACATATTTTCATACTCCAGGAATTATGAAAAAATTGTCATGAATCTCTATGCTGACAGCCAAAGCCTGTCCTTGTGCAGAAAGGAATGGTGATCTTTTCCAGAGCATCCTTTCCCCACCATCTTCACCAAAGTCACAAATAACATTATTCTTTCTAAGACATAGCAGAAAATAATATGATCATAATAAAAGAAAACAACCACATCTTCATGCTTTAAAGCAGTTCATAGGCAATATACACATCTACATGATATAGGAATTGTGTATACATAACAGGGTATGAACACATCTTTAGAAAAACACACCATTTGTAATAAAATTTCGACTTATTAGAAATGTAAAATAGAAATGTCTGATCTGACTGTAACATCAACAGTGTTGAAAGCATTATGCACAGGGGTTTTATAGAAACAATAACAAAGGCAAAAGAAAGTTTATTTCTTCTTTCACAAGAATGTGATATATCAACAAAATCTAAACAGATATAAGTAGATATAACTTACAACAAATATTAACCCATGTATATATGAAGAATTATCCAAAATACCTTTCCACTTTCCTAGCATGTTTATATCTACATTGTTTCACACTCCAAGCACCTACATTTCATATGTCATCATATGATTACACTACCTCATTATTCGGTAGTGATTACACTGACTCACTTATTGGTCCCATATGCTGTGTTCAACACTGTCAGTTCTATTTGTTTCTTATGTACTTTAAAGAACCACAACAGGGTTTTCTGAATGGACTTTGAGGGAAGAAAGTCAGGTTTCCTCAGATTATCAGAATGCTTTCCTCTACACTGATGACTATTTGCAATGGTATTTTGATGTGAATTCCTTTTACATCACAAAGCCAAATAATCAATAAAGGGAAAAATGATGCAAAGTATTACTGAGCTACGAAGAGCTAGATGAACAATTTAAATTATTAAGATTGCTCTTAATAGTTTTTGATTTACATTTAAATATAGACTTAGATAGATCTGGCATTACAAAGCACGTTCTGAATTGAGATAAGCCGCAGCCATACCATCCTGCTGTTTCCTACCCAGTCTTCACACTGATTTCATGAGAAAGGACAGTTGTTAGGATCCTCCTAACAATGCTGTTATCTGTAAGGCTGCAGCTACTTTGACTGTGACCATGTCTCCAGCTGCCAAGATGCCAGCACAGAACCCAGTGCGTGGTAAGTCTTTATGTACCCTCCGGTAGCATGTAGCCATATCTGAACTAACTTTAAAGTAGTTGCTTGGGTGCTGGTAACAGTCTAACCATGGCAACATGGAGCTCAATGCAGCTGTGATGGCTGTGTAGTTGAGCGAGATAAATTATTCATGTGGGGATGTTATAATGTTGTGAGATGTGTTTCTCACATTCATAGAACTCCTTCTCTAATCCCCATATCATGATTTTCCTTTTCTGATATAAGTAAGTTTTAAACAGTAGAAGGATGGGAACAATGAGTTCCTGTGAAAACGTAATGAATTAAAATGATCAGCACCCTCTAAAAAGTAGCTTGGTCAAAAGGTTTGGGAGTCAGCTAATTTATAAGTTGAAGAAGATGTATTTTTGCACTAGTTTGAATAAGATGTAAGAAATTATGTGTAACTTTTCTCATGAGACTCTCCCATGCCCATAAAAGTATAATTTTTTTAATACATAAAAATGAAATATTATTTTAGTTGCTCATATAGCACAGCTCAGACCAATAGGTTAACACAGCCCTCGGAAACAGCCCCAGCTGTCAGCAAGATGATAAAGAGCTGAGCCTTCCCATTTATGGAGCCATATCCAGCCCTGGTACAGATATTTAAATGTTAGTTTCTTGTTCTGTGTATTAAGTATTGTCTATAACTCAGTTTTGACAGTATTCGTCTTCTCTACAGCACAGCATGGCTTCAAGTCTTTTGCCGCATGGGACAGCTGACAATTTAACATGAAAAAAAAATATATAATAGGAGTCATGTCATTCTGCCTTCCCACGTCCCATCTGTCCCTGCACCTGGTAGGAGTAGTCAGGAGTTGTCTTTGGCATGAACACCATGTGTTCTTTGCTGAAGTGAAAATAAGTATTTCTGTAACAAAGCATAAATGCTGTTCATTGGAGATATTCTTTCATTAATACAGAGCTTGCTTCATCTCCAAAATTTTGCAACCATCCTCTTTTGATTCGACTGCCATCTTCCAAGTACTAACAGCATTGATGAAACCATTTGGAATTGGAACAAAAAGACCGCTTTTTACTTTTCTTGCAAAAATCATAATCAGGCAACATGAAAGCTAAGAAGTTACTTTCCAGTGAGGCTAAAATTTGATACAGGTCAATGTTAGAGTTCTGTCAGTATGTTTGGAAGACCAAGCCCCTGACCAAAAGGATAACTATGTTCTTTCTGTAAGCGTCTCAAATAATTATGTATTTCATAGCCTATGGAAAAGCTTAGTCATTGGGTTAGAGAACATTCAGAAATTCTCTCTTCATCTCTTCTGCTGATGTTGTTATGCTTTTCAAGGAATAATTAAATAGCCACCAGAAGTAAACAGCTCTAATTCACCTGAGAAGAAAAACTGGTATTCAAGTTCCTCCTTCATACAATCATTAAAATTTACACATATTTACAATATTAACTTTGGAACTGAAATGGGGATCTCTGACCCTCAAGTGCATTCCCTGATTAGTACATTAAAAAGTCAACCTCTCACTGGTCCCATGAATCTGTAATTATTCATATGTAATTCAGAGCGGATAAGGTTTTCAGCCTTATCTATCCTAGATGGGTAATCTAACCATTGGCCTTTGAAGGAAAACACATGAACAGGTAATTCTTCCTGCACTGCTTCATGGGGAAGAAACGATCCTAAGTAAACCAAGCTGTCTCTGTCATAAGTTCAAAGGACATTCCCTGTATAAGGACCTCAAGAGCTTGCCTATGAAAAAGATAGGATGTTTTCAGAGTTTTGTACTTGGCTTTAAGGATATTAGTAATGATACCATGTTTCTGCCCCACAAAATAGTCTCCAAGGAACTAAAAAAATAAAATGGAACAACAGGTTTGTTTGGTAGTATCTCCCCCCACCCCAAGACTCTTGATTAGTGAAATTAGAATGATAATTCAAATTTTTTGAACTTTTAATGTTTACAATATTGAAAAAAGATTCCATATTTTCTGTGTTTTTCATAATGGTTCAACAGCTCAATTCAGCTGCCAGGATATTAATTTTATCACAGGAAGAAGGTTAATACACAGGCTCATTTCTAGTCTGGATTCTTTGAGAGTATCTTTTCTGAAGGCCTTAATAGCTTATGACCAACAACTGAATACTGAAAGCAATTTTAGGTAAGTGGGCAGCGGGTAAATGGATGTTTCACAAATGTTACAGAATCCTTAATGTATAAAATGAGTACATAAATACATATAATGTTTGATGCTATTTCCTGTTGTAGCAGATCTCATAGAATATTATTGCTTTTTAAAGCAAACTCTAGGTGGTAACATTTTTAAATAAGTAAGCAATCATCATTAATGCATTAAATAAGAAAAAAGAATCATTTAATAGCTATGTGGGCACAATTTGCAAATACGTTCATATCTCATAATTGAGCCAATGTGAATTTTTTTACCATAGTTTCATAAAATAAATATATATTTAGCTGAACTAGACATAATTCTGGCTTACAAAACTATATTATGAATATGTTATATTGTTTTCATTCATAAATTTATTTTACTATTTATTGAGTGAGAACTTGTTTGCATTCCAAGATAAACAAATATAAATTATTTCCCTAAAATAATAATAGTTATAATAATATAATATTATATTATAATATATATAATAATATAATATAATAAAATTATAATCCCTATAAAAATATAAAAAAAGGTTTCCAGCATCTCCATTTAAAAATACAAACATAAAAACTGTTCAAACCCAAAGATTCAAATGTGTTAGGCACTGTAGACCAAGTCTTATTTCCAGAGAGTGACATAATAGTACCTAATTGTTTTGATTAAAGACTTATTAAGTGCTCCTATGTCTGTTAGTAATGGAGTCTCAAATTCACATCTATATAGATATAATTTGATTGAAGAGCTTCTTCTGTATGTATACACATACAATCAAACTCTTTTTTCAATGTTTTCTCTATTAAAGCAAATATCCTCATTTAGTTTTTAATTGCTTCTGGATTATGTTTAGCATATTTTAAAGGAATGCTTTCAGCTTCACATTTACCTGAAAAATATCATACCTAGTATTCTATTTTTAGTAACCAGTTAGTTTAATACATCTTAAAATGATTACAGAAACAATATTTGTTCTGGTGGTTCATAAATTGCTTTTGAACATGACCTTTGCATAGTGATCTGGTTAAAGTATCCAAAAATGTACACTGTATAGTGCATACTCTATTGTCTTCTAGATAGATTGTTTGCATTTATATCCCGTGTCCTAAAATATTGCCAACTGTATCACAGAGGATGCTTTTCTTTAAAACCGACAAGATAGCAAAAACAAAGCTGAAATTGAAAGCAGCAGCAGATAATCATGGGCAGAAGTTCAGGTTTGCCGAGGCATTTAACGCCCATTCTCTTGAGAGCTCCAGTTCTGAACCATGTTAACATCGTGAGAAATCTCAGCCCGAGGAAGGAGACAGGTTGGTTTGATTGTCTGTTCTTGTTCTTGTTCACATTCCCAAGCTAGAAAGGCAAAATCAGAGCAAAAGTAAAATATAACAAACCCACCAACTTAAAAATTTATTTAGTAGGGATTTAAAAATAGGACATGCTACTTAAAATATATTCTAAAAGAAAGTTGACAAAAAGTCCAGATCTGTTTGGAATCAAGTCGTTAAAAAGACCCCCTAAAACTAAGTGTATATTGCTAAAATAAAATGAATAACCTAATTCTGCAACGGGATGTGTTTGTTTCCCCCCTCCATCTCATTTTTTATTTACAAGTCATTTGGCACGCATAAGACACCACAAGTGTGAATTAACCTGACCCAAGTAAATTTTTCAGGGTTATTTTAATGGATCCGAGTAACAGTGCAGTGCCACAGACTGTTGCATTAGCAGAACTGATGGAACAGCTTGTGGAGGTAAGGTGGTGCTATGCAAGGAGGGACATGTGAGTGAGATAAGAAAGCGCAAGATTTCGGTGCTCGATTCCCATTATGAACTCCAGAGTTATGGAAGAGTGAGCTGCTGGGTCCACCCAAAAAAAAAACCAAACCAAAACAAAGGGGTTTTCAGCAATTCAGTAAATTGACACATCTTAAAATGTCATGGGTTCTGGGATCTGTCTCCCAGAAAGTAGCCTTGGTGCTACATTATAGAGGGGTAGGGGAGGTGGGAGCGAAACTGCTGGGCCCTTGGGTGCTACAGACACTGTGACATCACAGCATCGTCCTTGGAAATTTTAAAAGCTGGCGGTGTCCTGAACCACCAAACTGTGATTTCAAAATTATCCTTGCTCTGAGCAGGAGCCTAACCTCTTTTTTTATGCTGCTACAACCTCTGGCTTCTTATCTGTAGGTGATGAATCCTCTCTGTAACCTTGTTCTGTAGCTGGGAAAACCCAGCTTCGTGCTTCATGTAGACTGAGGCTGAATTTTTGAGTACTTCTGTTCCTGAACAAATTTAGAAAAAACCTGGATTGCTAACATTTCCTTTAACCTACACAATCCCTGCTAGCACTTATATGGGCATAACCAATTTGCAGAGGAGGCCCCGTACTGTTTGGTCCTTGCTTGGCTCTTTGGGTGTTTGAATAGCAGGTAGAGCCTTTATTTGGGGGCGGTAATTGCACTGCCTGCCCACCATTATACCTTCGCACTGTTCTTTTATAGATCAGTTGCAAGGGGAAACGCTCATCATCTCCAATTCCAAACCGGTTTTACCTAGTTAGCTTTGCAGCTACAATAGTAGGTGTGTGACTATATTATGTGTTAGCTAAATAGTGCTTTGCAGCCTACTCACGCAGCATGGCATTTGTTTTTACTAATCCACTAAGGTATTATGACTGAGCAGGAAACAGATTTTGTGGTTAAGGTATTCATGGTCAGAACGGTAGCCAGAGGACTTGGGTTAAAGGAGTTTTCTATGTCAGAACCTATAAGCCTTTGTTTCAAGCACATAAGCAATTCTGAAAAATAGAAGTCTTTGAGACTATGTCAGGCTCGTACATTATGCAGAATACTTCAATTTAATTGGAGTATATTTAGAAAAAAAATCTATATAAATCCTTAAAATTAATATTTTCAGACTAATGCTCACGAAATGTCTTGTTTAGAAATAGAATAAAAGGATAACTAAAGCACTGTTTCAGCTCTCTGGCTCAAAGTTTCTCCTTGCCCTTGGAAGTCAAAGCAAATGTCAATGAAATATTTAAAACACTTTGATGAGAAAGGCCCAGGCTGCAACCACGGACCAAGGAAGATTTCGAGTATTTACGTCATACAGCTCCTTATTTTCTTATCTAAGCTGTCCTAAAATATATCCCTAAAATTCCAGGACCCTCAGAATAAACCTAAACCCTGACTTCTGTCAGCAGCTGCCTCCTGTTTCACCTCAAAGCAACAAGGAATTCAGAAGCTGGAAAAGAGGCCAGACTTCATTCTTCTCATCTAAAATTCCCATTTCTTTCAGTATAAAAGAAAAACTAAATGAAATGCCACCTTGTTACATCTTCTGTCTGCTACCAATACCTTCACAGGATGCCCATAAATCTGTCTACGTTGCGTTTTCCCATCAGCCACAAGTACACACTTTATGCCCTGTGAGCCATTGAAGTCATCTAGGAAATACCCTCAATCACACGTTTAGAGAGCACATAGAGTGTAGCTATCAGACGGTAAAGAAAATAACAAAAATTGCAATTATTTTGAATCCTTACCATCAAGAAGTTAGGTGACTCTGTTTATGGGAAAGTAGGAAATAGGAGCTTTCTCAATATTCCTCTTATCCGGAGTCCCACATATTTGTGATACATTGGGTGGTATTTCTGCTGTGAAACTCCCTCAGACAAGCTATATTGCAGCTGTAAATTCTAGATCTAGCCCACAACATTGGGAAACATTCCCGAGCAGATGGTTTCATTCAATAAAACATCAAAGTACCATAGTAAATAATGCTGTTGAATTTTTTACCAGTCATTTTGCAGTGCCACATTAAACATTTCCAAAGGCAGCTGAAAGTGAAAGGGACAGCAACATTTGGCAGTGAAAGGAGTGCCATAGGGCTGTTCTGACTGATGATGTTGAGATCAGAGAAGGAAACGAGTGTCTGGGTGTCATCTTCAGGATGGTCTTTGACTTGTAAAGAGCAGAGGACTGGGCAGTGAGAGGTCATCTGTTCTTTCCCTGCCTCTTCCCCACTGAAAGTTTTGTTACCCTCCCCCCCGCATTCCGCCCCATCCAACTCTGTTGGCTCCTGTCTTTGTCCCTGTGTTTGGGGAAGAGAGACGTTGGGTGAGGTTTGCTCACTTTACTTGGGTGTCTCCTCACTTTTGAGAGAGCAGGTTCTAATAACATGCCTGCAGGCAGTAGCAGGAGAAAGTTTTCACCAAAATCAGTCAAATTCTGCAGATCAGAACCAAATGTCAACAAAGTGGAGAGAGATTGTGGAATTAGATGGCCTTGCCCATATATCATAGGCTTCATATGCTAAAAATAGAATAGATACCAGCACTTTGAGAACATACTGTATGTAAGGACAAGGGCAGTGATAGAACAGAATTATCTAGCCAGCCAGGCAAGTGATCTGCAGGCTTCAGTGTCCTGCTACTGAAGTCAAAGGGCAAGATATGTTTCATTGCAATAAGCCTCATGGAAATTCTAAAGAGAAAAAAAAAATAAAATCTGTGTTTGATTTGTAGTATCCTTCTATTGAAATAAAAGAACAGCTTAGAAGAATCACAGGTTTTAAATCATTCTGCGAACTAAAGATTAGTATATATCTGTACATAAGGATATCTCCTCTTCTTTATGTTCTTTGCAATGAACACAGTACTGCATGGATTAAAGATGTAAGCAATTTAGCACTCGTAGGACTTCAAGTGTAAAACCCATATCAGCTAATGCAAAATGTACTGTTGGAATTTCCTGAAGGAGATTTGAAACATAGAACACCTTCCCATTAATATACAAGTTGAAGGCAGTATTCTTATTTTTCCCTCTCTCCGTTGTCTCAAGGCACAGAAAAAATCTAGACAGCAGCCAACACAATCTAGCACAGCAGCATTCACAGCTCTATCTAACGTTGCATCTGTGACTGTCATTTTTTTTTCCACAATCTTCTCCAAAGAGCAAAACTCAGATGCAGCCTGTGCCACAGCACTCCCGCCTCTGCCCGAGCTGCTTCTGAGCAGCTCCTGGGCTGGATGTGAATTCTCGTTACGCAACGGGATCAAGCGTGGGTCCAACAACTGCTTTTTACAGAACAGCCCGTGCGTGAGCCACAGCGAAAGGCAAACCCAGGTTAAACGCAGAGACAACGTGTGTGACTCTGCTACATGGCAGGGGACTCCCTGAAGCTCTGGACACGGAGTGGTCCGGAAGCTGTAGCTCTACAGCAGTTCAGGTTGCCTCCTTTCCTTCTCATCAGACCTCTAACGGGCTAAAGATACAGAACCATGATAAGTACAACAACAAGAATAGAGCAGGCGAACGAAGGAGAAGCATAAAAGTGAATTTAAAAAGATGAAACCCATTTTTTAAGCATGTACATTCTGGCTGGCTCTCTCCAGGAACAAAAAAAAAAAAAAGAGAGAGAGAACTAGGTATAAATAGGACTTTTTTCTTCCTTAGTCATGACACATTTTAATGAGATTTGAAATGAGCACAGGAAGACAGAGCAAGATAACAAGGTTATCTCCAACTCTAAATCTTCACACTATTTATGATGCTAAATTTGCAGGCTATGCTGCTCACTTACATTTCCATAAAGTAGCATAATAAAAGAAAAAGAACAACTAGATTGTAGCAATTTTTCCTCTGAACTGTCCTTTCTGAAAAAAATATATGCAGTCCTGTGGGTTCTGGTATTCTTTTTACCTCTGCAGCATAATCTTCCTTTTGTATTTTATCCCTTCTTTGTGCAAAGATAAAGAGAATAAATGTACATCCAGACTCCTGCTTCCCTAAGTGATATGACTCATTCACACAAGCATCTGTACCCCTTAAGGGACTGTCACTGTCTTTTCCTCTTAATTCATTAATTTTACTTTTCTGTATACTGAAGAACTGCTAATAAAGTAACTTTTCTCAATTGATATTCAATCTCCTCTATGCCCCTGCAGGCACCTCTTCCTCTTCAGGACTAAAAATACAATGTGTTGAACTCTCCCCACAGATGCCATGACGGAGGCATACCTCTTCTAACATTCACTCCATCTTCTAGAAATATCCTTTTTTTTGCAGATTGCAAATGGGGACTAATGGCAGGCAGCAGTGTCTGCAACAGTAAGAAGTTTTAAATATTTCCCACTACAATCCAACATATACCTGATCCTGCTATAATACAGCTATAAACTGGCTAGCCACTTTCTCAGGAAATTTTCCTTAAAGCTCTCAGCTGTAGTTACATCATAAAATCTCATGGCTTCCTTTGACTTTGGATACCTTTCCTCTACATCCCTGAATTAATCATAGCAGTGGCCTTTAAACCACGGCAAACTAGAAAAACTTATTTCACCAATTCGGTGATAGCATCAACATATTTAAAAAAAAAAGGAAGGCATACAAAGGAGAGCATGCCCTTTTTTCAAGATATTTTCTTTCTCTGCCACTCTCACAAAGACGTTAACAGTTAGGTCTTCTTCTGGTCTTTTAATATGGGGTTGAATAAGTTAACAGCAGAAGAACACGGAGTCCATCTCGTTTGAGGAAAGCTGGTATATTGTCCCAGTTTACGTTCGTATGAGTTGGTATCATTAAATCTTTTCCTTGTTTATGAAAAATGTCAGCATTTTTGCAGGAGAGAAACAAGATAACTAACACAAATATTAGTTGATTTAACAGTAAATGGAGCTTCCAATCAGTAATGGGTGACGTATGTATTTCAGGAGCTCCCTTAGCACTTTCAGAAGAGGTGTAATGTTAGATAGCATCATATTACTCAAAAAATGACATAAGGAATTGTAAGAATAACTGGAAACGTGAGTTCTCTTATCTCTGCTGAATGGAAAACATCCTATTTGCCTCACCAGTCTTTGATCAGATTCTCAGATCATATAGTATGTCTGTGTTTGCAGAGACTAATAGGATAACATGAAAGCAAGCAAAAGTTCATATTTTAAGTAGTTTCTTTGGTGTTTCTGACACTTACGAAAAAAAGGGAGTACTAAATGTTGCTAATCTTGTCATTTCAAAGAGAAATAACAAGGTTTTTCTCATATATTACTCACCTCAATTAATCTGGAGAGAAGAGTAGTGCAGTGATTCTTTTCTATTTAAAGTCATTTAAAGGTTTAAATAACTAAACGTTCAGAAACCACACATATAAATCCATGAATCATTGTAGCACAACTTTAAAATACAACTTTCTTTGAAATCACTGTATTCATTAAAAGTGAGGCTATAAGCTACTTACTGAATGTTATGGGTATGAAAAAATGTAAGCAGTGCTAATGGGATGTAGCTGATTAATGAAAGCTAGGTGAATGTAGAGTAATAGCTCTGAGACTGCTAAGTGGCTGTGTGTGTCAGTGAAATATAAGGTCTGATGCCCTTTTAAATCTCAAGAGGTAAAAAAAGAGAGTAAGGATTAGGGAGATTTGTGCAACACAGTAGAATTACGTTTTGGGGAACTCATTCTGAATCCTTTTTCCTCCATTGAGTAGCAGGGGTGCACAGGAGTGTCCCAAACTCAAGCTGAACCAAGAAAATTGCCTAATGTGTTCTGAATGTTGGTAACAATATCCCCCCTGGGTCTCTACATGTAACGCTGCCCCAGAAGGACATCCCAGCTAAGACTGAAGTGAAATGCCAGTTCTATTAGTCAAGAGTGTACCAGCCTTGTCCACATTTTGAGGTCTATGCTCCTCTGAAGTGGCCTTAGACTGAGAATATATTTGGTATGCAGTCATATGGTCAGACTGAGGGTCTGCAGATGAGTTCACCAGGGTGAATGCTTTCATCCACCTATTTGCATCGTCTTTGAAGGCACAGACACTGTTTCCACTTTCTTAACATCAGAACCAAAATTATTGTGTCCACATGGTATGACAGAATACAGGCCCATTAGCATGCAGTGTCCATGTCCATCCATGATGTATTTGGTATGTTTTCCTCAGCTAAAGCAGTAAGGCCAGTCAGGGCTACATCACTGAGCAGGTAACTCAGGGGCCAGTGTTTATTGTTTGTTGGCAATTTAGAGGACAAGAGCTTCTCCAACGTCAGATACACTTTGTAATTATTCTAAGACATATATGCAGAACACCAGGTAGACAGCACATCAAGTTAATGATTGGCTTTCAACAGAATTAGATGCGTTGCTTTCCTGGAAGCTGGAGTCTCGTATTATTTGATGACCTTATCACCAAGCACTTGGATATACTCTAATGGCTGGCTCAGATGGTCAATGAGGGACATTTTTGCAGATATTGCAATGATTGGCAATTCTTTATTCGTTCCCAGAGGAAACAGACAATGATGAAGATGGTAGCGTGATCCCTAAAAGAAACTACAAACCATATTTCTCAAGCAAAGATGTACTCCATTACTGCAATCACAATTGTATGAAAAGAGACTAAAAGTCAGAGTAGCTTGTAAGAGCGAAAAACTGAAAATGAAATATAATTAAAAACCAAAATTCAGGAAGCTTATTTGACACAAAGTAATTTGGTCCCAGATGTTCTTTTCCTTTGGAACCAAGAATGGAGAAGATCACTGAAATTAATGAGTAACAATCATCAGTCATCACACACTGAAACTCATGCTAAAGAACTAGACAAGGGGCTAAAATCTAGTGTTTTGTTTGGGTTTTTATTTTGCTATCCAGGCTACAATGATCAACAATTATTGCACATCAGTGTGCAAAAAGCAACAAAAACAAGTCATCTGACAGACCTTATAGCCTTAGTTCCCCTCTCCCATTTTTTTTTTTATCCTCTCTATAAAGAGTGCTGGAAAACACTGTCCATTAACTTATATTGTCTTTCTTGTCAGAAAGATTATTTAGATTATTTTATTCAGTTTGTAAAGATTCAGTTTCCCCTGATTTCTTTAACAGCGTTACATTAAGAATGAATCTAGTTTAGTGGTTTGTTTTCTAACTATGGCTAATCAATAACGCTGCACTTAATGCATTATGTGAGTGTTGCATTTTGTTACCCCTCTGTTTACAATACAGCTTCAACTATTTGCCTTTCAAGATGAATACAGTGATGTTTAGTAGCTGATGAGCTTTTTTCCTGTAAATTGTATTTGTGAAGAAAACACTAGCTGAGAATACTCTTCTATCCTTGAGGCCAGGAAATATCCTTAGGTGTTTTGGGCCTTACTCTGTTAAGTTAGGTATTTATTGCCTATGTTGTTGTGACACGTCCTTGGTGAAGAATGAGCAGGGCAAGTGTCAGTAGTATTCAAGTCATGGTAGTGCATACATGCTACATCCCATATTAGAACTTCGTTCTGTTTGGGGCTGTAGAAAACATCTATAGTAGTACCTCTCATGAAGGGTTTTCAGACTGTCAGCTGAGAAAAGAAGGATGTATTATTATACTTCTGGGGAAAAGAACTAGAAGAGGAAGGCTAAAATTCACAATTGGCCTCAGATCATATTTATACTGAGCAGAGTCAGGCAGAGATCCCACCCTTATCACCAGCAGAGCTGGCTCCTGACTACAAGCATTAGGGTCAGGAGAGGTGAAGTTAATTATCATGCACTGATGTGGCTCTTTTGCTTTTGGGATCTCGTGGGGGACACTCATCCTTCTCCTGCTGAGCCTAGAGCTGCGTGACTTGGGCTGGCCATAGTCGCTCAGGTCCTCAGGTATTTTGGGAAGCTGAGAAATGTGACTGGACTCAAGGGACAGACAAGTCAGATCTGGCCAAATTTTGTTTTACACAGACTACTCATTGATGTCACCTTTACTGGGTTTTTCATTGAGGCACAACGTACAATTCCCAGTAAGTTATTAAACAGTAACTTTTTATCTATATTTCTCCTAACTTTCACGAAGATAGGCATCTATATTCTATACCTCAGACCCAAGAGTCTTAACAAAACCACCATCACACAGCTCACAAGAAAGAGCAGTTAAGCTGAATTGACAGACATACAACAAATTGAACCTTAAACTTTGTAAATGTAGACCACAAATTATATCAGCCCAGGTATACTGGAACCACTAATGCAAACTAAAGGTACAGAGAGATTTTCCTTTTTTCTAGCAGGAAGAATGACTAATTTTGAACAAAAGCAATGGCAGGAAAGGAAAATGAAGGGGTGTGTGTGTGTGTGTGTGTGAAAGAGACTCCCAAGTCTCTAACTTTCTAGTGCCTTTACAGAGCACTACAGCTCTCAGCCATTTACCCTTGGAAAAGGAGCTGTCAAGTAAATGCTTTCCTATTCACATCATGTGGTACGTACAGATCCTGAGCTGATCCATGCTTCATGATTGAGCAGACAGGTCTCTTCCCTGCAATCAATGTCGATTAGAAACTGGTTTTGTGGTACTGACAATCTGTTGGGACTAAAATAAAATCTCCTAGACCCTCCGGTAATGAAAAATTATCTACACGAATGGAAGAAAGAGTACAAAAAGGATTTCAGACTCCTATTTATTACCTTTAAAATTGAAAAAAAGGCTTTTCTCCAGTAAGTAAATAATCCTTCTTTTTATTTTTGCTTTCATTAAGCACACTTTGATTGATTATGACCTGCTCTATCACAGTGGACCAGATTGGAACAGATCGGCTACGTCTGAAGAAGAAAAAAAAGCCTTGTCATGGGAGTGAACAGAAGTGAGTCAAAGTGAAATCAGGTTAAAGTGTCATTCACCTGAATGAATCAAGTGCTAACAGAAGGTTGACAGTGTCAAATATTGTCTTCTATAAACTCTGACCTTTTTAGGTTATTATCTTGGGAAAAGCCTGTATCTTCTGGGTAGCAAATATTCAGACACATATATGCTGTTATGTGGTGGTATCTGCACAGAAAAGTAAGAGATATTTCTTGTCTCTTTCTTATGCTTTGGCCAGAACACAACTGTTAAGACCTATGATGCTCCATTGTCCTTGGCCTAGTGGGAATATGGTACAAGCCTGGCTAGTAAAAGTTACACGGTCTGATAGTCGTTTTGTAATGTAGCAGTTTCTTAATAACTTCACTGCATCAAGCTGTGAACAAAACATCAGCCAGTTTCTTATAATCATCACCTTCCTTACATTTGTAACTCTCTGTTCTAGTTTTCCATTTCAATGCGTTAATCTTTTATTCTGAGGTCCCCTTCAACATGGAAGAGTTAACTGAATTTACATAATCACATCTCGTCACATTTCCATTTCAAATTATTGATAATTAGTGAGTAATAGAGGTAGACTTTCTCCTAAAAAAAGCCAAAGAACCATGGTTCCTGAAAAGTATAATGAACTTCACGGGGAAAAAAAAAAAAACCAAAACCTTCTAATCCCTGTCTGGAGTTCTTTAAAGATAAAGTCAATACTGTTTCCCTCCAACTTGTAGTATCAGTGCTGGAGGAGATGGAAATAAGTGTCCTTCTGCTTTCGGTGACCAGAGATTTGTACTCAGAGGTAGATCATTCAAAATAACTTTATGATGAAAATACAGAAGCAAGTTGCTTGGAATTTGTAGAGAAACAAAACTGAGACAATTTTTTAAGAATACAGGAAACCTTCAGAGTTTTTTTCACCTTCTGTGAAGTTCAGGCATGAACCTGTGTGCTCTGTGGCAGAGGTAGGGGAGGCAGAAATCACATTGTGGTTCCCATGGCCAGCACACCTCAGGCTTGCAAACATAAGATTTGAGCTGAGGGTAAAAAGGCAGTTTGAATTTTAGCAAGTACGCTGGCTCAGGAGGCTAAACCAGAAATAGTGGAAAGCACAATCAATTTGTTTTTCAGGAAATATCCAGTCTCCATAAATTGATTCACGGGATGAAGCTGCCAGCAGCCAGTGCATGAATTCATGCAGGAAGTCAGAAACATGCTGAGAATGTGTGAAACAAGGAAGTTTCAGCAACTGCAGGGAAATGTCTCCTGAGCTAGAAAAGTCTTACAAATTTGTTTCAGGAAAAAAAAAACCAACCAAAAGTGCTGAGAGAGGAATTGAACAAGAATTTAAATTTACTGAACAAAGGCACCCAGAGGCACCTCTCTGGCAACATCTGGTACCATTGTGAAGGAAGGGAAGGCCATGTTTTCATAGCTGAGATGGGTATGCTGTTTTGCTTTGTGGTCAATGCAGCTGATATTAGGCAGAGTGGGCTGTGATTCAGAATCAAAACGCCTTTAGCTTTAGAAGGAGGATTCTGGACACTGCAGAGGTTGTTTACATCCATACTCTCACTGTCTTCACAAACCTGATGCCTTTGAAGCACGAAAATCTTGGCCCTTGTAAATTAAAAAAAAAATACAGATGACAAATAGAAACCTTATTACAGTAGTATGGTCGATACGGTATATGAACTGTAAAGAAAAAAATCTGCCTGGTAAAAAGCCCAGCAATGAAATAGTAAAAATGGAGGAAAGTCCGTACCTTTGACTAATTCTGTAATTCCATGTGCCACATCAATTTCCATTTTATTTAAAAAATAGTATTTAAACACACACAGTATCTTTTACATCACCGGTGTAAGTCACTGTTATGTCCCTTATTTATCCTTTTCTGTGGAAGACAGGAAATGTTATCTGATTATGTCCACATTCTATTCCACATTAAATCCCATAATAAGTAACTCTAAATTTGAAGCCTATATTACTTTTAAGAGTCTTTTGTACATTTCTCACTGATGAAAAATGAGTACATTTATTGCTTTAAAACAAGTATCTTTGAGGTGTATTTCACTAGAATTAGAAGAATATGTCAAAATTTGTGAAATGTCACATATTCAAACTTTTATATAACCAAATATCTTACTAATACCAGTCTTTTAAAAAACTCTTTTTATGGAAAATTTACAGGCAAAACTGTTTTTAAAAGCAAGTTAGAGGTGGAAAGGATATAATTTTTATACAATATAAAGTGGGAGTACTTTTTTATTATTATCATCATAAAATCCTTCTTTTGAAGCACCAACTTCTCAAGAAAGTAGGAGAGATGAAGAAATGTGAATAGGTAAAGTTTTCTTGCTATGAAAACTAGGCTCTTAGTCAAATAGCCGAGGCACAAGAAGTCCTTGAAATTCAAACAGTATTCTGTTCTCCCCATATTAACAACAAATATGTATAAAAGAATTACTGCTGGCTGTGGGTTTTTTTCACCTAAAGGCTGACAATTTTAATCTGAAAACTTATCCCGCTGATATAATAAAACTTGTTGGTTGCTTATAGCAGACAGTTCTTAGTTAAGTTCAGTTAATATAATCCTGTTTAGAAAGAGAACATTCTGGAGGGACTCCTGACAATTTTCGAAGCTTGCTGCAGCTCTTGGAGCACTGATACTCGGCTGCAGCTCTGGCAGAGCGTGAACCACAGGCTGGCTGAGATGCAACACACAAAGCAACCAATTTTTTTCCAGATATTACGAAGCCACACTCTTTTTCAAGCTCCTCTTCCTTTCTGAACCATCATCAACTTGCTGCCTTGATTCTAAATAGGCATCCACCAGCTTATACATTTACATACACAGTCGCAGATGGTTCAGAGCCCAATCTGTAATCTACCATAAGAAAGCTGAGCTGATTTAATAATGACCACTATGAAATATCAGTACAACCCACAGCGAGTGGATTAAGGAATGGCCAACTGACAGCCCTCAAAAGCATCTGTCAGTGAGGAAACTGCCTCAGAACAAGGATTTTTTTCCTTGGAGGTATACACAGACTTTTCGACGAAACTCTTACCAACAGAAAAAAAATCAGTCCTCATAATATTTGTGAATGTCTCAAAACTGAAACCTGCACCTGAAGAAGGTCAAGGTAGAACTGAAGTGTTAAGTCCCAAATTATGATACGAAATGCTGATCTTGCTGGGGCTAGAGAAAATCTGACCTCGAAGATCTCCAAGTGATATTTTAACTTTGAAGTTTCCAAGATGTGAAAGGTCTGCCTTTTCCCAGTTGGCCCCTTTCTAACTACCCTGATATCTATTTTCTACTTCAGACTACTCGAGGTCTAGAAATCAGCATGGCTGTGACACAGCCGTGACACAGCTGTGACACAAACGGCCACTCAAAAGATGTAGTTACTGCTACCCACCATATGCAAAACTGATTAAAACCTGTTTAATGCTATATGCCAGAGTTGATCAACACCAAATTAAAAAAAAAAAAGAACTTTAATGAGTTGGTATGATAAATTGCTGAGAGATTTGTCTGATGTAAGTCTATCTCAATGATTACTTGTCGTGTGACTATTTTAGAGATTTACTTTAAGTAAGTTTTAGCATGATATGCTGGTTTTTGTTGTTGATAGCTATGCAATTCTGTTTCACTTGTTGTTTTAATTGCAGCCAAACAAATGTGACTTCTCATGCTATTTGCACTTTTTTGTTTACTTCCAAAAATCTCTCATGCCTACACTTGTAAAAGGTTGCAAACTAATACCATCTAATTCCATGGTAGTGAGGCCTCAGATTTATCTAATTTGTTTTCAGAGAATATTTGCTTTACTGATCTCCCTTATACAGGACAGATGGCATTACACACAAATGAACTCTGGGTACATTTTGCTGTCTACTGACTTTCAGAAATGGACGTTTGGTTTCATATAATTGCTCTACAGGTTTTTTTAATGATTATACTGAAGTTTTATCTGAAGTATCTGAATGTAAGACATAACAGAACACATTCTTCATAGCAGTATCTTCTGTTTCAATAAGCCTTTATCTTCCCAATTTCTATTTTTGGGTCTGGTATCTTTCTTCAAGAAGGAAAGGTTAACCAGTTATTGATATGTCTTTGTGCCTTTCATAAGGAGTAACAGATGTATAATATTTATTTTCGTTTTTATTTCAAAAACTGTGAGGTTCTTCGTCCAAGATGCAATAGAGTCTTCAAAAGTTTGATTTACTGCCTATCATTAACCTAAGGATAATAGGCACTTGTGATTTTCCTCAGAAATTCTGAAACTGCAGTTAACAAATCTTGCATCTTTCTAACCTTTTAAGTACAATTTTGTCATGATACGTAAAATTAAACAAAACCACCCCAAAACAGGCTTAGAAGCAGCCTTTACATTTTTATCTGCAGACAAGGCAGTACTTAGAGCAGGGAGGGGAAAAAAAACCCTACAGTGAAGAAATCAGAGGCAAGAAATATGTGTAACTTGCTAGTAGCCATTAACAGCAATGCCATTGGCTTAATATTGCACACAGTTCTCTGTGTGGGAAACATCTTTCTGGCATTCATTTTCAGGTAAAGTGCAATGTTTGTTAAGGATTTCCCTTATAGTAGTTCCACTCCATCAAGAAATATCTATGTATCCTACCAAAACTGTTGAAGGCACTTTGTATTGCATATATGCTCAGTTTTTACTGGATGGGTGGATGATTGCAGTGTCTCTCTTCAGATTCTACACAACTCCCTTTGCACAATTCTCATTAAATCAAGAGATAAACAGAGGGGCTCATAAAGTCAGTATCAGTCATCAAAGTCTTCACAGAGCATCAGGGACCTCCTGCCCTTCTCCAGGGAAATTGCTACCTGAGGTATCAGAACTTTGTAGCAAGAAGCAGCGGAGGCTATGTAAAAGGCTATTCAAATTTTTAGTATTTTCCTGTCTGAGCAGAGTCCTCTAATTATTTTGAGCCATTTGTTTATTGTATAAGACCGCACTTCCACAGACAGTGGAGCAGAAGCAACAGCTTGCTGCTGCCAAAAGGCAGAGGTTTCACTCCCTCCTTCCTCCTCCCTATTTCTCCTTTTCCCTCCTTCCTCCTTCCCTGCCTTCCCCCTCCACACCACCCTACTGCAGAGAGCCAGCATGTCCTGCCTTCTCCCTTGTCCTGCCTCTAGAGCACTTTGAAATCCTTCACTGTCTCAATTTACTTCATTAACCTGGCAGAAAACTGCCTGGCTTTTGCACAGTATTTTATGTCCTCGGTTTTAACAAGTTACATGGACACACAAATTCAGTAGGTAGGTAGAGCTGGAACAAAATAAAGTGTGAGACCACAGGGCCAGGAGTAGGGAAAGGGTACAGGCAGAGGGAGCAGGACCTCTTCTTCCTGGCGAGAGGGTGACATGACACCAGCTCAAAGGATTTTCAGGCATGTAAACACCGGGCTCAGCGCTGCTGCCCCAGCAGGGAACGGGCTTCTCCTAGGTGCTCTGTCATGAAGACTCAGTGGATGTGTTCTGTACTGTAGGGTGTGAAAAACAGCACAAAGTGCTTAAACTGCCTCCTTCATCCTGTTTTATAAAATCAAAGCCTAAGAGTTAATTTATAACTCTGTAAACATAGTTGTAATTTAATCTGATGAGAGTGAGCTATATGGGTAACGTCATTGAAATACATGCTCTAGATTAGGTCTTTCAGCACTCCTGTTATCTCTTCAAAATCTGGTACGTATCTCATAGAGATATTGAAGAGAAACAGGAATAGCACGCAACTGCCTAATGGCCATGAAGTAGTATGGTGCTGTAGTAGTGTGATTGTGATGGTATAAGGATATTTGTTATATGGGACTGTAAGAAGAGAAAATGTTTGTCCTTAGATCAACCACTACTGCTGAAATAATACAATCCCTTTTTAAGGTGTCACCCAGAATACCTTGAAAGGGGAACAGCAGGTAACCACCTGCAATATTGGTGTTCAGAATAAACTCATCTATTTCCCCTGTGTTGCAAAAGCAAGTCAGAAATATTTTGTAATTCACTGTGTTAAAAGCAGCACAGACAGCAATACTTCCAGCAAGTTCTTACTGTGGCCAGGATCTTGCAAGTAGGTCACAGTTTAATACCACTAATGTAATCTCTGTTTTGTGCCTGAGGCTGGACTCTGATTGTTGATTTAATGTCTCGTTCAAACTTGATGCTTACTACTTACTAGTGGGGAACTGGAAGCCTGAAATGGGACCAGAGCTGAAAGGCTGTTGGCATCTTGTACGAGTTTCTTCAGGATTCAGTGAAGAAATCTACTTTCTAATCAGATTTCTTCTAATTTGAAATGACAAAGTTTGTCATTTCTTGCCAGAAAGAACAAGGATTAGTTTCAAAAGTTTTGACAAATATTTTTCAAGAATTCTTATCTTGGAGTAAATTGAAGAAGAGACAAGGAGAGTAATGAAATAGGTGTTTATTTTGTACCTGGTTCAATATATGATGAGATAATTGCATAGTTCACCTACACTCGTGAGCAATCAGTGCTTAGTTTTGGTGGTTGATCAATGTTATTTATGCAAAAGAGCTCTTCTGCATGTGATTTTGCCATTCTTGCTGGCAAAGAGTAGAAAACAATCTAATCCTGTAAATCGCATTAGTCATTTATAGTGGTGGGATTATTCTGACCATACGTCAGACCTTGCAATTTTTCTCCAAATCCTAGTCCTCTTTTGGCCCCGGTTTTGGAAATAGGATGTCTGTAGGCCTTAGTGATAGCGAACTGCAGACGACTCTACGGTTATTTCTAACTCACAAGTGTTTCAGCGATGCATTTGGATACATGGAGTCACAGCTTCTATGACAGACAAGCTAAGGACAGAGGTGAGAGGCTCTCAGCTTCAGAGCAGGGAGACCCAAAGCTCTGAAATATTGTCCGTAATGCTATCAATATTAGGGCCTGTACTTTAATCACATAGGCTGTGAATATGGCTCTCCAGGCTATGCTCCAGAAAAGGACAGCCAAGTCCCAATCTAGGAACAGTGCGTATTTGTCAGACCAAAATATTTCTGCCAAGCATTGCTTTTTTTTTTGTTTCACAACAGCATCAAAGAAAACAAGGTTGGGATTCAGTTCACAGAGGATGATATATAAACACAGATGACGATGCATGCGGTGTCTATACCCCAGTTACAATGAAGACCTACTCTGTGAAAAAAACAACAGTGTTTACGTCAGGGTAAACTGAGCTTTTCCCTTGACTGTCTTGCCTAGATAGCTGTCATCTACAAAGGGAGCATAGACAATTACAGGTAGATAGCTAAACTCGGGTGTTTTAATCCTCCCCCTCCCAATGTAACCTCATGAAACAGAGAGGAAGGCGGCCAAGAAGGCGAATGGCATCCTGGGGTACATCAAGAAGAGTGTGGCCAGCAGGTCGAGGGAGGTCATCTTCCCCCTCTACTCTGCCCTGGTGAGGCCACATCTGGAGTACTGTGTCCAGTTCTGGGCTCCCCGGTTCAAGAGACAGGGATCTGCTGGAGAGGGTCCAGCAGAGGGCTACAAAGATGATTAGGGGATTGGAGCATCTCTCTTATGAGAAAAGACTGAGGGACTTGGGTCTTTTTAGTCTAGAAAAAAGAAGATTGAGGGGGGATCTTATTAAAACTTACGAATACTTAAAGGGAGGGTGCCAGGGGGATGGGAACAGTCTTTTTTCAGGGGTGCCTGATGATAGGACAAGAGGTAACAGGCACAAACTTGAACATAGGAAGTTCCATCTTAACATGAGGAGGAACTTCTTTACTTTGAGGGTGGCAGAGCACTGGAACAGGCTGCCCAGAGAGGTTGTGGAGTCTCCCACTCTGGAGACATTCAAAACCTGCCTGGATGCCGTCCTGTGCAACCTGCTGTAGGTGACCCTGCTCTGGCAGGGGGACTGGACTAGATGATCTCCAGAGGTCCCTTCCAACCCTGACCGTTCTGTGATTCTGTGATTCTGTGAAACGACTATGAAGAGATGTCCATGGTACAAAACTAGCGCAAGCCAGTTTGGTGTCTCTGAGTCAAGCTGCTATCGACCGCGATAAAACTGCAGACCTCATGGCTGCCCAGTCAGCACGGCCTGTCTGTAGCCCTAACCTGGAGGGACTGACTCTGAGCTGAGGAAGCAGTTTCAATTTTCCTTCCTATACCCTGTTGAGACTGCCAAACCCAGCCCAGCTGTGAAGGTGCCTTTATGATTCAGACAACTTTCAACAAAAAGGACCAGGATTTATTAGGCTCATTTGGTCATTGTTATCTTAAAAGACTGAAGAAACACTGAACCACAACCAGCCTTGGCATGAGTAAGTACAGCCCACACAAAAATAACTACTGGCCTTCTCCCTGCAATTCAGTGTGCATCCATTCATCAGGAGGCTTTGTCTTGTAGCCAGTTTGGAGCTCATGGGCTAGTGTTACAGTCCAAACCAATTTTGGTTAGTTGGGTTTTTTCCAAATAAGTTGCTGTGAGACAATATGAAGTAATTTACTGAAGCCCCAGTGCTATACGTATACTCTAGACATACGCCAGCCACTAATCCTACAACCTTACTAAAAAACATAATAGAAAAGAAAAAACAACAAAACCACAGACTGCCTAGAAAGTATTTTAGGGTTTATTTTTGCAATCAAACACTCCTGATAATTCAGAGGTCAGATTTTATTTTTAATACTTTTCCATTATTTGAACCAGAATAGAATGAAGACCTATAAAATGTAGTAACCAGCAGCATTGTTTCTTGTCTCTATAAAGAGAAATACCTCTCTTGCTTTTGTGTGCGTGCATGAATTTATAGTTTTCTGTGAATTTCCAAAAAGAAGCTCCATTAGTTCAGTAATATCTCTCCTCCTTCTGCAAAGCCTAGACATTAACATTCTCTGGGAATATTAGACTAATTAAAATTAGATCAAAATAATGTGAAAAAGGAAATGTTTATTCTCTGACTTCACAGTGTTCATATAATACATCCATTTTCTTCCCAGAAAATGTAGCTTTTTAGTCAATCCATTTTTCTGTTTGCATTTGAATCTAAAACTATTACTTCCCCTCACCCAAAAAGGTTTCACAGTAATCACTGTTGCCAGTCTCAGAGTAGGCTTCTGCAATTTTATCCTTGATTTCCCTGTAAGAGGACTAGCACCCTTAGATATGTGTATATATATATGTTTGGTTAAATATA
Organism: Anarhynchus alexandrinus; assembly: GCA_008711295.1. Classification (NCBI taxonomy): domain Eukaryota; kingdom Metazoa; phylum Chordata; class Aves; order Charadriiformes; family Charadriidae; genus Anarhynchus; species Anarhynchus alexandrinus. The sequence continues at coordinate 3,546,782 of VUYV01000061.1, read as the reverse complement.
TCACTTCTCAAATTAAGTTACAAGCAAGCGTTAGAAACAAGACTAGAATTTTCTTGTATCTCCATTATTGAATTGTCTCCTTTCTGATTTGCCTTTTCCTATATTTAAAAAACTGTTATGTATACATTGCTAAAGGAATATCTCTACCTCTCAAACACATGAGTTCGTTGTTGGTGTTAGGCATGTATTCTCTGGTAACACTTGTAATTTCAGACATTAGGTTAACATGCACACTACCACTACAGATCTAAGCCTTGATTCTCCTTCAGTGAAGGATAGAGACTGCACTCAGCAATCAAACTGTTGACTTACAGAATAATTCCTTGGGTAGGTATGGTATTAGTAACGTTACACTTGTTTTGTTAAAGCAATGACTTTTGCAGGCAGGCTGTTGTAGGCACATCATGAAGGTGAAAGAGTAGCAACAACAGTCTTAACTATGGTAACAAAATCTTCCCGGGAAGACAGGATTTTCCATCATTCTACAGATGAAATGAAAGCTGAGTTTCCCTGGAAGAATATAAAGAAAGCATCTAAAAACTGTATTTGTGGGTTAGTATGTTAGAATAATTTACTAGATTAAGTGTTTCTTTATTGTGTTTCTTTGTGGTCTACTGTTAGTTTCCTGTGTCCTTTAAATAAAAAAATGTAAAATTTATGTTTTGGACAAATAACATTTTACCAATTAAAAAAATTAAATTAAAAAGCAAACATTTAGTTAAATTCTCTCCAGCTTTAATTTCCATCTGTCTGTCCAGACATGGTTCAGGAATGAGCTCAGGAATGAAACCAGGGTGTTTCAGAAACTAGAATCGTCTATGGACTGAACATCACCTTCCTGGTCCTTCAAGCAGAACCCACAGTGGTGTCTGAAAGATACAGATTCAGAAAGTGATTTAAGAGCAATGGTCTGGAGTTAGGTAGTAGAAAATGTTGAGGGTAGGGGAGGACATATGAAATCTCATGCCCTTTATTTTTCCTCAGTAGTTACATGGTTGAAGGATCCATTTACTCTGCCTAGAAGCATTTTATCAAGTATCTGGAGGAAGAAACACTCCCTTTTACATATCTAGTTTGATCACGACCGCGAAGATGATCAGAGGGCTGGAGCACCTCTCCTCTGAAGACAGGCTGAGAGAGTTGGGGTTGTTCCGCCTGGAGAAGAGAAGGCTCCAGGGAGACCTTTCGGTGGCCTTCCAGTACCTAAAGGGGTCTTACAGGAAAGCTGGGGAGGGACTCTTTACAAGGCAGATAGTGATAGGGCAAGGGGTAAAGGCTTTAAATGGAAAGAGGGTAGATTTAGATTAGATATCAGGAAGAAATTCTTTACTTTGGGGGCAGTGAGACACTAGAAGAGGTTGCCCAGAGAAGTTGTGGAGGCCCCATCCCTGGAAATGTTCAAGGTCAGGTTGGATGGGGCTTTGAGCAGCCTGATCTAGTGGGACGTGTCCCTGCTCTTTGCCAGGTGGTTGGAACTAGATAATCTTTAAGGTCCCTTCCAACTCTAACCATTCTATGATTCTATGATCATATGAGCTTCACGTCCTGCACATATACCCACAACAGTAATATGGTACCATTTATTGCACATATAAATTCATAAATACAAACACACAGCTATGTGTTAAATACAAGTTCTTAAATAAAGCTGAGGTCTCCCAGGAAGTGTGAAAATAATAGTGCAGTGCACTAATCTTGGGAATGCTCGGGGTTTCAACCATGTCTTTCCTTCAAATTACACATTGAAGGATTCTGATTTATTATTTCTTTTAATGTTTTTGAAAATGTAGGCTGAAAAAGTCAGCCTTTTGCTGGTGCGGAAGCCCACAGTTGCATATGGTAGCCATTAACAGTGCCCTTCTTTGTTGTCACAGATGTCAATCACCCCTTGGTGGAACATGGATTTGGTCCCAGTAGCTTATTTATTTCATGCGTATACCTACCACACCAAGAATCAATGTATTTCCTGACTAAGTAATGATGAAACGCAGTCCCTGAAATCTGAAGATCAGAAGTGCACATTTCATTAATTTTTTAATAAGCTGGTATTTGGTAATGGTTGTGCTACAAGGCATTGCAGATATACATAATGAATGTCGAATATTAGATGATAAAATACATAAAAAGAATCTATATAATTTAAACTATTGATAACTGAGTTATGTTAAGAACAAATCCATGAGCAGCAATCATCTTGCATTTATCTATTAGTCTGTCCGTATATCTGTGTGGCACTCAGATTGTCTTTGATTTCACTGCACAGAGCATTTCTCATTCATGAAGGAGTACAATCTTATTAAAAATTAATTTAGAAGCATACTTAAAATTTAAACATGTTTCAATTTAAACATGTTTATGAGTTAGGACTGCAACGATACAAAACTTAAACAAAAGTTCTGCTAAGTTATAAAAACCAGTTGAACCTGAAGATCCCCACTTCCACCTGTTCAGCTGTAAATGTTTGTGGTGACACTACCAGCAGACTAGCAGATCTCTTGAACTAAACACATTAATGCTTTGCTGTTGCTCCTGCTGTGTTTGTCATGAACCATCTGTGCAGCAAAGAATGACTTTTTGTCACTTTCTCCTCAAGACTTCAGGATTAGCTGGTATTCTAAAGTGATTTCTTTGGTATGACTGTAAATAGATAAGGAAAAAAAAATCCCCACCCTCGTTCCCTCTCCCAGTGGGGTTTTTATCTTTCCTCCACCTGAAACCAGAATGCTGAATGGAAGCCAGAACAATGTCAAATCAACCTGAAATACTTTCAGTTCTTTGTCATGCTGTGACCAGGTGATTTTGAAGTTTAGTTTGATTTGATAAGAATGGCCCACAACAACGGAAGGGGTTGGTTGTGCCAAGTAATTTCATTTATGATTAGCTTGAAACCAGCTGCCTAGACAAAACCAAGTTGTGGATTTGTATTTGTATTACCCAACATATAGGACTTTACATAATGTTACTAACACAGAGTGCCAAGTAGACTGAATAAGATATGGATTTTTTACAAGCAGAAATCAATACCAAAATTTTAAATTATAGCTGAGATATATCAATTTAACTGAGATATTTATAACACGACAACTTCAGGAATCTTGGTGTCGTATGTGAATTTTAGGTTTGCTTACACCAGCAGCATAACACAAAGGGATGAGAAGCAAAAGCTGATATCCTGATGATGATTATACAAATCAAATGGTTTCTTGTAAGAAAAAAAAATAGAGTTAATGCCATTCCAAGCCAGAGATTAGGGGCTAGATTTTGTCATTCTGTGTATATTAAGAATTACTTTAACTCATGAGATGCCTTCTGTGGTTTTACATGTGCCCCCTTTACATGTTCAAAAGCATTCAAGTAAAACGATTATATGAAATCTGCATGATCACCATGTAAGTGCAGATGCTGGGAGATTTTTGTTACTTTCCATGGCAGGCAAGAACTTGGCTTTTTTTTTAATGTAATTCCTACCTTTTCCAAAAATTGTCAGTTTAAAGAAGATTTGGGAAGGGTGGCAAAGTGAAAACAGTCTTATGCTGGAATACTCAACTGAGAGCTATCTGAAAGAGCAAATAATATCTCAAAATTATGGGAAACAAGAATAAAATTCCAGTTTTAGCTTCTTACAAGAATACTGAGAAAGAGACACATGGTGTCTTGCCACTAGGCAACATATTCTAGTGATTAGAGCAGAGTCTTCTCTGGTTTAATCAAGCTTTTTTCCCCTAAAAAAGTAGAACTGTTCTAATGAAGGGTGGAACCTACACCACTGTGGCACATACTAGCTTAATTTAACCATAACATATTTTAAAATGCTGTTCTAAATATTTCCAAATGAGAAATATCACAAACTGAGGTTTTTTTCTCCACAATGTCTTTCTACAACTGTCATCCTTTTTTTTTCTTTTTTTTTTCCCTAAGCTAGAGGGAGTCTGTCCTGACCATAATGATCTCAGGTGACACCATGCCAAATCCTTTCCAATTGTATCTGAGGTGACATGACAGTACATTACACAGTGAAGTAAAAGTTACCACCGTTGTGACCTGACGAAACCTAAAAAGAATGTTTGGGCTTTTATATTAGAGATTTTTTTGACTTTTAGCCTTCTTCTAGATAAAAGTAGAATACTTTGATCCAGCACTTTCATTCATTGCTATCCAGAGAATAGTAGGATGACAAAGTACTCTCTGGAATTTTTCCATAACCCCAACAGACAAAGATATAGAAACATACTTTGCAGGCATTTTGATATACAAGACTTCCACAACAGGATTTAAATGCATTGTAAAGTAGAAACATTTATAATTCTATCTTTTATTTTATTTAAATTGAAGCATTTATACTTCTATAACATATGATATAGAAGCATTTACACTTCTATTATTTGTGCATAAATTTATTGTAACTATGAAAAGAAGCAACTTCATTTTAAACCATAAAGCTATACCTGTGTATTTTAATCTAATGTAGACCTTTTTCAAGACCAACTCACATGAGTTGAAGGCTGAGCCCTTCAACCATTATCCACCTGAGTGAGCCTACCAGCTTTAATGGGGTGATTTGGATAAGGTGACCATTTCAAGGTCAACAGTGGTTAAAGGACCAGGCCTCAGATATATGCAGTAAAGCTGAGGTACACAAACAGTAGAAAAGCTATAGAATAATGTTGTCTTCCTAATATACATGATTATAAAACCATTTTACATTACCTGAAAAATTCAGCTTTGTTTATCAATACAGTTGAACCAGAAAATGTATTTAGAACCTTTTTTTCTGACCTCATTCACACTGATTTCACACCAACGTAATTTCATATGCTTTAGCTGTATTACTTTTGCTTTTTCTCACTGTAGACAGTCAGACCTAAACCCTTATTATCCCTCAAAATAAATTGCTCATTATTTTAACAGCTTCCTGCAGTCAGAGCTTCTCAGCATGTATCGCATTTCTATTTCTTAAGTTAGAAATGTAAAGCAATTGGGGGTCTAGCTGATTTAATGTCCAGATTTACTTAGAGGAAGTAAAGATGATTTTATGTTTCTCTGTTCGCTGTTGATATGTGGTCTTTTAGCTTGTTCAACTATATTTAGAAGGACTTATCAGGCACCATTACTGAGTAGAGAAACACAAACTAAGGCCAAGACTTGAATAAGATAATAGAAGTTTGCAAAACCCCCAAGCTCCTTTGTTGAACCACAGCCATTTTGCTAATAAGAGCTCCTCTGGGGCAGCCCAACCCCAATTTTTCTCGACACAGGTTTGGATCTTACTACACAGGCTTGGATTTTAAAAACATGAGTGGGCAATCTAATCCCTGAAAACAGCTATGTGAGTACTTAATTTCAGCACAGGTCATCCTGCTGAGTTACTGAATATTTGGAAAGATGCTGAAAAATTTTAATGTGTTAGAAGGTTGAAGGCTGGATGATGAACCACTCAAGAAATTTAGTATTTTATCCCCTAATTACACAATTTCAGCAGTATCTTATTTCAAGTGGGAAAAGTGAATTATAAATTAAAGAACTACAGATAAAAAGGCAACCCAGGATATTTGTGGAAAGCTGTAAAAATTGAAAAGCTCTGTTCCTAACTACTTTTCTTAGAAACCTGACAATAAAACCCAACTATATATCCCTATCACTTGAAAACATAAATTAAATTTTTGCATAATTTTGAAAAACCACAGCAATTCAACTCATTAAATTTGGCATTTGTGTTACACCAAAACCCTGAGAAAGATAAGGCTACATTTTTCATACATTTGACCTGTAAATTGCCTACTTCCTAATGATATAAACTTTCTGAAAAAAATCTGAATGATTTTGAATTTCTTAATAAGTTTCCATGTGAACAGTTCTTCTAGAAGAACGCCTTCACCTAAGCCAAATCATTTCTAGGTTAACTGGGAGTGAAAGACACCCTTTCTACAATTAGAGATCTAACTTCCTGCCCCGAGTTACAAGTCAAGCCTTCACAAGGGCTCAACTAGCTTTTTAGTCTCCTATCTTCAGGGACTAAATTAGCAGCCTTGTCATCTTAAATTCCCTCTAAGCCATTAAAGAAAGACAAGTAATTCCACAGGGTAACCCAGGCATTAAGTGATTACAGAAGGAATCCAAAACAGCAAAGTTCTTAATGCGGGTACCTGCAGCCAGGTAGGATTAATCCAGGCCAGACATCCTACAAGAGGATCTATTATTAAATGACGCTAGAACATATCCATAAATTCCAGCTACCACCAACACTTCATATAAAAGTCTTTTAGAAATAAATGAACTTTTAACAGAATAAATAATGAAGAACGTCTTCAGGACTTGGTTCTATGTAGCAGCAACTATTTGAAGCAAGAGAAAAACATGTAACAGAAATCTGTACTTTTTCTGCCACAGCAAATCCATGTTGGTCTGAGCAGCTGCAAAGTGGATCTAAATGTTGTAGGGAATGTATGTATTGAAAATAAGTGTTGAAGTGAAATAGCTTACTATATCCACAGCTCTTGAAACATGTATGCAACCTTCTCTTTTTAGTTCCACATGCAGGATCTCCACCAGAAGAACTGGTACACAGTATGGAAGAGAATCTAATAAGCCTAAGAAAGAAACAAGATTATTATGCCTTAACTGGTTTAAGGGGATGTTAAGTGCTCCTTCTGCTGAGTGCTTAATACCCTAGACTTAGTCTCCCACTGATGTAATTTTGTCAGCCAAAGGCTGGATGAGGAAGTGCATCAGTGTCCAATTCCATTTTGGCCTCCTTGTTTCATCTGAAAGCAGGTTGAGTGCAATATTGCTCATACAAGCTACATTCATATTTTGGCAATATGGCGTATTGATACACTGATGCTACAGTAGATATGACTGTACGTGTCTATAATAGATACACCCATAATAAAGGAAGATTAGGGAACAATCTCATGTACTAGACTCAAAACCAACCCTACTGCCCAACTGTTGGTTTCCTCTCTGGATTCTGCTTGGATTCTGCACTTGGCTCTCTCCAGAGGAGGTCACTTAAAGACTTCTTGAAAAAAGTTGTAGGGATGCCACAGTGTGAGTTTTGGATCCCTCCATAATGCACAGCAATTATCACAATTTCTACCTCATACATCTTAAACTCTAAAAACCACACTCACAAAACACCATGGGCAAAGGCTTGATTCAAAGTTACTTGAATCAGTGTAAAATCTTAGATTCCAATGAGCTTTGAAACCAGAGGCCAATCCTGTGCCACATCCAAACCTTTTCGAGCTTCTGAAATGGATCTGCTTGAGTGGTATAAACTAAAGGATTAAGTGCAGACGAAATCTACACTTGTGCAGACTAGGGGAGGGTACTAGAATAAAGTGAGAAACCAGTGGCTTTCCCAGAAGACTTGTCTATCTGCTCCTCTGCCAATTCAACGTGAAGTGTTTGATTCCAGCGTTGAGTAGAAAGCCATTCTGAAGCCAAAATGAACCCGGCAGATAGTCCCAGGGGCATGATTTTAAACAAAGATAGGTTTTGCCAGCCAAACCAAGTAAAGTAAACAAATGAACTCAAAGTGACAACCCTCATGACAGTAACTTCTAAGTTTTGAGAGTTAATCATGCTGCATTTTGACAGATCACTGATGAAATCTTTCAGATTTGGCCTGTCAGTCATTTATCAGGTGACATCTAATGAATAGCGTATAAAGTAGACTTGTTAAGTGTATGCCTGCTGACAGTTCAATTTAAAAGTGAAGGGTATAGAAAATTCACTCCAGAGCAAGTGTCAGTTTTTCCACAGGAAAAGCATACTTTGTGTTAACTGTCTGCACAGGTCTGGTAGGGGTGTCCCCCATCTGTGTGACCCTGGCTGCCACAGGGATACCAGAACAGTTAGCAAGGAAGAGGTCAAGCACTCAGAGAGACAGGCAAATATTATGAGAGTGATGACATTATCGTATTAATTTCCTTACTTAGAAAATGTAATTAAAAGATACAACCTGAGGCATTCATATTTGAAGCTGCCCTTATTGTCATTTTTAATTTTACTTTATTTACAGATAAGACTGATGAGATGAACTATTATACCCATTAATTTATCTTTTTGCCCAACATAGTACAGCATCTAAATGATAAAATTTAGCATAAAATTTACAACATGAAATGTGTCTTTACAAAATGTTTCCTACTGACTTTTGAAACAAGGTCTAACAAAAATCCCTGTTGAATGTTCAAAACCTCAAGGGAAGAGATTAAAACAGATCTAAGGAAGACTCCATTGTTATTTTGATATGAGAATATATACCTACACACACATAAAAATACAGCATTACTACAACAGCACAATAAGACAAAATAACTAAAGTGCAAATAGAATAACTTAGTATGAGAAAAGGATAAAACACAGATTTTTTTTAATATATATTGTGAAGGAATATAGGTTTTGTGAGGAAAATTTACAGGTTGTCTTTCACAGTCTTATGATTTTTTTACCTATGTTGGCTTAAAAAATGGAAACTCAACTAGTTTTTACAACTATATCGCTCAAACAGGATTTCACTGGATGGAAATTCAGGGACAGCTGTGACTAAGATCAGGTTGAATGTTCACTGATGAGCAGGCTAAGACTAAGAAACTTTCATCTCTCTTCACATGGTTTTTTCCATGCCTTTTGGTCATTTGCCTGTTACTTGATAGACTTATTATCATTAGGAACTAAGATTTATTGTCCTTCATCATGCTCTAAGAACGTGGCATGAGACCAGACTGGTGATAGAAGATTGAAAGTAGAATAAGAGCACTGTAGAATAAAAGGGGCAAATTAAAAATATGGAAGGCATTTCAGCACAACTTGAACTTTCCAGAAATGCAATAGACCATGAGGAAACACTCATAAAGAGAAGCAGATCATCAGAAAAGCGCAATGATAGCCTTCCACTTTATTTTTTTCCTAATATTCAGCTTTATAACTACTAGATTAAATAATCTACAGTGGCTTCCTAAAAGGAAGAGCTGCATGATTTTCAGACAGTGATAGAAAGATGTGAAGAATATTACTCTTAGGGAAAGCATAAGTCTTTGAAAGGTATCTCTTTCATATGAGGAAGGAACAAAAAAGGGAGAAACTTCCAAAGCTTGTGTGGCTTTGAAACCACTGTTTCAAATGTCATGCTGGAAGGTTCAATACATGCAAAAAGTCCTTAATTCTAACAGTGATTCTAGTGGTGATTAGAAAGTGAATAAAATCTAAATTTTAATCAAGATTAGCAAAAAAAATTAAAAGTCTATAAGAAGATTAAATATTATGTAAAAGAATCTTCAGAGACTGATGCTGTACATATAGGTGTACTCAGGAAATTCTAAATCTAAGTTTAAAAGAGGCTTTCTGGCATAAAATGGAGAAAAAGTATATATTTGGTTATAGATCATTAATCACGTTACTTAGAAAGACTGTCATTAGAGGAAAATTCTACCTATGCAATTATTATTTCCTAGAGTAGTTCTACTTGGTGTCTGAAAATAATTAGCAGTTTCTTACCCATTCTCATTCTTCACATGAAACCACTGAGGTGACTCAGGAGTCTGCAGGCCTTCTTAGTGGTCTAAGATTAATTTCTGAAGCTTGGTATGCTCAGTAATACTAGCTGCATCCTATTACAAGTAGTATTTTCAATATTGCTAAATTTATGCATTTAACAAGTGTTAGAAGTAAGAGTGGGAAAGGACACTTTATACAAGTTTAAACAGAAAGTTATATCTAAAGTTTTAATATAGATTTTTTACTGCAGACACAGGGATATGTTGTGTGAAAAACAGTAGGGCAATAAATACTATCACACAGAGACTCTAAAGAAGTTTCAGCCATTTTCATACCCACAGCAGACTAAAACGTGGTCCCTAAGATATTACAGGTACCAGTACTCCATGACTTTGCAACCTCTGCAACCATTATCACTGTGTAGGCTACTGCCAAATTACACTTCCACATTAAAAATAAGGGTGGTGGTTTACATCCATTAGTAATGATGTGACTGAACCCTGGCAATTCAACATCATGGATGCTACAAGCTCTTTAGATCTAAGTAACTTTGTTATATCTCAAACAGAACAAAATCTTTGGAGAACTGAGACTGCAGTTATTTATTTGCAAAGGACTTACTATACTTCTGACAATTAGTATCTCGCAACTCAGATCCTGAAGCTAATCTTTTTTTTCCCCACCCAATCTTATATAAGGAGAAAAAAAATAGTTCCTTCTCACCTCTACAGGAGCTAAATATGGATGAAGTCATAATTGAATGATGTCAGAATGGTGTCAGAATGGTGTCAAAATGGTGTCAAGACTGCAATATGTGTTCCAATGAAATATGAATTACATTTAGAAGGTCACTGAGCGCAGAAACTCATTCATTTGATAAAGGAATTTGATGGAGAAAATAATCGAAGGAATCCTACAAAGAATTCCCCTGCAAAGGGAAGGAAGACACTGACTTTGACTCTCCCTTCAATTCAAAGGAACCCAGCAAGACAACAGCTGCTCCACAGTCACAATGAATGCTGGCCACAGTAAGGCTTCCCATGAAAAACAGCCAAAAGATTGTCCAGTGACATCTATCTGATGGTTGCACGTGTCTGCGTCTTCTGCAGAACTGCTACCTTCGCCTACTATCAAATAGGAAAAAGGTGAACCTCTGTAAAAATCAATTATTCTATTAGTGTTAGATCTGTTTATGAAAAATATTGCTCCAAAACCTAAGACATATAAATTCTCCAGCACTCCAACGGCAGTATCTATATATGACTCCTATGCATATTAGAAGCTCATAGAGGTAAATGCCTTTATTCTTTGCAACCCTGCAGGTAAATAGAACATTCTTAAAAATTAACAGTTAAGAGGGACATGTTCTCGAGGAAAAAAACTTGTAAAATGTTGTGTTAAAGAGAATACACATTTCGAAATAAAGAAAGATTTATATGAACTTAATTGTGCATAGAATTATTTAAAACATTTTGCAAATTGCAGCATTAAGCATGCACTGATAGCAAATGCTAGAATGATGCCTACTTGGTGGCTTTTTTTCTTATTAAAAATTAACAACAGTTATAATCTTTATAATCTTTAGTCATTTGTTTTTACAAACTGCATGCAACAAATTATGCAGACCTGCAGATTTACAATATCTAATTTCAGTAGTTGCAGTGTAACACTGTTTTTAGGAGCTTTCACTGATATGTAATGGAATGAATGTGCTGACCACAGTGTCAACAATATTGGTTTGGCTGAACGCTGGACTCAGTGACATGGGTGCTCTCTTCCAGCCCTGTATTCACAGGATAAATTTCAAACATTTCCATAAAGGAAGGCATCTGCAGAGTTGCTGATCTTCGAAAGGGTTGGAAGTATACAGAAAACCAAAAAGTAGCTGTTTAGTTTCCTCAAAAATGAGCAAAAAAAAATCCAATAAAAATTACTGTGCTCACAGAAAGATAAAAAGCAAATTGAATGGACATCAGCAGCCAGTCTCATAAGTATCTAAGCAGTAATTTAAAAATCCACCAACTTTACTGCCTGAGGAGGCTGCCAAAGCACAAATTCAATTGTTAAAACAAATACTTTAGACAGTTTGATAGCTAGATAGCTGTGACAGTCTGATGACTAAAACAAAAAGGAATGAGAGAGATATTACATAGCACTTAATCAAACTTACCAAAACACACTTCCCTACTTTGTTACTTTAAAAGGACTAAAGAACGCCCCCAAAATTTTTACAGCAAACCTGTTTTTCATCCTGATTTTTACCATTCTGAGGACCAGACTCTGCTGTACCAGAAAAAAAAAGATCAGATGAATGACATATTGGTTGCTAACGCATTTCTGAAAAGCTAACTATGAAGTAGTTGGGGTGGAGGTGGCTGTACCCCATCTCCTCTGAATCAACAGCAGGTCTGAAACTTCTCAACAGCCCAGACTGGTGGGACAGGTAAACTCTTCACTGGTCCTGAGACACTCGTGTGACCTCAGACACTTGGCTACTGTGACTTGATCACAAAATTGGGAATCAAAATGAATGCCAGACTTGGGATCAATGAGTTTATTTTGCTTTTTCCCTACTTCAGACAGGTAGGAACCATGGGACCCACAGCAGGGTGGGAGAGATCTCCCTCCTGACCTGTCTTCCCAGGGCTCCGGCACTGACAGCACTGCAGTCTCCTGTGCTGAGCCTGCAGTACCCCACAGCTTAGTCTTCTGCAGACTGGAATGGTTTAGATCACCTTAAGATATTCAGTTCTTTACAGGGGTGGTGCACCGCATGTCACGCAGGTTGAGACTGAACAGTATGATAATGGGCTGAGGTGTCTATCAACCGAGCCTTGAGGATATCCTGCAGTCCTAGCATTACCAGTGTAGACAAGTAAAGCAAAGGAGCATGGGAAACACATATAAACTACTACAAATTCAAGAAATACTACCCAGAGGGTTGAAACTCTTACTCCTGGCTACTTTATGCACATTTTTATTTCCAGTTGTTAATGGCAAATAATTATTGGCACCTACAAGAGATTTGTGCAGAGCAAAACTCTTGAAAAATACTCATTTCGTTCCCTAGTTTCATTGTGGAAAAATTTTAATCATTGCTATCACCGCCATGTGAGCCATAAACAGTAAATCCAGTTAACAGGTGCATAGAACAGGTCAGAACACTGAAAAAATGTTTTCTTTTCATAGTGACCTCCAAACTCAGGCCTAGCAGTAACTTCAGGTTCATCATCTTATAAGGGCTACCATAGAAAAGAGGCCAAACTAATATTTATCATACTTCAAATCATTCAAACGCATGTTAAGATACACATGTAGTAGACTGTCAGAGTAAATTATCTTTTTGTTACTCTCAGCCTGTGATCTCATAGTTCTTAATAATGATGGTTACTGAGTATCTTTCAAGATTTTNTATATATGAAAATGGGCTGAGGTGTCTATCAACCGAGCCTTGAGGATATCCTGCAGTCCTAGCATTACCAGTGTAGACAAGTAAAGCAAAGGAGCATGGGAAACACATATAAACTACTACAAATTCAAGAAATACTACCCAGAGGGTTGAAACTCTTACTCCTGGCTACTTTATGCACATTTTTATTTCCAGTTGTTAATGGCAAATAATTATTGGCACCTACAAGAGATTTGTGCAGAGCAAAACTCTTGAAAAATACTCATTTCGTTCCCTAGTTTCATTGTGGAAAAATTTTAATCATTGCTATCACCGCCATGTGAGCCATAAACAGTAAATCCAGTTAACAGGTGCATAGAACAGGTCAGAACACTGAAAAAATGTTTTCTTTTCATAGTGACCTCCAAACTCAGGCCTAGCAGTAACTTCAGGTTCATCATCTTATAAGGGCTACCATAGAAAAGAGGCCAAACTAATATTTATCATACTTCAAATCATTCAAACGCATGTTAAGATACACATGTAGTAGACTGTCAGAGTAAATTATCTTTTTGTTACTCTCAGCCTGTGATCTCATAGTTCTTAATAATGATGGTTACTGAGTATCTTTCAAGATTTTAAACACAAGAACTGGTTACCTGGGATAGAGACAGGGCTGAGGTACTCAATGACTTTTTTGCCTCAGTCTTCACTGGCAAGGACTGCAGCCACACTGCCCGAGATGCAGAATGCAAAAGCCAGGATTGGGAAAATGGAGAACCGCCCACTGTAGAAGAAGATCAAGTGCGGGACCACCTGAGGAACCTGAAGGTGCACAAGTCCATGGGACCTGATGAGATACATC